>SJYQ01001701.1:0-60818 GCA_006410935.1 Redunca redunca
TTAAAAGTTGATTTATTCACTACTACTCTCTACTTAGTACTTAAAATTTAACTTTAGCTATCATAAAAGTTAAATGAAATAATATAAGATTATGAAGCTTTTATCCAAAAAGGTAGGAACTAGGGTGAATCATTCATCCTTGTATTTGACTCCTTTTGTGTTCGCAGTCCTCAGCCTAACTGTGTAAATTAAAATCTGGATGTTTTCAGGCTTTACTAAGGTTGTTCATGTAGAATACAATCGTGAGATTCTTATGCAAAATACTTCTTTGGTAGTTAGTAAAGAATAATAATTATTTTTTATGTGGCCTTTAAAATGTATGCACATTGCATTAATTAGGAGTGTGCAAATGACCAAATAAGCCTAATTGGTCAAGTGGGACTTAGGAAGCATCATTATGAACAAAGATAGTGGAGGTGATAGAATTCCAACTGAGCTATTTCAAATCCTGAAATATGATGCTGTGAAAGTACTGACACTCAATATGCTAGCAAATTTGGAAAATTCAGCAGTGGCCACAGGACTGGAAAATATCAGTTTTCATTCCAATTCCAAAAGGCAATGACAAAGATCAAGCTACCACACAATTTCACTCATCTCAAATTTTGCACTCATCTGAGTAATGTTCAAAATCCTTCAAGCTAAGCTTCAATAGTATGTGAACCAAGAATTTCCAGATGTTCAAGCTGGATTTAGAAAAGGCAGAGGAACAAGAGATCAAATTGCCAATGTCTGTTGGATCATAGAAAAAGCAAGAGACTTCCAGAAAAAACATCTACTTCTGCTTCATTGATTACACTAAAGCCTTGACTGTGTGGATCACAACAAACTGTGGAAAATTCTGAAAGAGATGGGAATACCAGACCACCTGACCTGCCTCCTGAGAAATCTGTATGCAGGTCAAGAATCAACAGTTAAAACCAGACATGGGACAACAGAATGGTTCCAAATTGGGAAAGGAATATGTCAAGGCTGTGTACTGTCACTCTGCTTATTTAACTTATATTCAGAGTACTTCATGTGAAATGACAGGCTGGATAAAGCAAGCACAGGCTGGAATCAAGATGGCCATGAGATAATACAATAACCTCAGATATGCAGTTGATACTACCCCTATGACAGAAAGCGAAGAAGAACTAAAGAGCCTCTTGATGAAAGTGAATGAGGAGATTGAAAAACCTGGCTTAAAACTCAACACTCAAACAATTAAGATCATGGCATCTGATCCCATCACTTCATGGCAAATAGATGGGGAAACAATGCAAACAGTGACATTTTATTTTCTTGGGCACCAAAATCACTGCAGATGGTAACTGCAGCCATGAAATTAAAAGACACTTGCTCCTTGGAAGAAAAGCTATGACTAACCGAGACAGCATATTAAAAAGCAGAGACATTATTTTGCCAACAAAGGTCCACCTAGTCAAAGCTATGGCTTTTTTCAGTAGTCATGTATGGATGTGAGAGTCGGACTATAAAGAAAGCTGAGAGCTGAGGAATTGATGCTTTTGAACAGTGGTGTTGGAGAAGACTCTTGAGAGTCCCTTGGACTGTAAGGAGATCAATCCAGTCAATCCTAAAGGAAATCAGTCCTGAATATTCATTGGAAGGACTGATGCTGAAGCTGAAGCTCCGATATTTTGGCCATCTAATGCAAAGAACTGACTCATTTGGAAAGTCCCTCATGCTGGGAAAGANGGAGATCAATCCAGTCAATCCTAAAAGAAATCAGTCCTGAATATTCATTGGAAGGACTGATGCTGAAGCTGAAGCTCCGATATTTTGGCCATCTAATGCAAAGAACTGACTCATTTGGAAAGTCCCTCATGCTGGGAAAGATTGAAAACTGGAAGAGAAAGCAATGACAGAAGATGAAATGGTTGGATGGCATCATTTACTTGATGGACACGAGTTTGAGAAAGGTCCAAGTGTTGGTGATGGAGAGGGAAGCCTGGCATGGAGTTGCATGGAGTTGCAAAGAGTCAGATACAACTGAGCAACTTGAACTGAACAATAACCCTAATATTTGTGAATGAGATCATGTGTTTTCTAAACATTTTTCACATTACCTGCATCAATAATCAATCAGTAAGTGCTCTTCTTTAAGCTCACATTGTATCTGAGTTCTAACTCCTTGGTCCACACAGTCCTCCATTTGTTGTAAAAATGAGACAACAGTATAATATACATTATTAAAATGGGGACAGGTTTCACCAAAGTCCCATCTTGGGATTCCTCTGATTATATTTACATATTTTTGTTATTTATTTACTTATTGCTTTATTCTACTTCATCTTATGTCATAAAGTTCTGCACTGATATTTTGCCTTCTCATTTCAGTACTTCTATTATTCTTTGAAGATGATCTTCAAACTATATGCCATTAAATTCTAACATTCCATTATAAATGTGGTACATTTAAAGTTTTACTACCTTACTACCTTGCATACACTGTGAAATATTATGCATGCTTGCTTCACTTGTTTAAAGAAATATTTATATGCTACTTCAGCTCTCTAACTTCAAATTGAATATGAATCCTCTCTCCAAAAATTAAAAAAAAAATCCAGTAGCTCTCACATTCGACAGGGCATGGATTAGTTTCTTAGCAGAGCAAAAGAATCCATAATTAGGAGTAAAAAGCACTGCAAGAACATAGAAGGCTCAAGAAGTTAGATCAAAGAGCAGATATAATAAGAGCTAACACTAATTTAGTGATTAATATGTGGTAAGTATAAAATTTAGGTACTTCACTGGTATCACTGCATTAATTCTGATACTAAACCAATGAGGTCACTACCAATAATATCACCATGTACACATAAAGAAACTAAAAATGAACAACTTTACAAACATCACACAGTTAAGAGTTATTCAATTTCAGATTTTAATTTAGTAATGCTTCATGGCAAATAGATGGGGAAACAGTGACAGATTTTATTTTGGGGGGCTCCAAAATCACTGCAGAACTTGACTGAAGCCATGAAATTAAAGGACTCTTGCTCCTTGGAAGGAAAGTTATAACCAAACTAGACAGCATATTAAAAAAAAAAAAAAGAGAGAGAGAGAGACATTATCTTACCAACAAAGATCCATCTAGTCAAACCTATGGTTTTTCCAATAGTCATGTATGGATGTGAGAGTTGGACTATAAAGAAAGTTGAGCGCCAAAAAATTGATGCTTTTGAACTGTGGTGTTGGAGAAGACTCTTGAGAGTCTCTTGGACTGAAACATCCAACCAGTCCATCCTAAAGGAAATCAGTCCAGAATATTCATTGGAAGGACTGATGTTGAAGCTGAAACTCCAATACTTTGGCCACCTGATGTGAAGAACTGACTCGTTGGAAAAGCCCCTGATGCTGAGAAAGACTGAAGGCAGGAGGAGAAGGGGATGGATGACAAAAGATGAGATGGTTGGATGGCCTCACTGACTCAATGGATATGAGTTGGAGTAAACTCCAGGAGTTGGCGATGGACAGGGAGGCCTGGTGTACTGCAGTACATGGGGCCGCCAATAGTTGGATATGACTGAACAACTGAACTGAACTGAATACTTCAAAGGCTTATACTAATTCCTAATATATCGTATTTATTCCTCAACATTTTTCAGCATCGTGTTTCTGACTAAAGTAATAAAAATAAAAGTAGCTAATATCAACTAATCTTTTAATATGCATTGGAACCTTTATACAAAGGGAGCTATGTGACCAAGGTTAAAAGGCAGATAAGTACCACCTAGAGAAGAGAGAAGAGAACACATGTACCACTCTCTCCCCTAGGTGGTACCAAGTGTAAGTCGTATAACATTCACTTAGAGCAAGAGATGAGAGAGAAAGGACTAAATACAGCTTCTTGCAATGAGACAGTCCATCAAGTCTATCATATTCACTCCACAGCAGACAATGTGGCTTGACACACCACACGTTGTACTACAGTAGAAGGACCTCCATCCTGAAACTCAGAAAGTTAGGGGCATGCCTGAAGGTTATTAACACATGTACTTAAGCAGGACAAGCCCAGAATTGAGAAAGAGATGCTGAGTATGACTACCTTTCCCAGCAACTATAATACTATATGATACTCTACAAGTTATATTATATCAATACAGTTTACATTTATTACATGATACAATGATACTATTTACCTACTTTCTGGAAGAAAAGTTAGACCGTGTACTGACATTTCATTTTTTTGTTTGTGTGTGAACCCTTTTCTTTGAAAAAATGTATATGTGGTAAGTTTTGATCTTTCAGAAGTTCCTCATCTCTGTCTCATAAGGAGATCACTGTTTTCATTATCTGTGAATCTTTAAAGAAAGATGGAATCTGTGTACACAGAATCACATTCTTTTGACACCAGTCATTTTAAGGGTTCTCAATTGAAATTCATAAGAATCAACCAAGCTTCAATATTCTGAATGGCAGACAGAGTAAAAACTTCTGAAATTTGATCCTCTAAAACAGCAAAAAAGCACTGGCAAAAATGGTTAAATTCAAATTTTTTAGGATTTGAGGAATTAACTGTAAGCTTACAGCGATCGAGGACTGCTTATTCAAGAAAAACGACTGAATCTTGGTACCCTCCACTAGACTTAGCTAATTGATGATAACCCCAGTCTTGTTTATCTCCATCATCTAACACAGTGTCTACAACTTTTAGTGCAAATGACTCTGAAATGATGAAGGCCCATCAAAACCTTTGAATGAGGAAGTTCTCCCAGCCCTGTGAGTCAGAGGTGATTGCCATCAAACTCTGCAGCAGTGAATCAACTCTTGTGAACATTCACTCAAAGCATAGCTCTAGGTAGCCATGCCTGTGGTTCTCCTCCTGTGACTATTCTTTTCTCTCATAACTGATCCTCTCCCTTTCTTCAATACCAGTAGCAATCTACCTATAAAATAAATCCAGCCATACTATTACCTTTCCTAAAAGCAAAACAAAACAAAAACATGCTCTTAGTTAATTTTCTGGCACTAATATCCAAAGATGGAAAAACAGGTGAAATGGGAACTCCCTCATATTCAATCCTTTATATCAGGCTTGGAAAGCAATTTTTCAATATATATTGACTCAGTCATTATCACTCATGGGAATCTATTTTGAAGAATAAATATCTGTGGAAAATAACAACACAACTAAACAAGCAACAGGTGAAACATGTAACAAGAATTTCATTCTCATATTTAGCAGTCTCTTTTGGAGTTTGGGAATTAGTATATTATATATTACTAAGGTAAAGAATGAAGAATATCTATTCACTAACTTCTCTCCTATTATGTTGGTAGTTTATACTAACGTCTTTATGAAAGGCTTGATAACAGCATCTAAAGATTTTTAAGGAAAATATGACAGCTGGAATAAACAGAATTATCAGTTTTGTATTGGAAAAAAAAGAGCTAATAACATTTTGTATTACTGACAACTTGAAGATATTATAAAAATTTCCTCCAGAAATATTACCTATTTGCTGATGGGGGAAATGCCCTCGCCTCCTTTCACCTAGCTGGTTTGTGGTAATGGTTACTATAAATTGAATTTCACATCATGATGAGATGTAAATCACCTCTAAGCTCTTTAGATTTTTCTTGTAACTACTTTTAGAGTCTCAATAACTGCATTTAGAGTATATTTTTCTCTGCCAAGACAGATTTCATCTTTCACATGCCTCTTCCAATTTCCTTAAGATATCATATATATTGTAATATTTAATAATATATTAAGACTATTTTACTTTGTAAAAAAGCCCTATCAGGGTGTTATTTTAAAATAACTTTCTATATACTCTATCTGATGAAAAGACTATGTGCCAGACAAAATAATATACATACATTTACATGTGACTGGTTTAAGTAAAGACATGGTACAGCTTGGATGACCTTATCTTATGAGTACAATATTACCACATATAATGCCTCACTGATGTCCAGTGTTTTAAGAAAGCGTTTTAAATTTCTATACACACTGTCACATTAAAAAATTTAAAAATCAGTACTCAAAAACNATAATGCCTCACTGATGTCCAGTGTTTTAAGCAAGCGTTTTAAATTTCTATACACACTGTCACATTAAAAAATTTAAAAATCAGTACTCAAAAACACCTGAGAGTGTTTTAAGTTTGTTTATCCTTAAAATATAAACAAACTATGATTTTTCACCTCGAGTCCTCTCCACAGGATCTTCTGTCTATTGGAATGCTCCCAATTTTCTGTTTACCTCACAAAAATCCTTTTATGTTTAGACCAGATCAGAAGTTTCCTGTACAGAATTCTTTGCCTAATCCACAAAACAAACAAATTAATTACTTCTCTCTTTCTAACTTTCTCATGACTCATGATTACTACATGATATTGAGCTTTTTTTGTTGGTTTTTACAAATTTGTCATTCACTTCATTGTCCCACTCATCGAGTCATTATACAGTAATTGTTTTGGGAACTTCCTGTGACCAAGGCTGGTCTGATGACAGTACCTTATTCCTCAGTGGCAATGATTAATTTAAAAAGTTGGCACATAACCAAGGTTAATTACAATCTCTTTTTGTTTCCCTCCTCTCTTTGTTTAACTTAAAGTAGAAGAAGATACCCCATATTCTCTTATTTTACCTAGAGAATTCACCATTTCCTCTTTTCTATGTGCTGACAAGCAGAAAACTCTAGTCAGCAATAGAAGAAAAATGACTTTTCATGCACAAAGAAACTAATGTGAGGAGAAATGAAAAGATGTCTTAGAGACATCAAGGCCTTGGTTGAAGTATTTCCAATGTGTACCCTTACTCTTCATAATTGTGCAAGCCCACTCATTCCTATTAATGCTGAAGTTAGTTTGAGAGGAGTTAATATCACTTGTAGAGAAGGCAATGGCATCCCACTCCAGTACTCTTGCCTGGAAAATCCCATGGATGGAGGAGCCTGGTAGGCTGCAGTCCATGGGGTTGCTAGGAGTCAGACATGACTGAGCGACTTCACTTTTAGTTTTCACTTTCATGCATTGGAGAAGGAAATGGCAACCCATTCTAGTATTCTTGCCTGAAGAATCCCAGGGACAGAGGAGCCTGGTGGGCTGCTGTCTATGGGGTCGCACGGAGTTGGACATGACTGAAGCAACTTAGCAGCAGCAGCAGCAGCAATGTCACTTGCAACTGAAAGATTCTTGACTAACATACATACCTAGGTGAAGATGAAGATTTAACTTTAGTATCTGCAGAATTTAGTTCAGACAATTAACAGCTGATTAAAAACATTTAAACCACATTTTCTGCATGATTACATTATAAGGCAATATAGCTGAGGGTGTTCTGTTTTGGGTTGTTTTGAATCTTAAGTAGAAGATAAAACTATTGGACTATTCATGAAAGAAAAGAGTCACAAGGAGAAACATAGAATTCAGTATTAGCAATTAGGTGTTCAAGTTCATTGAAGCTAAATGTCTCAAAGTAAAACATCATAATGAGGGAAAAGAAAAATGTCTTCCTGTTCTTTCTGGATACTCATCCTCCCTCTGTAATTATGCACAGAACAGTGAAGTTCCATTTCAAAAGCCAATATGCCAACAAAGACTATATTAAAGTTGTTAGTTTTTTTTTTTTTAATTTTTAATTAAAATGTCCTTGTTGCTATTGTAGTAAGAAGGACGTTTTCAATTTCTTATACAATAATAGTGAGCAGGGAGTCTCAAAATGGTGAGATAAATTACACTTGGCTTTGCCATATGGAGAGCTTAGCATTTTAGAATAGTTTTTTTCTTTTTTTTTTCTGGCAAGTGCACCTTTGTACTTTACATCAGGAGCCTATGCATTACACAGAAATTAAAAAGAGACTTTAATGTATCATCTTCTAGTGTGTAGCCAATATGAATTCTTCTCCAGTGGGTTGGCATTTTCTTCTAGATCAGTTCACCAACATCATATTGTCACTGAATAGGAATTCATCTCTAAAGAGTTAATTTCAGTACAATTTTGAGATTGAATGTTTGGCTCTATAAAGCCTAATTTGCAATCCCACTGTAATCAGCCCACAAGAGTGAGCACTGACACCCCAAGTAGACAGCAAAACAGACATTGTATATTCATGTTTAGAAAGAAGAAACCAGGGAGACATGAACCCATAGAAATATATCCACTCGGTTGCACACACAAGCTGACTAAGACATTCTGTTTGTACTTTGTAATGTATTTTGCATACTGTGGTTGTCTGGGCGACATTCAGAGGACAAGGGCACTTCACAAAGTGAAGGATAGCGATAAATGTACTGAGAATTAAAATCCACTGAGTAAAACTGCAATGGCGTAACTTTGGCATCTATATAAAACTGTCTTTCTTTTTAAGTTGATTCCTCTTTTAGTCAGTCAGTCAGATTTGAAACATATTGCTTATGTGATCTGGCTTTCAATCGGCCTGAGGGTGTCTTCATTTGCAAGAGGCAGGGGGTGAGAATGGAGGTTCAAGAACAAAACCATCTGGGACTACTGTCCTTATGCTTAATGTGTGCCGCACATTAAGAAAAAGTTTCTAATTCCCTACTACATTCTAACTCTATCATCTATTTGATCTCCATTCAGGCTTTAATAAGTAAGAGAAAAGGCATATAAGTAATTTACCTGACATATTTTTCCAAGTAATGCTTTTTAGAGTGGCTATACTACAGAGTCCCTCAATATATCAATAAAATTTTGATCAATATACTAAAGCTTTGGGATTAGTATATGTGTGACACTTGATCATGTGACACAGCAGTCAGATGAGGCTTAAAAAATGAAAATAAATAGAAAAACAATACAGTGGACACTGAAGAGTTTGAAACTCTACATGTTTATTCAGAGGAATTTTCTAGCTTTTCTTTTTCTAGAGGTGAAAAGATGGCTCTTTTCAAAGATATACTCTACTAGTCAATCAAACATATAAAGACATATGTTCTGAAAAGCCAGGGTTGGTAAATAGTTAAAGATTTTATAGGTCGGGTTCTGTGACTGAGACAATAGTTTTATAACTCTCGAATCAACTGTAAAATTTTCAAGAGGTTCAAATTAAGGCTCTGGTGTCTTTCAGTGTTGACAGAATTTTGTAAAACAACCTGAACCTGCATATGTCAAGAAGAAATATGATACAGGATTCTGTAGTTGACTGTGTATATTTGCCGAGGTTGTTAGGGTCTTGAACAACAGCAACGTTTTCTCTTATATTCTATTTTTTACCAAATTAAATCAGATACCCCAATTCCACACCGATTGCTCTAAACCCTCTATATTAAAAGTTATTCCCACAAATAATAATTTGTCAGATGTTTCTTTTGTAAAATGTAAAAACCAAAACAAAACAAATCTGGCTCTGAGAATTTTTATACAAACAATCTGTATCACGTTGAGCATATTTTCAGAAGGAAAACTTCCTCCAGAGAAATGAAAATTCTAGTTCAAACAATCTCTTATAAAGATAGTTTTGGCAGGAAAAATGGTAGTTGTGCTACTCATGATGCAACTGAATCCACATGAGTAGCTTATTAATTGGATACTGGGTTAATTGAAATGACAAACATATAATCAACTTGAAAGTGCTTATCTTTTTCTGACACAGTTTGGTGGTTGGCTGAGTTTTTTCCATCCTTTGTTCTACTTTGGCTGTAAATCAGTTGGATTGTGTGGCAGTAGGGGTTTTGCATTTAGTGGGCTTGTAGTGGTAATCATAAAAGGTACTGGATTTCCAATCCTGTCTTTCTCAAATTATATGAGATAAACAATCTTAGTATTAAAACATTCCAAAGCAACAGGTATACAGAATATAAACCTCCCATTTTATCTAGTTCCTTGGGAAGCTGATATTTCTTATATAACATTGATAGTGTATGTTTAAAACTATAAGAAAATTTAAAAAATATTACCATTATTAATAAAATTGAATATAGGCAAAATTTTCCACCTGATACAAAGAGCTGACTCTTTGGAAAAGCCCCTGATGCTGGGAAAGATTGAAGGCAAGAGGAGAAGAGGGTGACAGAGTATGAGATGGTTGGATGGCATCACTGACTCAATGGATATGAATTTGAGCTTACTCCAGGAGATAGTGAAGGACAGGGAAGCCTGGCATGCTGCAACCCATGCGGTAGCAAAGAGTCAGACACAACAACAGGAATGAATGAGCAACAATAGGATTGAATGAGCCATAATGTTATAATTCAGAAAACAAAGATCATGGCATCCGGTCCAATCACTTCATGGGAAATAGATGGGGAAACAGTGGAAACAGTGTCAGACTTTATTTTTTGGGGGGCTCCAAAATCACTGCAGATGGTGACTGCAGCCATGAAATTAAAAGACGCTTACTTCTTGGAAGAAAAGTTATGACCAACCTAGATAGTATATTCAAAACCAGAGACATTACTTTGCCGACTAAGGTCTGTCTAGTCAAGGCTATGGTTTTTCCTGTGGTCATGTATGGATGTGAGAGTTGGACTGTGAAGAAGGCTGAGCACCGAAGAATTGATGCTTTTGAGCTGTGGTGTTGGAGAAGATTCTTGAGAGTCCCTTGGACTGCAAGGAGATCCAACCAGTTCATTCTGAAGGAGATCAGCCCTGGGATTTCTTTGGAAGGAATGATGCTAAAGCTGAAGCTCCAGTACTTCGGCCACCTCATGTGAACAGTTGATTCATTGGAAAAAACTCTGATGCTGGGAGGGTTTGAGGCAGGAGGAGAAGGGGACAACCGAGGATGAAATGGCTGGATGGCATCACGGACTCGATGGACGTGAGTCTGAGTGAACTCCGAAAGATGGTGATGGACAGGTAGGCCTGGTGTGCTGCATTCATGGGGTCGCAAAGAGTCGGACACGACTGAGCGACTGAACTGAACTGAATGTTATAATATTTAGATAAGTTTACTTGTAAAGAACAGTTCTGAAATAAGTGCTGCAAGGTCATGGGAAGGTGACTACCCATAGTTACAGAGACAGTGGAGCAACAGGGAGGGAAGGAAGAAGATCTGCAAATTAATACTTCAGTATCAATGAGAATGAAAGCCAGTGAGTTTTAACTGGGGTGGAATAACATGTTCATTCATATTATTTATTAAACAAGGAAAAATTGCTGAGTGTGTGTTTTGTTTTAGGCACTTTACTAGCAAAGGTTGTTATATAAGATTTTAAAAAAATCCAGTTACATGCAAGTTTTACATACTTTTAGAATATGTATAATCTTTGCAGTATTTACAAGATGCTTACAATAAGAACATATTTGTTGTGAAAATGACATTTGAATGAGTGTCTTTTTATTCCGCTAAATCTGGTGACCCTAACTACATATGGAGATAGAGTGGTAAAAAAATACATGATATTTGACATGGCAGAATTTAGAAACAGAGAGGTATAATAATATAAATAATTTTAAATCACCCAAATTTATACACCTAAAATATTAATGGAATGGATAAACAATTTTTAAGGAACTAAATGGCTTCATGCATTATTTCAAATTTTATATAACCCTTCAAAACGAACCTATTTCTGATCATCTTTGCAATCATAAACTGCCTTCATCATCCAGAGGAAAATGTCTTACATATAATCCATGCAGCAAATCCACAAAAACAGCTCTTTAATGAACATCTGGGTTACTTAAAATGAGAAGCATATTACCAATGTATATTTTAACAGTCTTCCTTGAAATCTGCATTCACAATTCTGAATTTTTATGCTTATTTTAATAAAAGTAATGAGCTATATTTGTGGTCAATAAAATTATTTCCCTGAATAATTTAAGACTATTTTCCATGGAAACATATATCACCATGTGTAAAGTCGTGTATGGATGTGACAGTTGGACTATAAAGAAAGCTGAGCACCAAAGAATTAATACTTTTGAATAGTGGTGTTGGAGAAGACTCTTGAGAGTCCCGTGGACTGTAAGGAGATCCAACCAGTCCATCCTAAAGGAAATGAGTCAGGAATATTCACTGGAAGGACCGATGCTGAAGCTGAAACTCCAATACTTTGGCCACCTGATGCGAAGAACTGACTCATTTGAAAAGACCCTGATTCTGAGAATGATTGAAGGCAGAAGGAGAAGGGGAGGACAGAGATGAGATGTTTGGATGGCATCACTGACTCAATGGACATGAGTTTGAGTAAACTACTGGAGTTGGTGATGGACTAGGAGGTCTGGCATGCTGCAGTCCATGGGGCTGCAAAGAGTCAGACACGACTAAGCAACTGAACTGAACTGAAAATAGAGAACCAATGAGAATTTGTCATATGACTCAGGGAACTCAATCCTGGGCTCTCTAATAACCTAGAGGGGTGGGGTGGGGAGGAAGGTGGGAGGGAGTTTCAAGAAGGAGGGGGCATATGTATACTTATGACTGATTCATGTTGATGTTTGGCAGAAACCAACATAATACTGCAAAGAAATTACCCTTCAGTTAAAAATAAATAAATCTAAAAAAAGAATATTTTCCATGACTTTTGCTATATAAACTTGTAATGCTTTTACTGTTAAATTATTACATAAAATTGCGTTTGATTGTAACCGAACACCTCGTTAATGTCATTAAATCGATGTCATAGGTGGCACTAGAGGGAAAGAACCCACCTGCCAATGCAGGAGACATAAGAGACTGTGGTTTGATCCATGGGTCAGGAAGATCCCCTGGAGAAGGGAATGACAACCCACTCCGGTATTCTGGCCTGAAGAATCCCATAGACAGAGGAGTCTAGCAGGTCACAAAGAGTCAGACATGACTGAAGTGACTTAGCATGCAATGTTATTAAATAGTATGTGTGAGATGAAAATATATCCTGCCATATTAATAATTCCTGGCCTCCAAATGTGAATGAAGGCCTCCAAAACTGGGATCCAGGGGATGCTGTCACCCCCTACAGTGACTGCTGGGGAGCTGGGGGAATGCAAGAAGCAAGATGAACAATGAAACAGGATTAGCCCAATAGTTGAGGTGCATAGGAAAGGAATGAGTTCAGTGAGACCAGAGGCTTGCATCTTCCCATACACAGAATGCTAAATTCCTTAATTTGATACCTAATCTTTAATGTTCAGACTGCCTGATCCCTTGGTTGCAAACTTGAATATAGCCTGACTTCCCCTCCTGCCTCCTTGGAGCAGTTTTCTCAGAGCTACTGAGATACTGTCTCCTGGGCTCAGATTCCTAAACATTCCCATCAAATAAAGTAACTCTCTACTTTCAGGTTGTGACTATATCTTTTAGTCGGCACATGTTTCATTTTATTTTCTTTTGTTTCTTTCTATCATATAAACTCAACTGAGGTAGGCATTCTCTTTCTTTTATTTTTGCCTTTAATATTCAAGGTCTCAAAATGAGGGCTTCAGCTTCAGGCATTTCACCTGTATTTCTATCAGGAATAAAAAGGAACTCAAAACACATGTCTAAAGGGATATTAGTATTTTTATGTGGCTTATTATTTTTTAAATTGAGGTAAAATCAGCACAATTTAATCACTTTAAAGTGTACAGTCCGGTGGCATTTAGTACACACACAATTGCACAGGCCTCACCTCTAGGCCCATACATATTTCTATCACCACAAAAGGAAACCCATATGCATTAAGCAATCTCTTCCTAGCACTTGGAGAACACCAATCTGCTTTCTGCCTTTATGAGTTTACCTAATCATTCCTTTCATAGATAGGGAAACATATGTCTTGTGACATTTTTTATCTGGCTTTTTAAATTTAGCATCATGTTTTTGAGGTTGATCCATATTGTAGCATGTGTGTGTTAGCTGCTCAGTCATGTCTGATTCTTTGGACTAATAGGGCTACTTGGGTGCTCATGGTTGAAATGGCTCATTATGTTGACCTCGCAAGTAAAGAATAAAATCACAGTGACCCTTGAGACTGACCAAATTGCCCAAACAACAAATTCTATTTTCCCTCTGACACCTACCTTCTCAAGGCTACAAGACTACCAGATTCTAGATCTCTGGCTACGTGACTGCAGGACTCAGCTACAAGCTAAAAGTTGACCATCCCTTCAGAGAACTTTTCATTGACCATCGGCAGAGTATAAGAAAGACCCCATCAGAAAGGGAGGATGCCGGTTCTCCTTAAGGGCCAGTCACCCTCTTGTTTCCCTCTAATGAATTTCCCTTTTCTTTGCCTGATTGCCTGGCTAGCTCTCTTTTCTCTTCACTTGCCTTACAGTGACCCCATGGACTGTAGCCCACTAGATCCCTCTGTTCATGGAATTCTCTAGGCAAGAAATGCTGGAGTGAGTAGTCATTCCATTCTCCAAGGGATCTTCGCAATCCAGGGACTGAACTGGGGTCTCCTTCATCACAGACAGATTCTTTACCATCTGAGCCACCATTGAAGCCCATTGTAACATGTATCAATAGTTAATTCCTTTTAATAGCTGTTAAGTTCAAGCACAGATATACTGATTTGTTCCTGCCTTGTAGTTGATGTAAATTTGCATTATTTCCACTTTTTGACTATTGAGACTAGTGCTGCTATGAATATTTTTGTACAAGTATATGTTGGGATGTCTGTTTTCAACACTGAGTGCTACATATTTAGAAGAATTTCCAGCTTACCTGAGAACTCAATGTTTAACTTCTTGAGGACCTGCTATTTTCCACTGAACCCGTATTTTACATACTCACAATCAATGAATGTAATTTTTAACGTTTCTATATCATATCCAGTACTTGTTTCTTTCTTTTTTTAAAAATAGCTATTAGATTGGTGCAAAGTTGTATTTTATTTTGATTTTGATTTCCATTATTCTACTGATTCATGACACTGAACCTCTTTTCATGTATTTATTACCCATTTGTGTATTTTCTTTAGAAAAATGTTGAGTCAAGTCCTTTGCCTACTTTCAACTGAGTTATCTTTTTGTTGTCAAGTTATATGTGTTTTTTACATATTCTGGACACTAGACACTCACCAGGTTTATGATTTGCAATTTTGTTCCATTCTATTGGTTGTATTTTCACTTCCTTGATATTATCTTTTGATACACAAAAGTTTTTAATTTTTTGAAGTTGAAATTACCATTTTTTTTCTTTTATTGCTTGTGCTTTTGATACCATATCTAAAAATCTACTGCCAAATCTAAGGTCATAAGGATTTATTTCAGTATTTTCTTCTAGGAGTTGTATAGCTGTAGATCTTACATTCAGGTCCTTANCATTCAGGTCCTTAGTCTATCTTTAGTTTATTTTTCTATATATTCCAAAATAGAAGTCCAACTTTATTATTTTACATGTGGCTATCTAGTTGTTCAAACACTATTTGTTGAAGAGACTATTATTTTGCCATTGAATTATCCTGGCATCTATGTTGAAAATCAACTGGTCATCTATGGGTTTACCAATGAATTCTCAGCTGTATTCTATTGATCTACATGTCTATAATTAAGCACAACTTCTGTGTTTATTACTGTAGCTGTGTAGTAAATTTTGAAATTTATCCTTCAATTTTGTTTTTGGTTTAAAGATTGCTTTGTCTATTCTGTGCTTTTAAAATTCCACATGAATTTTTTTTCTGTCAGTTTTTCTGTTCCCCTCAAAACACTGGGAATTTTTGTAGGGATTACATTGAGTTTTTAGATCACTTTGGGTCATAATGCCATCCTAACAATATTCATAAACAATATTCTCCCAATTAATGAAAACAGAATATCTTCCTATGATACATTAACTTTTTATTTCCTGGCCAGCCATTGATGTCTACATACCATAGGTCACAGATTTTTCATATCCTTATAATTAAAAGGAAACTTTGAAGACTAAGTTCAATCCTGTCCTGCCCTCAAAACTAGGATTAATTTGTAAAGACAGACTGTGAAATGGATACTGGGGGAAGGGCAATTAGCAGTGTTGACTACACCTCATTATAACCAAATTCATGTATAATTCATAATTTCTAGTTATATAATCACAGTTTTGAAAGCATTAAAATTGTCAGGACCTTTAAGAATCAGATGATCTAACATCATAGAAAACTGAGAATCACTCTGCCAAGAGCCACAACTATTACTGGAGCATATACACGTGGGTTTCTCATGTCATGGGAGCTAGATTTACAAAGGCAACAATTTCAAGGGAAAAGAAGCCTCCCTGGCTCTGAAAATTGACACAGCATGGATTCTACCACATTCTTTTGCTCAAAGCATCATGAATCCTGTACAGAATAAAGACAAAGGGAGAAACAGACCACGTATCTTTCTAGATGGAAAGAAAATTTTAAAAATCCAGAGGTATAGGAAAGCCATAAAGAAGGCTGAGCCCTGAAGAACTGATACTTTAAAACTGTGGTGCTGGAGAAGATTCTTGAGACTTCCTTTGACAGCAAGATCAAACCAGTTAATCCTAAAGGAAATCAACACTGAACATTCATTAGAAGGACTGATGCTGAAGCTGAAGCTCCAATACTTTGGCCACCCGATGTGAAGAGCTGACTCATGGAAAAATGATCCTGATGCTGGGAAAGATTGAAGGCAAAAGGAGAAGGAGGCAGCAGAGGATGAGGTGGTTAGATAGCATCACCGATTCAATAGACATGAATCTAAGCAAACACCAGGAGATCGTGAAGGACAGGGGAGGCTGGCACGCTGCAGTCCTTAGGGTTGCAAAGATTTGGACACATCTTAGTGGCTGAACAACAATAGGGAGGCCACTAAAATCTGTACTCCACACACAAATTATTCAAAATCCTTACACATACAAATTATCATCCTTAAAAGACTGTAGAATGTGTAACCCACCACAGGAATAAGATCAAGCACAGGAACAAGATCATGGTCTAAGATCTCATCATTTAAATCAGGTACAGAAAATAAAAAGAAGTTTTTAAGGTGCAGTTATTTAAAGACCTGTGAACTAAAAAGACAGGCTATCTGCCTAAGATTTTTCTGAGGACTTAACATAAGCTCTTACAGTCTTATAATGAATTTGACCTTACTCAAAAATTATTCATTATTTCAAGGATTACTTTCTGGAAGAGCCTAGAAATTAGGAGAATTTATTTTCAAATCCAGAATTTCCTGCTTTTTATATTTCCCTTAAATGCTATTCAAAATCTTAATAGTTCTTTTTGTAAGCCATCTCCAGTCTCCCTGTATTTTATTGTAGGTAGTTATTTGAGGTCATATGTCATTCCCTATATTGCTCTTGAAATTCTTTCCAGTTAAACTATGAAACTAGATGCCTTTCTATATTTTCTATATTCCTGGAGGTGACATTCTTGCCAAATTGGCCACCATTTTATAACAGTTAAGCTTCCCAGGTGGCTCAAGTGGTAAAGAATCTGCCTGCCAATGCAAGAGCCACAAGAGACATGGATTTGATCCCAGGGTCAGGAAGATTACCTGGAGGAGAAAATGGTGACTTCTCCAGTATTCCCGCCTGGAAAATTCCAGGGACAGAGGAGTCTGGTGGGCTATAGTCTATTAGTCTATGGGATCTCAAAAAATGTCAGATGGGACTGAGCTCACAAGCACAATTATAACATTTATTCCTCTCCTCCAATCTTCAACAGTATTTTTTCACTATCCTCCAAACCTTCAAGCCTTGACATCTCAGCTTTCTAGCACAGTCTCCTCACATCCCTTCCCACCTCTGAACCCTGTCTAGTGGGAAGGCCAGTGTCATATGACTTAGGCTTTTGGTATATAGTATTCCACTTTCCAATACCAAATTTCCTTCAAGTTTTATATTGGTATGTAATAACTTTGTAACTCATGGCTTAAAACACCTTTTTATTTTGTGAGTCAGAAATTAGGAAGGATTTGATTAGATTTCTTCTTTCCTCTAAACTACATATTGTTAAGCAGCGTGGTTAGGACTGGAGAATCTACTTTCTAGGGTGCTTTTTAACCATTTGTTTGCCACATGAGTTGAGATGCTAGGAGTCCATACTGGGAGCTCAACTAGGATAGTGGAAAAGAATGCTTACATGTGGTTTCTTCATATGTCTTGAGTTTCTCACAGCATTTATGGCTGGATTCCAACAGGGATTAAACTATAAGTAAGCATTTCTAAAGTAGATGGAGAAGCAGCCAGTCTCTCAAGGCTTTACCACAGAAACAAGTACAACACCATTCTGCCACAGTCACTTGTTCAAGGAAGACACAAAGCCTGCCTAGATTCAGGAATGAAACATAATAGACACCCACCTCTGATGGGGAAGCTTGTCAGAGAATTTGTGGCTATCTCCCATCTTTAATCCGTCAATGTTAAAACTGACTAAAGCTGAACATGTATATATATTTTACCTCTATGGGCTTTCACTTCCAGTAAATTTCTTCAGGTATATACTCAACACACTTAAGTGCTTATGTACTCAAAGATATGTAGTGGAAAGTTCATAATTACAGTGCTTACAACTGGGAAAAAAAAGGGGGGAAATATTTAAAATCTCATTAATAGTAGAACCATTTCAGCATATAAATTTAATGATATAATATATAGAATTCAGTACTTATATGCAGAGTACATCATGAGAAACGCTGGGCTGGAAGAAGCACAAGTTAGAATCAAGATTGCTGGGAGAAATATCAATAACCTCTGGTATGCAGATGACACCACCCTTATGGGAGAAAGTGAAGAGAAACTAAAAAGCCTCTTGATGAAAGTGAAAGAGGAGAGTGAAAAAGTTGGCTTAAAGCTCAACATTCAGAAAACGATCATGGCATCTGGTCCTATCACTTCATGGCAAATAGATGGGGAAACAGTGTCATACTTTAATTTTGGGGGCTCCAAAATCACTGCAGATGGTGACTGCAGCCATGAAATTAAAAGACGTTTACTCCTTGGAAGGAAAGTTATGACCAACCTAGATAGCATATTCAAAAGCAGAGACATTACTTTGCCAACAAAGGTTCATCTTGTCAAGGCTATGGTTTTTCCAGTAGTCATGTATGGATGTGAGAATTGGACTGTGAAGAAAGCTGAACACTGAAGAATTGATGCCTTTGAACTGTGGTGTTGGAGAAGACTCTTGAGAGTCCCTTGGACTGCAAGGAGATCCAACCAGTCCATTCTGAACTGGGATTTCTTTGGAGGGAATGATGCTGAAGCTGAAACTCTAGTACTTTGGCCACCTCATGCGAAGAGTTGACTCATTGGAAAAGACTCTGATGCTGGGAGGGATTGGGGGCAGGAGGAGAAGGGGATGACAGAGGATGAGATGGCTGGATTGCATCACCAACTCGATGGACGTGAATGTGAGTGAACTCCGGGAATTGGTGATGGACAGGGAGGCCTGGTGTGCTGCGATTCATGGGGTCGCAAAGAGTCAGACACAACTGAGCAACTGAACTGAACTGACTGACCCATATAAATATGGATAAAAACCATAGACATAGTGTGGAGTTGGAAACAAACAAAAAGATTATGTACTATTTCATTCCATTTATATAAAGAAGCAAACTGAATGTATTTGGTTTAGCTTCTGAGTCATTGGAAGTCATTTGGGCTTCCCTGATAACTCGGTAAAGAATCCACCTGCAAATCAGGAGACCCCGGATCAACTCCGGGATCAAGAAGATCCACTGCAGAAGGGATAGGCTACCCACTCCAGTATTCTTGGGCTTCCCTTGTGGCTTAGCTGGTAAAGAATACATCTGCAATGTGGGAGATGTGGGTTCAATCACTAGGTTGGGAAGATCCCCTGGAGAAGGGAAAGGCTACCCACTCCAGTATTCTGGCCTGGAGAATTCCATGGATTGTAGAGGCCATGGGGTCTCAAAGAGTCAGACATGACTGAGTAACTTTCACTTTCACTTGTTGAGTCATTGAGAATGTTCAGTTTCTTGGCCTTCTTTCTGCTTCAGAGTTATGTTCAGTTTGTGATAATATGTACCTATTTTATTTTTGTGCATTTTAAACAATAATAAGTTAACAAAAACAATAAAAAATTATAATCAAACACTATATTGGTTTCTTGTTGCTGTTGTAACAAATTACCACAAATTTAAAACAACATGCATTTATTATCTGAGCGTTCTGGAGGCCAGAAATATGAAATAAGTCTTACTGAGCTAAACTCAAAATGTTGGCATTGCTATACTCCTTCTGGAGGTTCTAGGAGAAAATGCGTATCTGCCTTATTTAGCTTCTAGAGGCCACCTGTATTCCCTGGCTCAAGGTTCCTTCCCCCATCTTCAAAGATAGCAACATAATGTCTTCAAATTTCTCTCTGATGGTGAGTTTCCTGCCTTGTGATTAAGTTAGGACCACCCATAAAACTCAAGATAATATTCCCATTTCAAGTTACTTAACTTAATCACCTCTGCAAACTGCTACTGCTGTGTGAGGCAACATATTCACAGGTTCCAGAATTAGACATCTTAGGGGAAGATTCTACTTACCACACATATTGCTACCTCTAATTTACATTCATATTTTCTGACTTCCCACTATTTCCTATTTTTATCTCTCTTTCTCTTTGTTCACCAAAGTGAACACTTTGGTTTCAATTATCAAATGGGCCCATAAGAACCTTTATCTTAAATCATTCTTTATTTGGATTAGAACATTTCCAGATAAACTGGGATAATTTATGACTGCATTGAATAGTGAGTGCTCAATAAATATCATTTTGTTTTGCAGGCATTGTAAAATCATATGCTGTGACAAAATGGGCCCTTTATTACCCAATACTCAGTACAGGGAATAAATAAAGTCTAGCTATTTTAAATAGGAAATAATATAAAGTCTCATATCAGGTGCTTAAATATTTATTTCAAGGGAAGAATGGGCAGGCCCCTGACTGAATAATGGATTTATCCCATATAAAGAGACAATGGATCCAAGAGAGTTATTACTATTTCTAAGTAAAACAGAACTGAGTCAGATAATGGAACTGTACTATTTCGTCCTTCTCATCACATTTTGCCAACTGTTAACTGACAAGAGACACAATAATAGGATATTCCTGTCACCTTTACCTTCCACATCTTACACGGGAGCATGTAATTGTCAAGGTAGCTGAAAGCGAGCCTAGGAAATGTGCTTTCATTTGCATCTTTCAACAAAAAGGGGAGCAGAATGGATTCTGACTGCCAGATATGCTTCATGGGCACCATACTCTAAAAGACTGAACAAAGTTATTTCCTAGGTTTTCTACAATCCAGTATCNTCAACAGAAAGGGGAGCAGAATGGATTCTGACTGCCAGATATGCTTCATGGGCACCATACTCTAAAAGACTGAACAAAGTTATTTCCTAGGTTTTCTACAATCCAGTATCATCTCTAAGTTTCTGCCACCATTATTAGGCTATAATTCAAACATGGGCAACTTTGGATTAACTTTACTGGATTGTGTACTTATAACAACCTACCGTCTTGGTGGCTTACCCAAAATGAAGTTCCTGTTACCCTGCATGCCAGCAGCGCCTCTACTCTGAGACTACTCTCTCCACAGCAGTCAGCTATGACTGTTCTGTTCTGCTTGGCTCTGCCCCATGAATATTCTTCATTCATCGATCCAAGCTGAAGCAGCCACAACTCTGAAACATGATATCCTCTTTAGAGTGCTACCTAAAACTAGATTTGAAGTTTCCACTTAGAATTCATATACTTCATTTCTGCTCACATTCAATCCATTAAGTAAGTCAAAAGGACCTGTCACAACTCAATGAGGTAAGGAAATAAACTTCAAGAGAACTCTAGCTTCTGCAACAAACACTGGCCTCAGTGAAGTCCTATTGCTCTGCATTGAAATTTAAAAAATTCTCTTCTTTCCTTCTTGAGTTCCATCAACTTAAATTTAGCTTATAAATGACTCTAATTCTTACAAAGACATATTAAACAATTAATCATATATTTTATGATTTATACCTTCTGAATAGTATATGCTCAGAAATTAGTAAATGCTCAGTAATAACTATATAACCTTACATGGCAAAGACAAATCATACTATTTTCACATGATAAAAATACACTGATAGAGATCCTAATATTATGCCAATTTCAAATAAATGCAAACTGACACTTAAAGCACTTTGTAATATGTTCAATATCAAAGGGTAGCTAATGGCAGAGTAGATGGAGAAGCTCTATACAGTCAGCAAAAACAAGACCAGGAGCTGACTGTGGCTCAGATCATGAACTCCTTTTTGCCAAATATAGACTTAAACTGAAGAAAGTAGGGAACCATTAGACCATTCAGGTATGACCTAAATCAAATCCCTTACGATTATACAGTGGTAGTGACAAATCAGAGAAGGCAATGGCACCTCACTCCAGTACTCTTGCCTGGAAAATCCCATAGGTGGAGGAGCCTGGTAGGGTGCAGTCCACAGAGTCGCGTAGAGTTGGACACAACTGAGTGACTTCACTTTCACTTTTCACTTTCATGCTTTGGATAAGGAAATGGCAACCCACTCCAGTGTTCTTGCCTGGAGAATCCCAGGGATGGGGGAGCCTGGTGGGCTGCCGTCTATGGGGTTGCACAGAGTTGGACACGACAGAAGCGACTTAGCAGCAGCAGCAGCAGCAGCAGTGACAAATAGATTCAAGGGATTAGATGTGATAGACAGAGTGCCTGAAGAACTATGGATGGAGGTTCTTGACATTGTACAGGGGGTAGGGATCAAGACTAACCCCAAGAAAAAGAAATGCAAAATAAGGCAAAATGGTTGTCTGACAAGGTCTTACAAATAGCTAAGAAAAGAAGATAAGTGAAAGGAAAAGGAAAGATATATCCATCTGAATAAAAGTTTCCAAAGAAGAGCAAGGAGAGATAAGAAAGACTTCCTCAGTGATCAATGCAAAGAAATAGAGCAAAACAACAGAATGGGAAAGACTAGAGATCTCCTCAAGAAAATTAGAGATACCAAGGGAACATTTCATGCAATGATGGACACAATAAAGGATAGAAATGGTATGGACCTAACAGAAGCAGAAGATATTAAGAAGAGGTGGCAAGAAAACACAGAAGAACTCTACAAAAAAGATTTTCATGACCCAGATAACCAAGATGATGTGATCACTTACCTAGAGCCAGACATCTTGGAATATGATGTCAAGTGGGCCCTAAGAAGCATCATTATGAACAAAGCTAGTGGAGGTGATAGAATTCCAGGTGAGCTATTTCAGATCCTAAAAGATGATGCTGTGAAAGTGCTTCACTCAATATGCCAGCAAATTTGAAAAACTCAGCAGTGGCCACAGGACTGGAAAAGTCAGATTTCATTCAAATCCCAAAGAAGGCAATTCCAAAGAATGTTCAAACTACCACACAATTGCACTCATCTCAACTGCTAGCAAAGTAATGCTCAAAATTCTCCAACCCAGGCTTCAACAGTACATGAACTATGAAACTCCAATTGTTCAAGCTGGTTTTAGAAAAGGCAGAGGAACCAGATATCAAATTGCCAACATCTGTTGGATCATTGAAAATGCCAGAGTTCCAGAAGAACATCTATTTCTGCTTTATTGACTATGCCAATAGTCAACTGGCATAGTCTTTGACTGTGTGGATCATAACAAACTGTGGAAAATTCTTAAGGAGGTGGGAATACCAGACCACCTGACCTGCCTCCTGAGAAATCTGTACACAGGTCAGGAAGCAACAGTTAGTACTGGACATGAAACAACAGACTGGTTCCAAATTGGAAAAGGAGTGCATCAAGGCTGTATATTGTCACCCTGCTTATTTAACTTATATGCAGAGTACATCAAGAGAAATGCTGGGCTGGATGCAGCACAAGCTGGAATCAAGATTGCCAGGAGAAGTATCAATAAGCTCAGATGACATCACCTTTATGGCAGAAAGCCAAGAAGAACTAAAGAGCCTCTTGATTAAAATGAAAGAGGAGTATGAAAATGTTGACCTAAAATTCAACATTCAGAACACTAAGATCATGACATTCAGTCTCACCACTTTATGGCAAATACATGAGGAAACAGTGAAAACAGTGAAAGACTATTTTCTTGGGCTCCAGATCACTGCAGATGGTGACTGCAGGCATGAAATTAAAAGACGCTTGCTCCTTGGAAGAAAAGCAATATCCAACTAGACAGCATATTAAAAAGCAGAGACATTACTTTGCCACAAAGGTCTGTCTAGTCAAGGCTATGGTTTCTTTAGTAGTCATGTATGGATGTGAGAGTTGGACTGTGAAGAAAGCTGAGCACCAAGAAATTGATGCTTTTGAACTGTGATGTTGGAGAAAACTCTTGAGAGTCCCTTGGAGTGCAAGGAGATCAAACCAGTCAATCCTAAAGGATATCAGTCCTGAATATTCATTGGAAGAACTGATGTTGAAGCTGAAACTCCAATACTTTGGCCACCTCACGCAAAGAACTGACTCACTGGAAAAGACCCTGATGCTGCGAAAGATTGAATGTGGGAGGAGAAGGGGACAACAGCAGATGATGGTTGCATGGCATCATCAACTCAATAGAGATGAGATTGAGTAAGCTCCAGGAGTTGGTGATGGACAGGGAAGCCTGGCATGCTGCAGTGCATGGGCTTGCAAACAGTTGGATGTGGGACACAACTGAGTGACTGAACAGAAATGTATGGCCGAGTAAGGATTTGAACTCAATCAATCTGACTCAGAAACTGTGTACATAACTAAATACTATGTATTTAATTGAAATAAAGAAACATTGTGCTCAGTTAGGATGTGTTGAACTTCATTGATATAAATTAGGTCTATTTAGAGGTTATATATATTTTGCAAAAAAAAATTGATAAATGTTCAAATAATTGCCTATTTATATGTTACCCTTCAAAAATGCACATTTTTCTTATAATTTCTTTTTGTTATTATCAAAAAGATATTGGAGAATAATTGTTTAAAATAGTGTGGTAGTCTCTGCTGTACATCAACGTAAATCAGTCACAATTATATATATATATACACATACACACACAAACACACACACACACACACACACACACACACATACAACTTCCTTCATGAGTGCCCCCATCCCACCCCTTTAGGTCACAACAGAGCCCCAGGATGGGCTGCCNATATATATACACATACACACACACACACACACACACACACACACACACACACACATACAACTTCCTTCATGAGTGCCCCCATCCCACCCCTTTAGGTCACAACAGAGCCCCAGGATGGGCTGCCTGTGTTATATAACAGCTTTCTGCTAGTTATCTATTTTACACATGATAGGTATATATGTCAGGGCTACTTTCTCAATTTGTCCCAGCCTCTCCTGTGACAGTTAAAAGCAGGACTGTAGGTAGATTTTTTGCAAAGATGGCTACATTCTCTTCTATCAATGTTCATGCCACTTTGTAATTAACTTTCTCTTTCTACCAAGAGGTGGTATATCCTTTCTGCCTGGAATTTGGGCTTGGGAAATCGTAAATCAGCAGGAGTGCTATATCAACATTTTTTAAAAGCAACATCATTAGTTCTGTATACAAGCAAAAGCATATAATTAACAGAGAGAAAGGCATGCTTATACATTTCTATTTTTGAGGTGCAGATAATTATAGGTGCAACACAGAAAACTGNATTATAATAACCATAATAGATCAAGGCTAATAGTTCTGTTTCATAGTCAACTTTAAGACTGAAACCTGTAACTTTATAAAAGAGTAGTCATAGTGCAAAGCTACACAGTGCACACTGCAAAGATTCCTATCAATGACTTTGTTAAAATGACATAATCAAATATTTCTTGATTACAAACAAAACAAAATAAAAAACATAAATAGTAAAAGGGAATTCAAATGGTTGATGTTTTTAAAACAATATTTGCTTACTAAAGCTTATAGAATTTATTTTAGTTTTGTGTTCAAAGTGTTAAAGTTAGTTAAATATATGGCCTGCTTAATACAAAAATATGAAATAAAGAAAATATTTTTTTTCAAATTTCCAAGTACTATACATAAAGTCATCCTTTTATCTAATAATTCTATTTACAGGCTATAACTCCAAGGTGCACTCATACAACACAAAAAGATGTGTGCACAAAGGTATTTGTTACAGGTCTATTTATTACAGTAGAAGGTTGGGGAAATTAGGCAAATGATTTAATTAAGAAAAGCTATACAATGCACTGCTATGTACCTGCGAGAAGAAATGATGAAGTTATCTATAGTCTATAAAGAGAGAATAACAGCATTTACAGTTAAAAGGGTAAAAAGAAAATGAATACATATATTTTGACATTCAGAAAAAAGAAAATTAAAAACTTCTACAAATCCAGGTAAACAAGCTCCCATACATACAAGTATCTGTGTTTTCTCATTAAGAATGATGGAAGGGTAAGAAGACTCTTGAGAGTCCCTTGGACTGCAAGGAGATCCAACCAGTCCATTCTGAAGATCAGCCCTGGGATTCCTTTGGAAGGAATGATGCTAAAGCTGAAACTCCAGTACTTTGGCCACCTCATGCGACGAGTTGACTCATTGGAAAAGACTGATGCTGGGAGTGATTGGGGCAGGAGGAGAAGGGGATGACAGAGGATGAGATGGCTGGATGTCATCACTGACTCGATGGACGTGAGTCTGAGTGAACTCCGGGAGTTGGTGATGGACAGGGAAGCCTGGTGTGCTGCGATTTCATGGGGTCGCAAAGAGTCGGACACGACTGAGTGACTGAACTGAACTGAACCATAGAAAGGCAATGCCAAAAAATTCTCGAATTACCGAACAATTGTACTCATCTCACACGCCGGTAAAGTAATGCTCAAAATTCTCCAAGCCAGGCTTCAGCAATATGTGAAATGTGAACTTCTAGATGTTCAAGCTGGTTTTAAGAAAGGCAGAGGAACCAGAGATCAAATTGCCAACATCCACTGGATCATCAAAAAAGCAAGAGAGTTCCAGAAAAACATATATTTCTGCTTAATTGACTATGCCAAAGCCTTTGACTGTGTGGATCACAATAATCTGTGGAATATTCTGAAAGAGATGGGAATACCAGACCATCTGACCTGTCTCTTGAGAAACCTGTATGCAGGTCAGGAAGCAACAGTTAGAACTGGACATGGTACAACAGACTGGTTCCAAATTGGAAAAGGAGTACATCAAGGCTGTATATTGTTACCCTGTTTATTTAAATTATATGCAGAATACATCATGAAAAATGATGTGATGGAAGAAGCACAGCTGGAATCAAGATTGCCGGGAGAAATATCAATAACTTCAGATATGCAGATGACACCAACCTTATGGCAGAAAGTGAAGAGGAACTAAAGAGCTTCTTGATGAAAGTGAAAGAGGAGAGTGAAAAAGTTGGCTTAAAGCTCAACATTCAGAAAACTAAGATCATGGCATTTGGTCCCATCACTTCATGGGAAATAGATGGGGAAATAGTGGAAACAGTGTCAGATTTTATTTGGGGGGCTCCAAAATCACTGCAGATGGTGATTGCAGGCATGAAATTAAAAGACACTTGCTCCTTGGAAGAAAAGCTATGTCCAACTAGACAGCATATTAAAAAGCAGAGACATTACTCTGCCAACAAAGGTCTGTCTAGTCAAGTCTATGATTTCTTCAGTAGTCATGTATAAATGTGAGAGCTGGATAAAAGAAAGCTGAGGCCCGAGAAATTGATGGCTTTGAACTGTGGTGTTGAAGGACTCTTGAGACTCCCTTGGACTGCAAGGAGATCAATCCAGTCAGTCCTAAAGGAAATCAGTCCTGAATAATCATTGAAAGGACTGATTTTGAAGCTGAAACACCAATATTTTGCCCACCTGCAGCACGCCAGGCCTCCCTGTCCATCACCAACTCTCAAAATTTACCCAAACTCATGTCCATCAAGTCAGTGTTGCCATCCAGCCATCTCATCCTTATCCAGCCATCTCATCCTCTGTCGTCCCCTTCTCCTCCTGCCCCAATCCCTCCCAGCATCAGGGTCTTTTCCAATGAGTCATCTCTTCACATGAGGTGGCCAAAGTACTGGAGTTTCAGCTTCAGCATCAGTCCTTCCCATGAACACCCAGGACTGATCTCCTTTAGGATGGACTCATTGGATCTCCTTGTAGTCCAAGGGACTCTCAAGAGTCTTCTGCAACACCACAGTTCAAAAGCATCAATTCTTCGGCACTCAGCTTTCTTCACAGTCCAACTCTCACATCCATACATGACCACTGGAAAAACCATTGCCTTGACTAGATGGACCTTTGTTGGCAAAGTAATGTCTCTGCTTTTGAATATGCTATCTAGCTTGATCATAACTTTCTTTCCAAAGAGTAAGTGTCTTTTAATTTCATGGCTGCCATCACCATCTGAGGTGATTTTGGAACTCAATAAATAAAGTCTGACACTGTTTCCACTGTTTCCCCATCTATTTCCCATGAAGTGATAGGACCAGATGCCATGATCCTAGTTTTCTTAATATTAAGCTTTAAGCCAACTTTTTATCTCTCCTCTTTTACTTTCATCAAAAGGCTTTTCAGTTCCTCTTGACTTTCTGCAATAAGGTGGTGTCATCTGCATATCTGAAGTTATTGATATTTCTCCCGGCAATCTTGATTGAAGCTTGTGATTCTTCCAGCCCAGCTTTTCTCATGATGTACTCTGCATAGAAGTTAAATAAGCAGGGTGACAATATACAGCCTTGACGTACTCCTATTCCTATTTGGAACCAGTCTGTTGTTAAGCAATTTTTAAAAATTGAAACTGACACAATTGAAAATGTGTGTAGAGGTAACTGTGATGCGACCACAGAAAATGACAATCTTCCCAGTGATATTCAACCAGAGTAATTTGGTTACAAATCCTGTTGGGATATTCCCTAAGGATAAAAACATAAAAATATAATATTATATCAGTATAATTGTTATTTTTAACTAAATATATTGCTTATCAGATCATCAATTTTGGGACTGTTAAGCCTGTAGTGATTTAGTATGAAGTGAAGTGAAAGCCGCTCAATTGTATCTGTTTTTATGTTATCGCATGGACTATAGCCTGCCAAACTCCTCAGTCATGTCTGACTCTTTGCGACCCCATGAACTCTAAAGTCCCTGGAATTCTCCAGGCCAGAATACTTGAGTGGATGGACATTCCCTTCTCCAGGTTTAAGATAAAACAAATAAGAAAATTTGTGTAATGTTAAAACTTTAAGTGTGAGTGAATAGGGATGTATAGAAGGATGAGACAAATCATAATTTTGAAGGTTAATTTGGAACTGTTTTCAACTTATGTTTCATTTTTTAAAATATTTTTTTCTAATTTTCTTAGCTAAAAACACTGAGAAACAACTATTACCTCCATAGCCATGGACCCTCATTGTGTACAGGTTTTGGCCTCTATTTACATTGTAAGGAATTCCATGTTGAGGAACAGGGATTTTTTTAGAATAATAGCTGCTTCATATTAGGGATTGTTGTTGTTCAGAGTCTAAGTCAGGTTCTACTCTTTTGCAACCCCATGGACTGTAGTCCAATGGTCTCCTTTGTCCATGGGATTTTCCAGGTAAGAATACTGGACTGGGTTACTTTTTCCTTCTCCAGGGGATCTTCTTGATCCAGGGATCAAACCACATCTCCTACATTGGCAGGCAGTTTCTTTACCACTGAGTCACCAGGGAAGCCCCAAGTCAGGGATACAAAATGTTTAAGACACAAATAAAACCACAATGAGGTACCATCTCATGCTGATCAAAATGGCTGCTATCAAAAAGTCTACAAACAATAAATGCTGGAGAGGATGAGGAGTAAAGGGTACCCTCTTACACTGTTGGTGGGAATGGAAACTAGTATAGCCACTATGCAGAACAGTGTAGAGATTCCTTAAAAAACTGGAAATAGAACTGCCTTATGACCCAGCAATCCCAGTGCTGGGCATACACACCGAGGATACCAGAAATGAAAGAGACACGTCATCCCAGCACTGTTTACAGTAGCTAGGACTCAGAAGCAACCTAGATGTCCATTGGCAGAAGAATGGATAAGAAAACTGTGGTACATATACACAATGGAATATTACTTAGCTATTAAAAAGAATGCATTTGAATCTGTTCTAGTGAGGTAGATGAAACCGGAGCCTATTATACAGAGTTAAGTAAGTCAGAAAGAAAAACACCAATACAGTATATTAACACATATATATGGAATTTAGAAAAATGGTAAAGACAACCCTATATGTGAGACAGCAAAAGAGACACAGATATAAAGAACAGACTTTTGAACTCTGGGAGAATGTTAGGGTGGGATGATTTGAGAGAATAGGATTAAAACATGTATATTACCATATGTTCAATAGATTGCCCATCCATGTTCAATGCATGAGACAGAGCACTCAGGGCTGGTGCACTGGGATGATCCTAAGGGATGGGATGGGGAGGGCAGGGGGAGGGGGTGTTCAGGATGGGGAACATGTGTACACCCGTGGTGGATTCATGTCAATGTATGGCAAAAACCACTACAATACTGTAAAGTAACTAGCCTCCAATTAAAATAAATTAATTAATTTAAATTAATAAAAAAATAAAATGCATCAAGGGCACCAACAAGGACAGATGAAGAACTCAAGAGCCAACCTGAATAACTCCCTCTTAACAAACCATAGAAATTTGAATATAAATTGGTATGTTGAAATATGTAAAAATAATAAAATGCATGATTTCATAATATTAAAAATGTATTTTTGGTCATTATGCTTGAAGCTGAGAAATCAGTAACTAATAGAAAATGGCAAACGAAGAAAAAAAAAAAAGATTTACTTGTCTTTTCTAAGCCAATCCAAACTGAGAAACTAAACAAATAAACAGCTAATTAGGAGAAATATATCTGTGTAGGAATAATTATTGGTAGCTCGGATGGTAAAGAATCTGCTGGCAATGCATTAAACCAGGGTTCGATCTCTAGGTCAGGAAGATTCCCTGGAAAAGGGCATGGCAACCCACTCCAGTAGTCATGCCTGGAGAATTCCATGGACAGAGGAGCTTGGCAGTTTACAGTCCATGAGGTCTCAAAGATTTGGACATGACTGAGTGACTAACACATGTATCTGTGTGGAAATGCTCCAGCTAATAAACAAAGAAGGAAAAAATAATTAAAATATTAAGCTTTGCAATCTTCAGTAAAATAGTCCCAATTGTTACTAGCATTACAAAAAGTTAGGAAGAAGACATTATGTTGTTCCCAGTAAAAGTACACAATATCATTTATGAAGTTCTCTCTATATAGACTGATTCTGATTTAATCAACTATTTAGATCTTATTACCAATTTCAAGGAGCCACAGTGAACAAAGACACATACTTATAACACCATGGGGAAACAACCTGCAAAGTTCAGCAAAAATAACAAAAGTTCTTTAATAATAACAGAAATTCAAATGATGGAGGAAGGTACTATAAATCAAAATAGATGTAAGAAACAGATTTTTAAAACTACAATTATCTTTTATTATTCTGATTCATGATAATCAAGCTCCCTGGGAGATGGTGAAGGACAGGGAACCCTGGCTTCTGCAGTTCATGTGGTTGCAGAGTCAGACACAACAGAGCAACTGAACAACAACATTCTGATTCAAAGATACATAGAAAAGTGAATGTCAGCTAGATATTTGATATTAAAAAGTGATTATTAATAACTTTAAAGTTTTTATAGCATTAGATTATATGTGCAAAAAAGATTTTATCTTTTAAATACTTATACTTACTAAAAGTAACCAAAAAAAAAAGAAAGAAAGAAAAACCCAACACTTTAATCACTTTAATTCAGCAGTGTTAGTTCAATAGATTTACTTAGCGAAAGACAGATATCAACACGTCAGATTTGAAGTTCCTACAGAATGCACAAGTATGTCGATTATAGTATTATCCACAGTGGTTAAAAAAGGACAGAAAGAGAAATCACATCAACATTGTAATGGACATGTTATGGATTTCCAGAAAATACTGTTGAATGAGAGAGTCACAGAAAAAAGGGCATGGCAGGATTCAGTTCTCTTTAGAAGAAATATTAACAAATAAAACTTCTAATTCTATATGTGTGCCTAATGGATGGGAGTACTTATGCACATTCATATAAACATATTACAGTACTACCATATGGATAGCAGTAAAAGATGAAAGAATTTGTCCTAAGGTGATGCCCAAAAATATTTTAGGTAGTGGAGCTGATTTAAGCTAACAAGGGAAAGACAGGGTGAAGGGCATCAAAACAAAAAGGAAAAGATAGACAAAATTTACAAGAATATATACAATCACACTTAAACATATAAGTAAACTTTAAAATATGTCCATACAGGAATTAAAGGTCAAACAACATAAATTAAGTTAAAAAGAAGATTGGCTCTAATATGGCAATTTCTTCCTGTTTCCAAAAAAACCTTAGAGATAACCACTAATAGAAAGTAGTAGAGAAAAATGTTCTTCTCTTAAATATACATTTTAAAATAAGATATTCTTAACAATAATCAAATGAAGTCTTGACAGTGAATCTTGTATTTCTTCTACTTTTGGAATCTCAAAAAATAACAGTATCTTTTTGGTAAAAGAAAATATTATTTTTAAAATGTATTGTTATTATGAATATTATGAAGCTATAAGGTATTTAAATTATATATACCTCCCTTATTTGAAAATTCTAGTCCATATTTTTATGTCCTTTTAATAGTCTTCAACTAAATTTGAAACAAGATTGAAGTTTATTTTAAATAGTTTTAATTGGAACATTTATCATGCAAACATTCTGTCTGCCAAGAATGTGTTGGTACTAGGCAAAGGTGTAGCTTCCCCACAGGGATTTTATTATCAGACATCAGGAAAGCCTGCAACATAGCTGTCATTGTCAGCAAAAGCCTCCCCTAAGCAACAGAATAACAATTTTGAGTCGAGAATAGAGAGAAACTTAACTCAATTTTAAAATATATTTTTGCACAATACCAGTTTTCTACTGCCACTTTATAGTAGACTGCCATATATAAATATTAATATACTAAGCAACCACAGCAGTCAAATCACTGTTATTAAAGTAAAAATCTAAAAACAGCATCATCAAATTAATAACAAAGCCTTTTTTTTTTTAAGACTTCACTACTTATTCCAGTTTATGGGTACTTAAATAGATTTCATTACACCTATATTTACTCCTAGAATATTTTCCCTGCATTATAAACTAATAAAAAATGAAGATACAGTTTATTTTAACCAGGTGCTTAAAAGAAAACTAAAAGTCCTTCATAAAATCTGCCTATAATATAGAACACAGCAGTTATCATTGTTGTGTTATGCTAATTATGAGTGCGATAATGCTAAAAGAGTGTGAGTAAATGTTTATTACTGATGATAATGAATTTTTTAAAAAAATTCTGTAGCATTGAAATGAATTGAATTACATTTTAAAGAAAAATAGTTTATATTAAACTATATACATTAATGTAACAACATAAAAAGAAATATCCCTTTTTATTTTAATAGCAATATACATTTTTAGTGTTGTGAAATGTATTAGTCATGTGAATGTCAACCAAAGAAAACAAAAAAGACATGTATTGCACAGTCAGCTTATAGTACCAACTATAAGACTGGACAGTAGTTACCCTAACTGACTTTTTCAATGTAAAGAGCTAGCATTGTGTGTGTGTGTATGTGTGTATAGAGGCTGAGGAGTTAATGAGGTAGAAAGAGAAGCAAAACATGCCAGCATTGGTACTGAAAAATTGTGTCAGTAGTACATAGTACATATAAGCTACATACTAGAAGATATGGTAAAATATAGTTTATGTGTGACATCCTTATTTACACACTGGGGCCAAACTAAAGTGGAGGTAATGAAGATACTACCTTGAGACTGAGATGAGCTACCCACGTCTGAGGTCAGGGGCGGCAAACGAGAGGAGCTACCCTTTGTCCAAGGAGCAGCAGCTGCACAGGGGCAGGAGGGCTGAGAGGAGCTACTCCACATTCAAGCTCAGGAAGGGTGACCATATCCAACGTAAGGAGCAGTGGCTGCTCTTTGCTGGAGCAGCCGTGAAGAGATACCCCACATCCAAGGTAAGAGAATTCCAAGTAAAACAGCAGGTGTGGTGAGAGGGCATCAGAGGGCAGACACACTGAAACCATAATCACAGAAAAAGCCAATCTGATCACACGGACCACAGCCCTGTCTAACTCAATGAAACTAAGCCATGCCATGTGGGGCCACCCAAATGGCCGGGTCATGGTGGAGAGGTCTGACAGAATGTGGTCCACTGGAGAAGGGAATGGCAAACCACTTCAGTATTCTTGCTTTGAAAACCCAGTGAACAGCATGAAAAGGACAAATGATAGGATACTGAAAGAAAACTACCCAGGTGTGTAAGTGCGCAATATACTACAGATCAGTGGAGAAATAACTCCAGAAAGAATGAAGGGATAGAACAAAGCAAAAACAATGCCTAGCTGGGGATGTGACTGGTGACAGAAGCAAGGTTTGAGGCTGTAAAGAGCAATATTGCATAGGAACCTGGAATGTTAGATCCATGAATCAAGGCAAATTAGAAGTGGACAAACAGGAGGTGGCAAGAGTGAACGTTGATATTCTAGGAATCAGCAGACTAAAATGGACTGGAATGGGTGAATTTAATTCAGATGACCATTATATCTACTACTGTGGGCAGGAATCCCTTAGCAGAAATGGAGTACCATCATGGTCATCAAAAGAGTCTGAATGCAGTACTTGGATGCAATCTCAAAAATGACAGAATGATCTCTGTTTGTTTCCAGGGCAAACCATTCAATATCACAGTGATCCAAGTCTATGTCCCAACCAAGAACAGTGAAGAAGCTGAATTGAACAGTTCTATGAAGACCTACAAGACCTTTCAGAAATAACACTCAGAAAAGATGTCCTTTTCATTATAGGGGACTGGAAAGCAAAAATAGGAAGTTAAGAAACACCTAGAGTAACAGGCAAATTTGGCCTTGGAATACGGAAGGAAGCAGGGCAAAGACTAATAGAATTTTACCAAGAGAACACACTGGTCATAGCAAACACCCTCTTCCAACAACACAAGAGACTACTCTACACATGGACATCACCAGATGGTCAACACCAAAATCAGATTGATTATATTCTTTGCAGCAAAAGATGGAGAAGCTCTATACAGTCAGCAAAAACAAGACCGGGAGCTGACAGCTGACTGTGGCTCAGATCATGAGCTACTTATTGCCAAATTCAGACTTAAATTGAAGAAAGTAGGGAAAACCACTAGACCATTCAGGTGTGACCTCAATCAAATCCCTTATGATTACACAATGGATGTGAGAAATAGATTTAAGGGACTAGATCTGATAGATAGAGTGTCTGATGGACTATGGACGGAGGTTTGTAAAATTGTAAAGGAAACAGGGATCAAGACCATCCCCATGGGAAAGAAATGCAAAAAAGCAAAATGGCTGTCTGAGGAGGCATTAAAAATAGCTGTGAAAAAAAGAGAAGTGAAAAGCAAAGGAGAAAAGGAAAGATATAAGTATCTGAATGAAGATTTCAAGAATAGCAAGGAGAGATAAGAAACCCTTCTTCAGTGATCAATGCAAAGAAATAGAGGAAAACAACAGAATGGGAAAGACTAGAGATCTCTTCAAGAAAATTAGAGTTACCAAGGGAACATTTCATGCAAAGATGGGCTCAATAAAGGACAGAAATGGTATGGACCTAACAGAAGCAGAAGATATTAAGAAGAGATGGCAAGAATACACAGAACACTGTAAAAAAAACATATTCAAGACCAAGATAATCATGATCATGTGATCACTCACCTAGAGCCAGACATCCTGGAATGTGAAGTCAAGTGGGCCTTAGAAAGCATCACTACGAACAAAGCTAGTGGAGGTGATGTAATTCCAGATGAGCTATTTCAAATCCTGAAAGATGACGCTGTGAAAGTGCTGCACTCAATATGCCAGCAAATTTGGAAAACTCATCAGTGGCCACAGGACTGGAAAAGGTCAATTTTCATTCCAATCCCAAAGAAAGGCAGTGCCAACAAATGCTGAAACTACCCCTCTATTGCACTCATATCAGACGCTAGTAAAGTAATGCTTAAAATTATCCAAGCCAGGCTTCAGCCATACGTGAACCGTGAACTTCCAGATGTTCAAGCTGGTTTTAGAAAAGGCAGAGGAACCAGAGATCAAATTGCCAGCATCTGCTAGATCATAGAAAAAGCAAGAGAGTTCCAGAGAAACATCTCTTTCTGCTTTATTGACTTTGCCAAAGCCTTTGACTATGTGGATCACAATAAACTGGAAAATTCTGAAAGAGATGGGAATACCAGACCATCTGACCTGCCTCTTGAGCAACCTATATGCAGGTCAGGAAGCAACAGTTAGAACTGGACATGGAACAACAGACTGGTTCCAAATAGGAAAAAGATTATGTCTAGGCTGTATACTGTCACCCTGCTTATTTAACTTATATGCAGAGTACGTCATGAGATACGCTGGGCTGGAAGAAGCACAAGCTGGAATCAAGATTACCAGGAGAAATATCCATAACCTCAGATATGCAGATGACACCACCCTTATGGCAGAAAGTGAAGAGGAAGTAAAAAGCCTCTGATGAAAGTGAAAGAGGAGAGTGAAATAGTTCACTTAAAGCTCAACATTTAGAAAACTAAGATCATGGCATCTGGTCCCATCACTTCATGGAAAATTGATGGGGAAACAGTGGAAACTGTGCCAGACTTTATTTTTTGGGGCTCCAAAATCACTGTAGATGGTAACTGCAGCCATTAAAAGACACTTACTCCTTGGAAGGAACGTTATGACCAACCTAGATAGCATATTCAAAAGCGGAGATATTACTTTGTGAACAAAGGTCCATCTAGTCAAGGCTATGGTTTTTCTAGTGGTCATGTATGGATGTGAGAGTTGGACTGTGAAGAAAGCTGAGCACCAAAGAATTGATGCTTTTGAACTGTGGTGCTGGAAGACTCTTGCAGTCCATTGGACTGCAAGGAGATCCAACCAGTCCATCCTAAAGGAGACTAGTCCTGGGTGATCATTGGAAGGACTATTGCTGACGCTGAAATTCCAATATTTGGCCACTTCATGTGAAGAGTTGACTCATTGGAAAAGACTTTGATGCTGGGAGGCATTGGGGGCAGGAGGAAAAGGGGACGACAGAAGATGAGATCGCTAGATGGTGTCACTGACTCAATGCACGTGAGTTTGGGTGCACTCCCGGAGTTGGTGATGGAAAGGGAGGCCTGGTGTGCTGTGATTCATGCGCTGTAAAGAGTTTGACATGACTGAGTGACTGAACTGACTGTATGATCCTGGGATTTACAGGACATTCAAGAAAACACAATAGAAATATGGTACATCTTTGGGGAATATAAAAATGTTGAAGCACTGCTGGTGTTTGCTGAGCAAAAACCAAATTCCAATTCCTTTCCCATTTTCTGGTATATGATAGATCTGAGAGTTAGCCATGTGAAATATTTCTGCCCAGGGAAATGAGAGTTTTGGTGGTTTCTAGGAAAAAAAAAAAAAAAAAAAAAATTTGGGGTTATGGTCAGTACCTTACCTCCTATTTTGCCTTTGGTAAAGATACACTGGAGTTTAAAAAGCTGTTTTGTAACCATAGGTCGAGAAAACTACACAAGAAGGGTAAGAAATCAGAAATTTAGATATTTTTCTTTTTTAAAATTATTAAGATCCTCTACTATTACTAAATTCTCTCTCTAAATTTATTGCTGTGAAATATTTAAAAAGTTAGTATCTTTTATTCAGTTAATTCACTATAAATATTATTTACTCATAGCTGAAACTTACTTCCAGTTGGTACAAAGAGGAAGTTAATTGATTTAACTTTTAATTTAGCTGCTTAATATTACATAACATATTGATGTTATGGAGGGAGAAGAAACATTTAGCTTATTTTTTTTAGTTAAATCTGGGAATTTAAAAGAAATCCCAAACATGTTAAGGACTACTCTATAGCAGACCTGAGATTTTGGGGAATTTTCACTTTCCTTACACATATAAGGTTTAGATACAACAGTAAAATTGTTTTAAAACAGACAGCATCTCTTCCCAACATGGATATACTTCCCACATTCTGAGATAAATTATTGTCTATCATTATTAACATTATCACATTATTACTGAATTAGTGTAATTTGATAATGATGCAAACTCGGTGGTAATCATAATAATGAAGTATTTGGGGTGAGGTCAAATTTAAGTGGAAATCACAGAGGGAAAGAGAGAGAGAGAAAGGGCTATAATCAAATGCAAAAAAAAAAAAAAAAACATCAGAGAGAAATGAAGTCAGTAATGAATCTGCATAGCCGGAAGTCAGGAAGGAAGAATAGGAGCTTGCTGGCCTATACATTATGGGGCAAGAAACATCAAGGAAATATCAAAGGCTTTTTTTCCTTTTGAAGCTGTATCTTTGGGCTGGAGTTGAGCCTTGTGTAGGTTTCAGACAGCACTGTTACCAAGGGGCTGAGGAACAGCATGTGGCCCAGGATCCGAGGTCACCTCACAACCTGCAGAGCTGGAAGAGTACATGAGCTAATGATTACTGACAGGTACGCTATTTTTAATTTATGTCAAAGCCTGATATTGTCCCTTTGCCAATCACTAAAATTAAATGTGTGTTGTCTAGATTCTTCCACTCTAGCCATTAGAGAGTAACTGATACTGAATGCAATCGCCTGCCTAAATAGTGTTAAAACTGGGCGGAATATGGGAGACAGTTATTTTCAGGCATTAGACATCATATCTCACAAAACTACAACCCTTCAGAGAAAGGAAGCACACATTTTTACTTTTATGCCAGCTTTCTTCTGGGATAACTTTTTGTCCTTAGTAAAAGGGGGTGGAGAACAAGCAGGGCACAGAGTTCTTTGATGTGCCCAGGAGGCAGATAGCAGATTTTAAGGCTCCTAAGTTACCTGGTTGTGCTGGTGCAGGAGGGCCTAGAGGAGCTACTCCACATTCAAGGTCAGGAGGAGTGGCGGTGAGGAGATACCCCTCATCCAAGGTAATGAGCAGTGGCTGTGCTTTGCTGGAGCAGCCGTGAAGAGATACCCCACGTCCAAGGTAAGAGAAACCCAAGTAAGATGGTAGGTGTTGCAAGAGGGCATCAGAGGGCAAACACAATGAAACCATAATCACAGAAAACTAGTCAATCTAATCACACTAGGACCACAGTCTTGTCTAACTCAATGAAACTAAGCCATGCCATGTGGGGCCATCCAAGATGGCTGGGTCATGGTGGAGAGGTTGGACAGAATGTGGTCCACTGGAGAAGGGAATGGCAAACCACTTCAGTATTCTTGCCTTGAGAACTCCATGAACAGTATGAAAAAGAAAAATGATAGGATACTGAAAAAGCAACTCCCCAGGTCAGTAGGTGCCCAACATGCTACTGGAGATCAGTGGAGAAATAACTCCAGAAAGAATGAAAAGATAGAGCCGAAGCAATAACAGTACACAGCTGTGGATGTGACTGGTGATAAAAGCAAGGTCTGATGCTGTAAAGAGCAATTTGCATAGGAACCTGGAATGTCAGGTCCATGAATCAAGGCAAATTGGAAGTGGTCAAACAAGAGATGGCAAGAATGAACGTCAACATTCTAGGAATCAGCAAACTAAAATGGACTGGAATGGGTGAATTTAATTCAGATGATCATTATATCTACTACTGTGGGTAGGAATCCCTTAGCAGAAATGGAGTACCATCATGGTCAACAAAAGAGTCTGAAATGCAGTACTTGGATGCAATCTTAAAAAATGACAGAATGATCTCTGTTCATTTCCAAGGCAAACCATTCAATATCACAGTGATCCAAGTCTATGCCCCAACCAGTAATGCTGAAGAAGCTGAAGTTGAATGGTTCTGTGAAGACCTACAAGATTTTTTAGAACTAACACCTAAAAAAGATGTCCTTTTCATTACAGGGGACTGGAATGCAAAAGTAGGAAGTTAAGAAACACCTAGAGTAACAGGCAAATTTGGCCTTGGAATGCGGAATGAAGCAGGGCAAAGACTAATAGAGTTTTGCCAAGAAAATGCACTGGTCATAGTAAACACCCTCTTCCAACAACACAAGAGAAGACTACACATGGACATGACCAGATGGTCAACACTTAAACCAGATTGATCATATTCTTTGCAGCCAAAGATGGAGAAGCTCTATACAGTCAGCAAAAAAAAAAAAAAAAAGACCGGGAACTGACTGTGGCTCAGATCATGAGCTCCTTATTACCAAATTCAGACTTAAATTGAAGAAAGTAGGGAAAACCACTAGACCATTCAAGTATGACCTAAATCAAATCCCTTATGATTATGCAGTGGAAGTGAGAAATAGATTTAAGGGCCTAGATCTGATAGATAGAGTGCCTGATCATCTATGGATGGAGGGTTGTGACGTTGTAGAGGAAACAGGGATCAAGACCATCCCCATGGAAAAGAAATGCAAAAAAGCAAAATGGCTGTATGGGGAGGCCTTAGAAATAGCTCTGAAAAGAAGGGAAGTGAAAAGCAAAGGAGAAAAGCAAAGATATAAGCATCTGAATGCAGAGTTCCAAAGAATAGCAAGGAGAGATAAGAAACCCTTCTTCAGAGATCAATGCAAAGAAATAGAGGAAAACAACAGAATGGGAAAGACTAGAGATCTCTTCAAGAAAATTAGAGTTACCAAGGGAACATTTCATGCAAAGATGGGCTCGATAAAGGACAGAAATGGTATGGACCTAACAGAAGCAGAAGATATTAAGAAGAGCTGGCAAGAATACACAGAAGAACTTTACAAAATAGATCTTCATGACCAAGATAATTATGATGGTATGATCAGTCACCTAGAGCCAGACATCCTGGAATGTGAAGTCAAGTCGGCCTTAAAAAGCATCACTATGAACAAAGCTAGTGGAGGTGATGGAATTCCAGTTGAGGATTTGATATTTCAAATCCTGAAAAATGATTTTGTGAAAGTGCTGCACTCAATATGCCAGCAAATTTGGAAAACTCATCAGTGGCCACAGGACTGGAAAATGTCAGTTTTCATTCCAATCCCAAAGAAAGGCAATACCAAAGAATGCTCAAACTACTGCACAATTGAACTCATCTTACACGCTAGTAAAGTAATGCTCAAAATTCTCCAAGCCAGGCTTCAGCAATACATGAACCGTGAACTTCCAGATGTTCAAGCTGGTTTTAGAAAAGGCAGAGGAACAAGGGATCAAATTGTCAACATCCACTGGATCATTGAAAAAGCAAGAGAGTTCCAGAAAAACATCTATTTCTGCTTTATTGACTACGCCAAAACCAAAATCTTTAACTGTGTGGATCACAATAAACTGGAAAATTCTGAAAGAGATGGGAAATCCAGATCACCTGACCTGCCTCTTGAGAAACCTATATGCAGGTCAGGAGGCCACAGTTAGAACTGGACATGGAACAACAGACTGGTTCCAAATAGGAAAAGGAGTATGTCAAGGTTGTATGATGTCACCCTGTTTATTTAACTTCTATGCAGCGTACATCACGAGAACTGCTGGGCTGGAAGAAGTACAAGCTGGAATCAAGACTGTCGGAAGAAATATCAGTCACCTCAGATATGCAGATGACACCACCCTTATGGCAGAAAGTGAAGAGGAAGTAAAAAGCCTCTTGATGAAAGTGAAAGAGGAGAGCGAAAAAGTTGGCTTAAAGCTCAGCATTCAGAAAACGAAGATCATGGCATCTGGTCCCATCATTTCATGGGAAATAGATGGGGAAACAGTGGAAACAGTGTCGGACTTTACTTTTTGGGGCTCCAGAATCATTGCAGATGGTGACTGCAGCCATGAAATTAAAAGATGCTTACTCCTTGGAAGGAAAGTCATGACAAACCTAAATAGCGTGTTGAAAAGCAGAGACATTACTTTGCCAACAAAGGTCCATCTAGTCAAGGCTATGGTTTTTCCAGTGGTCATGTATGGATGTGAGAGTTGTACTGTGAAGCAGGCTGAGCAACTAAGAATTGATGCTTTTGAACTGTGGTGTTTAGAAGACTCTTGAGAGTCCCTTGGTTTGAAAGGAGATACAACCAGTCCATCCTAAAGGAGATCTGTCCTGGGTGTTCTCTGGAAAGACTGATGCTAAAGCTGAAACTTCAATACTTTGGCCACCCTATGCGAAGAGTTGACTCATTGGAAAAGAGTCTGATGCTGGGAAGGAATTGGGGCAGGAGGAAAAGGGGACGACAGAGGATGAGATGGCTGGATGGCATCACCAACTCGATGGACGTGAGTTTGAATGAACCTGGAAGTTGGTGATGGACAGGGAGGCCTGGCATGCTGCGATTCATGGGGTCGCAGAGAGTCAGACCCGACCGAGCGACTGAACTGAAGTTACCTGGAATTTATGGGACTAGTTATCAGAAGCTATCATGAAGCCACGTGGAGGGCAACCCTAGAGTCTACATGGAGATTCCTGAAGGAGTTTGGCAGAGGATGCAGGTATATACATGTGGGCAAGATTCAATGGGACATGTATGTCAGGGAGATATTGGACCAGTTCTATTGGACTACAAATGCCTCATTGTGCATTTCCAGTATTCAGTTAAGCAAGACTCCATAAAAGACATTTTTAGGAATTAAGGACCATGTCCTAAGGGCAACATTCTTGCTTAAGAATAAACGACCTACTGTATACCACAGGGAATTTTTTTTTTTTCTGAAATTAAGTTGCACTGTTACATCTTACAATTATTCTCAGCCAGACAGTACTATTGAAATAGTGACCATTGTTAGTGCATGCAGTGAAAATGCCATCTAAAAGCCATCTGTTGATATTTTCTTATAAGGTAACAAGGTATAGGATCAAAATTTACCTAATAAATAATAGTGGCTTTGTATCATCATCATTAGGTTGATGTCACAGAGAACAATGTTGTATAGGAAAACAAGAGCATTGATTATTCTGAGCCAGAAATAATTCAGAAGAATTGCACCCTAAATGTGAAGAAATTTTAGAAATGCAACTCTAAATCAGGATTGGGCAGATTATGCTAGATAAACAGCCTCTAAGTTGATATAGCCTATCACATCAAATCCTTATTTTTCCATCATACATATTTATAAAGATTATTCTGCAAAGCAGCAATTTAATGTGTTTTTATCTTCTAATTCAACCATTTTACTGAGGGTACCTCCATAGTCACTAAAGAAGTAGAGAAGAGAGAGAATGAAAAATCTCACATACATGGATTTTCACTGTACAAATATTAACTTTGGCTAGAAATAATCACACAGGCCCACTTACATGCAAACACGCTAGAATGTGATGTCTTTATTTAGGGAAACAAAAGTAAAACCTAATAATAGTGAATACAAATAATGCCCATCAGAATTCACTCTCTGATTGTCAATACATGTTTGATGTCAAACAGACGGATAGAACCCCCCTGAAAGAACACAAACCTCAAATGCCATTCAGATTCAAGAATGAGCTCAAAGGCTAAGCTATCATGCCCTTGGTTTAGAGATAACAACACCTATGCAGGACAAAGCCATTATTCCCTAATGGGGTCACTCTTCCTTCTGGTAAGCTTTCTTGCCAGAACTTATGTGTGCTGTGTTTAGTCACTCAGTTGTGTCCAACTCTTTTTGACTCCATGGACTTTAGCCCCCAGGCTCCTCTGTCCATGGGGATTCTCCAGGCAACAATACTGGAGTGGGTTGTCATGCCCTCCTCCACAGGATCTTCCCAACCCAGGGATCAAGTCCAGGTCTCCTGTGTTGCAAGTGGATTCTTTACCATCTGAGCTACCAGGGAAGCCCTCCAGAACCTGAATAAGTAAATAAATAAGTATAAGGAAAAACAAAAATAAATAGCATGTGCAATGTAGACCACCTTTGTACTCAGTTCCATTGTAGCCACACGATGTTTTGCTGTGCTATACTGTTGAAGAAAAAGGAATGCAAAAATGCAAAGTGGTTGTCTAAGGAGGTCTTACAAATAGCTGAGAAAAGAAGAGAAGTGAAAAGCAAAGGAGAAAGGGAATGATATATCCAACTGAATGCAGAGTTCCAGAGAATAGCAAGGAGAGATAAGAAAGCCTTCTTAAGTGAACAGTGCAAAGAAACAGAGGAAAACAATAGAATTAAAAGACTAGAGATCTCTTCAAGAAAATTAGAGATAGCAAGGGAACATTCCATTCAAAGATGGGCACAATGAAGGACAGAAATAGTAAGAATATAACAGAAGCAGAAGAGAATAAGAAGAGGTGACAAGAATACAGAAGAACTACACAAAAATGATCTTAATGACCCAGATTACCATGATGGTGTCATCACTCATCTAGAGCCAGACATACTGGGGAGTGTGAAGTCAAGGTGAGCTTAGAAAGCATTCCTGCAAACAAAGCTAGTGGAGGTGATGGGATTACAGCTAAGCTATTTCACTTCCTAAAAGATGATACTGTTAAAGTACTGGACTCAATATGCCAGCAAATTTGGAAAACTCAGCAGTGGCCACAAGACCGGAAAGATCAATTTTCATTCCAATCCTAAAGACGGGCAATGACAAATGTGCAAGCTACCATACAATTGTACTCATTTCACATGCTACCAGGGTAATGTTCAAAATCTTTTAAGTGAGACTTCAAGAGTACATGAACCGAGAACTTCCAGAAGAACTAGTTGGACTTGGAGAAGGCAGAGGAACCAGAGATCAAATTGCCAATATCCATTGGATGACCAAAAAACCAAAGGAATTCCAAAAAAAAATCTACTTCTGCTTCAATGACTATTTGAAAGTCAAAAGTAGTTGACTCTGTGGATGACAACAAGCTAGAAAATAAATAAAGAGATGGGAATACCAGACCACCTTACATGTTTCCTGAGAAACCTGTATGCAGGTTTCAAGAAGCAACAGTTAAAACTAGACACAGAACAGACTGGTTCAAATTTGGGAAAGAAGTATGTAAAGTTTATTTATTGTCACCCTGCTTATTTAATTTATGTGCAGAGGAATACAACAGGCAAAATACTGGGTTGGATGATTTATCAGCTAGAATCAAGAGTGGCAGGAGAAACATCAACAATTTCAGATATGAAGATGACACTGTAGTGGCAGAAAACAAAGAGAACGAAAGAGCCTCTCAATGAAGATAAAAGAGGAGAGTGAAAATGCTGGTTTAAAATTAAACATTCAAAAACTAAGATCATGGCATCCAGGTCCGTCACTTCATGGAAAATAGATGGGGAAAAAGTGGAAACAGTGAAAGATTTTTTTCCTTGGGCCCAAAGATCACTGTGGGTGGAGACTTTAGGCACAAAATTCAAAGATATTTGATCTTTGGAAGGAAAGTTATGACAAACCTAGATAGCATATTAAAAAGGAAAGATATCATTTTGCCAACAAATGTCCATGTAGTCAAACTATGGTTTCTCTAGTAGTCATGTACAGATGTGAAGTTGAACCATAAAGAAGGCTGAATGGTAAAGAATTGATGCTTTTGAACTGTGATGCTGGAGAAGACTCTTGAGAGTCCCTTGGACAGCAAGGAGATCAAATCAGTCAGTTCTAAAGGAAGTCAACTCTGATATTCATTGGAAGGACTGATGCTGAAGCTGAAACTTTTAAGACTCTGGCCACCTGATACAAAGAACCATCTCATCGGAAGAGACCCTGATACTGGGACAGATTGAGGGCAAGAGTAGAAGGGGGTAACAGAGGATGAGATCGTTGGATGGCATCACTGACTCAATGGACATGAGTTTGAGCAAACTCCTGGAGATAGTAAAGGACAAGGAAGTGTGATTTGCTGCAGTTTATGGGGTTGCAAAGAATCAAGCATGATTTTAAAATTGAAAAACAGCAACAACAAATGTTGTCAGAGAGAGACAAACTAAATAATCTCTGTTTCTTCAGTATTTACCCTGGTATGGAGTTCTTACCAATAATGTGTTCTTATCAGTTTTTCTTATCAAAAAACTCCACATGATGGTTTGTTCCATTGACTAACTACAACACGAAAGCTTCCACCAGATACATGTTTAATACTTACAAAGAAAATTAATCTGTAATCAAACTAAGCATGTACCATGAAGCTTGGAAGAAAAATAACTATAATTTTAATAAGAGTTAATGAAGTTCTCTATATTTCATATTGCTTATTAACTGCTAAAAACCATAATATTCTAACTTGGTCAAAGATTCATCTAGTTGTATTAGACTAGTACTTGTGGCCTATACTAAAGCTGCACAAATACTACAGAGTAAAAGAAAGAAAATATCTTTATTCTGTGTTATAAAGCAATGATATCAGAATGCAGACAACTCTCAAATATTGAAATCAGTTATATTTTTATGCCTTAAATTTACTGTATTCTTTTGATATTTTATGTTAATTTCTTCTTTTTAATTTCATTAAAAGGCTGGGAGCAAAGTAGACAATGATAACAGCTCCATTTTTAGAAAAATAATAGCATTTGAGGGTTAATAGATGGAACTTCATGGTTTCATGCTAAAGGAAATAAGCTAGACAGATAGACAAATACTTTGAGATCTCTCTGATATGTGGAATCTAAAAATAAAAAAAAAAAAAAAAGAAGAAAAACAAACAAGATAAAAACCATGGGACCTGACCCCACCTAGCACTGGGCCAACCTCAGCCCTGGCACACCCCTCCATTCCGACAGCCAATCACACTGTGACCTGGCCCCAGCACCAGCAGGCTGGCAGCTGCCCCAGTAAGGACTGGGGCCAGCTCTGCCAACAAGTTCATCCACTCTACTAGGCCCCAATAAAGCAGAAGGGCCCATGCAGCCCAGGAAGCAGGCACCTGTCAAATGGTTAGCTCGTGACCAGAGGGCACTGTCCTACTGGGTCCCAGAGGACACCTTCTACATAAAGCCATTTATCCAGACTTGGGAAACATAAAGGACCAATGTAAAAGATAAAAACAAACAAAGAAAAGTTGACAAAAGCACGGATGCAGAAGAATATGTTTCAAATGCAGGAATAAAAAATAACAGAGAAAGAAGTAAATGAAGTGGAGATAAACAATTTAGCTGACAAATAGTTCAAGATGATAATCATAAAGTTGCTCAATGAAATCAGAAGAAAAGTGGATGAACACAGTGAGAAGAGAGTTATATGTTATGTAACTGAAGAACCAAACAGACTTGAAGAATATGAAAAGTGAAACAACAACAAAACAACAAAATCTACAAGGAAACCAAAATAGATTAGATAATACAGAGGAACAGATGAACAAGCTGAAAAACAGAGTTGTGGGAATCACTCAAGCTGAACCAAAAAAATAATAATTTTAAAAAATGATGATAGGTTAAGAAGTCTCTAGGACCACATCAAGCATTATAGGGGTTCCAGAAGGAGAAAAGAGAAATGGGCAGATAATTTATTTAAAGGAATAACAGTTGAAAAACCCCCTTAAGCTGCTAAAGAAAGCAGATATCCAGGTCTAAGAAGCACACAGTGTCCCAAGCAAGATGAACCCAAAGATATTCACACCAAGATATAATTAAAATGGCAAAAATTAACAATAGATAATCATTAAATTAGCAAGAGAAAACTAGTTTAATACAATGGAGCTCATAAGATTCAGTTGACTTTTCAGCAGAAACTCTAGTCCAGGATGGTGTGGCATGAGATATTCAAAGCGATGAAAGGAAAAAACTATAAGCAAGAATACTCTAAACAGCAAGGATATCATTCAGATTGGAAAGAGAAATAAAGATTTTACAGATAAGCAAAAGCTAAACAAGTTCAGCAGCACTAAACTAGCTTTATAAGAAACATTAATGGGATTCTCTAAGTAAAAAAGACAATAGCTAGAAATATTAAATTATGAAAGGAAAAAAATTTCATTGGCAAACATGCAGTGAAGGAAGATTAATCATGTGTAAAACTAGAAATAAGGTTAAAAGTCATAAGTAGTAAAATCATCTATATTCACAATAAGTAGTTAAGGGATTCAGAAGATATCACTTTTGTCCGAATTGTTACCATCTAAAATAAAATATATATATATACTATTTGCAGCAAATTTTTAAAAACTTCTCTAAAAAGTATATTTAAATCTTGACTGGGAGAATAAGTAGCAGTTAGCACCATTATTAGTTTCAAAGGCAGCTTTTGAAAAGACTCACATATGGGAAGATATTTACTCATCGAAGTTTTAGAATTATTTTTATGGTTTCACCATGGAGAATAGGTTGGAAGGGGATAAGAAGACAGACATGATTTCTAATATGCAAACCTTTTACAGTAATATAGGTGAAAAGTGATGGTGTCTTAAATAACACATTATATAAAAACAAGAGTAAGTGAATTACAGAGACATATTAGTGGTGGTAGGGGTTATAAGACTGGGCTGGGGATTGACAGAATATGGAAAGTGATGGAAAAGACAGAGTCACAGATACTCTATAACACAGAGATAAGTATGAGAAAAACAGACAGAGGGAGAGGAGGGAAGCAAAATGGTTTTAAAGTGACAAGGAATAAGATGTGAATGAGTTTAAGATACACTGAACTATTGAACATTTATTTGAGTACTGGAAAATTAAATCTCAGATGGAGGACAGAGACACAGGAAAATTCAGAACTTAGTATCAGGGAAATCAAGGGATAAAAATGTTTTATAAAAAAGTTGTTAAGAGTGGAAAGGCCTTGAATTTTATCTTAACTAAAGGGTTTGTAAACACAGGCTTAGGCAATCCCACTTGCAGAAGAGACAAGCAATGCTTCTTGAAATGCTCCCGCAGTGGACCTTCTTGTTATCCAAACTAAGTCAACTCACTTTCCTGGCTTTAGTTTTCACTATATGATGTGATCACTTCAACCAAAAGACTTTGAAGTTGTTATGAGTGATAAAAGCCTGTTAAGATCATAAAAAAGGAAGAGCTAAATTATGTGTAGCTAATATAGACAAGGTACAATGGGAAGTGTATAATTTTCAATATTTTAGAACTTCATTAAAATGTTGATAAAAAGGGTCTAATTGAGATTGATTAATATGAATCTATCAGATTGTCTGGCTTTGTGGTTTTTTAGCAGCTCTCAGAAGTATGCATGAAGGCAAAGAGGAAACTAAAATTTAAATGAAAATGTTATGTATATATGTATTTTCCTAGAAAGTTGTGACAGAAGCAGAAGGGCAAAGAAATTGAGAAAATTATCCAGAGAGTCACAGAAAAGTTGAATCATGATAATGAAGACCTTGTATCAGATAGAGTTCTAGATACAACAATCAGAATTAAATCAGACAATACATTTATTAAATGATATTTCATACCTCATGGACTCTCCAGTAGTGCCAGGGAGTTCAGCAGGGGAAGGTACTTAAGCAGGAAAAGTACACAGAATAATATGGGAATCACTTTAGGGAAGAAATTACTGCTACCATCATTCTGCAATAGGCAGTTCTTCAAAGACATCTTGGTTTTTATAGGTAAATCAAAGGAGTAGACAGCAAAATCCCTGACCTTGATCCCTCCTAAAGCTAAATTATCTCCAGTGCCTCCTCAAGAAAAATAGCATTCTGTGCACCTGTGCTTTTTCCCTTTTGAATCTCAAACCTGTGCATCTCAAACCTGTTCATCTCTGGTCCTATGACTAGAAAGGCAAGGTTTGGCTTTTACACTAGTAGATATGAGTCATAGCTGGAGGAATTTCCCAAGCTGAAGAAAGCAATTCCAAAGATGTTTGGTGATCATCACATAAAAAGAAGTTCTATTCTACATGTCTATTCCTGTGTAATTATTTGAATTTCCTTTAGCTCTGCCCCAAAGATCAACAAGAGGCATTGCTTTCAGAGAGATGAATTCGTACTTTTCACACCAGTCTTTGCTAGCATCAATGTCTAGAAAACATATTTTGGGTCACTTGCTAGTAGAAAGATGCACAGATGTCTCTATGTTAACTCAGCTGTTTAAATTCACATTTTCAAACAAAATATTTGCAGCACTGATGCCAAATTCCTCCTGACATTCACAATAATATTGGATTTGACTCAACCAAACAAGTGCAACAATATCTGGAACAAAAAATTTCACCTAAGCTTTATCTGTTTAGAGTATTTAACAGTCTTTAGTTTTTACTTTGAAAGAGAATTTGAGAAAGTATTGGTGATTGAAGTGGTACAGTCATTAAATTCAAATGGCATGCTCCTACTATTTAAAGCATCTTCTAGCTTAATGTTAAATTGTCCTTAAAATAGTTCTGGTTTAAATCTGCAAAAAGCTTTACAATGTGCTCAGTCTGTGTAGAACACTTTTCTCAAAGGTTGAAACTAAATTACTATGACAGTATCTTCAATGTTATTTAAATTAAAAAATGTGAAATCCCAGAGAATGTGTGGCAAGTAATTCCTATATCTCTTTGTTACATAATCATTCCTAAAAACAGAAGTAGGATTTTTTTTAATGACATAGATTCAGTTAAAAGGAATTATTTTAGGTAAGCACATACAGAAACATAGACTTGAAAAAAGGAATGAGATGCTAACAAAACCTAACTTCTCCCTATTTGTATATATCTCCGTTACAGCATTTAGAGAAGAATGTATCCCAGTCTGACGTATGCAGGTATCTCTCCAATATGTACTCTGAATGCCTGGATTATGCCTATTTTTATACTTATAGTTTTAGTGCCTAGCAGTGTATTTCATATTTATCAAGGCTTTTTTTATAAAGGTAAAAAAAGATATACACTAATAACAGATGAGAAGCACAAAGGTAGAATGCAAGAAAGCATCTGGGAACAAATGCATGTATTAATATTTCCTCCTGGACACCACAGAGAGAGCTGAATATGCTACTCACACCATGGAAATAAGAGTATCACTGTTATTAGGTTATTGGAATGAATAAGCATTGCTTCAAAAGAAATAATCTGGTGACACATATTACCATATTTATATACGCAAATCAAGACTGAGACTTGATACAGACATATGTGATTTTAGTGGATAGACTGTACTCACTGACAACTTTTACAGCCTAAGAAGTATGATTAGAGTGATAAGAAAGTAGAAAATACATGAAGAAACATGGCACTTAGAATAGATATAGGAAATAAAAAGCAGAACATGATGATTGTTCTCCATGTGAAATGGATGGGGGAAAAACTGGAAAATTCTTCTCAAACAGTAGTTGTGCCATTTTCTGAGTGTATGACCTTGGGCACAATACTTAATTTTTCTGAATGTCTTATTCAGTTCAGTTCAGTTCAGTCGCTCAGTCGTGTCCGACTCTTTGCAACCCCATGAATCGCAGCGCCCCAGGCCTCCCTCTCCATCACCAACTCCCAGAGTTCACTCAGACTCACGTCCATCGAGTCAGTGATGCCATCCAGCTATCTCATCCTCTTCTCCTCCTGCCCCCAATCCCTCCCAGCATCAGAGTCTTTTCCAATGAGTCAACTCTTCCCATGAGGTGGCCAAAGTACTGGAGTTTCAGCTTTAGCATCATTCCTTCCAAAGAAATCCCAGGATTGATCTCCTTCAGAACGGACTGGTTGGATCTCCTTGCAGTCCAAGGGACTCTCAAGAGTCTTCTCCAACACCACAGTTCAAAAGCATCAATTCTTCGGCGCTCAGCCTTCTTCACAGTCCAACTCTCACATCCATACATGACCACAGGAAAAACCATAGCCTTGACTAGATGGACCTTAGTCGGCAAAGTAATGTCTCTGCTTTTGAATATGCTATCTAGATTGGTCATAACTTTTCTTCCAAGGAGTAAGCATCTTTTAATTTCATGGCTGCAAATGTGGGTATTAACACAAACTCAATGGTTCAAAGGACTAAATTAAAAAACAAACTAATAGCCACTAGATAACATTTGATATATTGGTATTTTTCTTAAACCCTTGGCTTTTACCTTATTCCATCAGTTAGATCTACCAATCTCTATGATCTCAGGGTGAGATGATGCAGGAAAAAAATAATAATAATTCAAAAAAAAAAGAAAAGACAGAAGTTTGTATTTCAAACAGAAATTCCGTTTGGAAAATTAGGGCAAAATTAACAGACTTCATGCATGCATTCTTTGATTTAATAAATATTTATTTATCCCCTACTATGCTCCAGATTTTTACTCTTGTTATTTAGGATATATTGGTGAAAAGGTAGCATAGACATTTGCCATATTAAGTTTTTAATATAGAGATAAGATAAAAAAAATCAGTAAGTTATGCTTTCAAAATGGAGACAAGAGCAAATTAAAGGACATTTAAAGAGGCCCATGTTGGTGGGAAACTCTACTTAATAGAGCAGTCAAGGGTAGACTTAACTGGGAAGATTAAAGTTAAGCTTTGAAGGAACTGATGGAATTAGCCAAGGGAATAACTGATCCAGTCTGATCCATTCAGAGGAAATATCTAGGGGAAAAAATAGAACATTGGGATAAGAATGTTCCTAGCATATTTTAATTACGGAAAAGAAACTGGTATAGCTGGAGATGAATAGACAATAAGTAAGAAGTAGATGATAAATTCAAAGATAATGGAAAATTAACATCTTAGAAATAATGGGGGAAATATAGACAGAGACCGTAGACAATTTCAATGACTTTGGCACCACATTTGTGGAATGGGAAGCAATTATAAGATATTGGATGACAGAAGTGTGACATGATTCACTTACTCTGGCTGAAGAATAACTGATAGACTGTAGGTGTCCAAGTATGGGAAGCTATTAGACTATCTGCATTAATCTAAATGGAGAAATAACAGTGGGCCAGAGTGGGAGTAATATAAGATGATAGTTGATGGTAATTTAGATGTATTTTGAATGTTGAATAAGTAAGACTTGTAAAACACAGTGTATAAGAGAAAGAGAAAAACCAAGAATGACATAAAAATGGGTGTTCCAAATAAGTGGAAAGATTGGGTTGTTGTCAACTAACTGAATAAAGGTTATTGTTTGAACCAGGTTTGAGGAGGGAGGCACAGTTCTATCCTAGCCATATTAAGTTTGAGATATATTAGGTATCCAAGTAGAAATGTCAAGAGTAGTGGAATATCAAGATATAGAATTTGTACTGGGGAAAATTTTGGGAATTATCAATATACATATGGTTTTTAAGGCCATGAAGTTTGACTATATCACCAAAAATTTGCTGCTCTAAGGTCTTGGAGGTAAGGTAAGGTAAATTATATTATTTTAACAAGGTATTAGATTTAGTATCCAAATAAAGGGGTGTGTTTGAGAAAGAATTATGGATAAACACGAAGAAAGCATTTGCAGATATGTGTGCAGGTAGATATATAGATATAACAACAGGAATCTATAAAATTGCTTCTAATTACCCTAGTGAAGCACACAGTAGGGGCGTCAGTTGAGAATAAGTGTGAAAGGAGATACTGAGTAACTGACCAGAGAGGAAAATGTGTGAAATAGTGATTCTTGTTAGTGGAAGAATAAGTGATTTAGGGAGTGTTTGAGAGCCAGGAAGCACTGAAAAACTATGCATATATTAACTGAGACCCAGCCCATGTGGTTGAATCATTTTCTTCCAGCCACGTGAAGCTGCACAAGAGCAAACACAGAATAGAAAGTTTAGGATTTAAATATCGTTTTGTATTAGATTTCTTCTAATTCATAGGTCTCATCTAATCAATGACTTTTTATTGCTTTCTTCTTTATGCCTTTTAATAATTCTAATTCTCTCTAATCCCTCTCACTTCTAAGTAAAAGTGAAAGTGTTAGTTTCTCAGTCATGTCTGAATCTTTGAGACTCCATGGACCGCAGCCCCTCCAGGCTCCTCTGTCCTTGGAATTCTCCAGGCAAGAATACTGGAGTAGGTAGCTATTCTTCTCCATGGGATCTTTCTGAACCAGGGATCAAAAACAGGTCTCCCACATCGTGAGCAGATTCTTTACCGTCTCAGCCACTAGGGAAGTCCATATGTAAGTAGTTCAGGAACTATCATTTTCAAGGATAATAGCAATGACATTTGAACTGCTTGCTCTCCTTTCAATTTAATGCAATATCATTAACAATATTTTCCCAATACAATGGAAAAATTGTTATAAAATGAAAATGCGATCATATCTCTTCTTTCAAAAAGTCAATGAAATTCCATCACTCTTAGGGTAAACAGCCAAATTACAGTGCTTTCATGGCATAAGTTTTCCTTATTAACACTCTGGCTCTACATTCTGTGATATTTCCATTAGCACTTAACATTTTATCAATATATGATTATTTACTGGTCCCTATTATGACATGCTTTCTCTTCCCTGTAGGCTTTTGCACAGAGTATTTATTTCTAATGTTCAAACTACCTACCAATAGCTCCCTCCTTTCTGGCCCACTTTGTCTTTGCCTGCAAAACTCTGATCAGGTAAGCCTCAAGAAGGTGCTAAAAGCTCAGGTGCATTTTAATTTACTAGCTGATATGTTTTTTGCATTTCCCCCAACCACATCTATTTATCATTTGTTCAGTAATAGGAAAATGGCAAATATTTGCCAAAAGTCTCACTCCATTTAGGGGAAAATTATCCAATGATATCAATGATATTAATCAGAAGTATCTGTGATAATGTTTAGTTGAAGATAATGCCCCCTCTATTTTTCAAATATATACTCCTAAGGAATAAAAATGAACTGAAACTAAATCCTCAATTAGGAAATCACTGATTTAATATACTGGAGTTATTTTGACTTAGTTTATGTCATCGGATATAAAAATTATTAAGAAAAAACACTGAAAATAAAGTGTTTCATTTGGATGGTAGAACATCATTTCAATGGCAAAACTTCTAGTGCATTTGAAGTTAATGAAAGCACAATCATTACTTTTGATTGCTATTACTTTAATTGTCCAACATCATTTTCCTGTAGCAGAGTCAAATGAGTCATCTCACACTAAAAATAGTATACAAAAAAGATCTGAGGCTGGAAATATTGCTCAATCAATTTCTTCCTATGCTTTCAAAAGTTAATGAGCTCTGTCATCTCAATACTATTCTTTCTAAATCAGATAAGAATGGATTTTTTTTTCCTAATGTGTGAACCAAATGAAGGAATAAAAATTTAGTCATAGATTTTTCTGTACCAATATAAATTCATGAATAAATGGACAACTCTTCCAAATGAATCCAAGCATTCAGTTTCAGCCAAGTCATTCCATAATAATACAGTTGTAAATGTTTTGTCATCACCTTCCTTTATTTAGTAAGATATGCTTGAGAGAGATATGTTTGAATACCTATTATCTAAGAATGCATGTCACTAATTGATCTATTTCTGCTTAGATGCATTCCCAACAGTTACTCTTCTTACTACAAAATTGCATATGTGCATATTCAGTGTTCTCTTGATTTCTTAAATGTCAAGGAGGCAACTCAAACTTAAAATGGTCCCAAGATGCTTATTTCCCCAAATCTGCACCTCTCCCAGCCTGAAAATATTCTTATCCTTAGAAAACTCCACCATGAACAGCAAAATTTCTCAAGCCAGAAATGTGTTTCTAGTTTTGGGTAAATCTTTCTTCAACCTCATATCGACCTATTAGCAATTAATTTTGTCTGTTACTTCAAATGCATCTGGAATTCATCCAATAAAATCTATTATCTCTGTGACCACTGTCAAGCAAACCAAACTTCTAATTTTTATCTTTTATGATTCATTCATCTAAATGAAGCTAGAATGATCTTTTACAATTATGGTCACAGTACTTTAATAATTAAACAACACATACCTAACAACTTAGATATAATTTCTTTATCTGAATTACTTTTCATCTCATTATAGGCCAGGAATACACACAACGTCTTCAGGGAAGTGCTAGGGAAACTTTTTTAAACTCCTCAAATTAGCTTTCTCACTGGTAAATGTGGTCAGCATTCTGCATTGCTCATCATATCTTTCATCACAGTTGTCATCATGAACATATATGTATTAGTCATCTCGAGGTGCCATAACAAAATTCCATAGACTGGTGTCTTAAGCAATGAAAATTTATTTCTCATAGTTCTGAAGGTTGGAAGTCCAAGATCAAGGAGTGAGCCTATCCAGTCCCCAGGAATAGCTCTCTTCCTGATGTGCAGACTGCCCCCTCTCTCTATGTGCTTATATGACATCTTCTTTGCATGTGTATGTGGGAGACTGAGACAGAGCAGGAGCAAGAAAGAGAAAGGGAGTTAGACCCAGACAGAGCTGGGGGCTAGTTAACTCTCTGAGATTTCTTCTTAGGAGAGCACTTCTCTCATCATGGAATCTCCACCCTCATGATTTCATCTAACCTTAATTATGTCCCATAGGTAACATCTCCAAACATGATCACACTGAGGGTTAGGAATTCAACATATGAATTTTGAGGGGGACACATTTTCAGTTTGTAACAACATTTTATGCAAGATATTATATAAATATTTAAGTAATTAATATACACTTACATTATTATTTTTTTATATTTTCCTTTATAAGGTAGATGAGAGCACATAAGAGTTCTATGTCATAAGCATAAATATTTGGAGCTGAATAAAGGAGTACATGAAGGCTGTATATTGTTACCCTGCTTATTTAACTTATGCAGAATATATCATGAGAAACCCTGGGGTGGAAGAAGCACAAGCTGGAATCAGAATTGCTGGGAGAAATATCAGTAAACTCAGATATGCAGATGACACCACCCTTATGGCAGAAAGTGAAGAGGAACTAAAAAGCCTCTTGATGAAAGTGAAAGGGGAGAGTGAAAAAGTTGGCTTAAAGCTCAGTTCAGTTCAGTTCAGTTCAGTTGCTCAGTCGTGTCCAACTCTTTGCGACCCCATGAATTGCAGCACGCCAGGCCACCCTGTCCATCACCATCTCCCGGAGTTCACTCAGACTCACGTCCATCGTGTCCGTGATGCCATCCAGCCATCTCATCCTGGGTCGTCCCCTTCTCCTCCTGCACCCAATCCCTCCCAGCATCAGAGTCTTTTCCAATGAATCAACTCTTCGCATGAGGTGTCCAAAGTACTGGAGTTTCAGCTTCAGCATCATTCCTTCCAAAGAAATCCCAGGATTGATCTCCTTCAGAATGGACTGGTTGGATCTCCTTGCAGTCCAAGGGACTCTCAAGAGTCTTCTCCAACACCACAGTTCAAAAGCATCAATTCTTCGGCGCTCAGCCTTCTTCACAGTCCAACTCTCACATCCATACATTCAGAAAATGAAGATCACAGTATCCAGTCCCATCAATTCATGGGAAATAGATGGGGAAACAGTGCAAACAGTGACAGACTTCATTTTTGGGGGGCTCCGAAATCACTGCAGATGGTGACTGCAGCCATGAAATTAAAAGATGCTTACTCCTTGGAAGGAAAGTTGTGACCAACCTAGATAGCATATTCAAAAAGCAGAGACATTACTTTGCCGACTAAGGTCCATCTAGTCAAGGCTATGGTTTTTCCAGTAGTCATGTATGGATGTGAGAGTTGGACTGTGAAGAAAGCTGAGCACCAAAGAATGGATGCTTTTGAACTGTGGTGTTGGAGAAGACTCTTGAGAGTCCCTTGGACTGCAAGGAGATCCAACCAGTCCATTCTGAAGGAGATTAGTCCTGGGTCTTCTTTGGAAGGAATGATGCTAAAGCAGAAACTTCAGTACTTTGGTCACCTGATGTGAAGAGTTGACTCACTGGAAAAACTCTGATCCTGGGAGGGATTGGGGGCAGGAGGAAAAGGGGATGACAGAGGATGAGATGACTGGATGGCATCACCATCTTGATGGACATGAGTGTGAGTGAACTCCGGGAGTTGATGATGGACAGGGAGGCCTGGCATGCTGCAATTCATGGGGTTGCAGAGTCGGACATGACTGAGTGGCTGAACTGAACTGAACTGAAATGAAATGAAATGTCTGTAGAGTGAGAGAATAACTTAGTGAGCAACTGAAATAAAGTTTGGGTCCCACAATACAGACTAAAGCTACAGGTGACATGATGCAGTTATAGTAGATAAGTGATACTGCTAACATCCATTGGGGTCAGAGAATATGAAAGAGAATTCCAGGAATAAAAAACATCTGCTTCGTGGACTACACTAAAGCCTTTGACTATGTGGATCACAAGAAACCATGGAAAATTCTTTAAGAGATGGGAATACCAGACACCTTTCCTGTCTCCTGAGAAACCTGTATATGGGTTGAGAACCACCAGTTAGAAACTTACATGGAACAACTGACTGAGTAGAAATTGGGAAAGGAGTATGTCAATGCTGTATGTTGACATCATGTTTATTTAACCTCTATGCAGAGTATATCATTCAAAATGCCAGGCTGAATGTCTCTCAAGCTGAAATCAATATTGCTGGGAGAAATAACAGCCTCAGATATGCAGATGATACACTTTAATGGCAGAAAGTGAAGCAGAACTAAAGAGCCTCTTGATGAAGGTAAAAGAAGAGAGTGAAAAAGCTGGTTTAAAACTCAACATTCAAAAAACTAAGATCATGCCATCAGGTCCTGTCATTCCATGGAAACAGAAGGGAAAAAAATGGAAACAGAGACAGACATTATTTCCTTGGGCTCCAAAATCACTGCAGATAGTGACTGTAGCCATGAAATTAACAGATGTTTGTTCCTTGGAAGAAAACCTATGACAAACCTAGATGGCATATTAAAAAGCAAAGACATCATTTTGCCAACAAATGTCCATCTAGTTAAAGCTTTGGTTTTTCCAATAGTCATGTATGGTTGTGAGAGCTGGACTATAAAGAAGGCTGAGCATTGAAGATTTGATGCTTTCAAACTGTGGTGCTGGAGAAGACTCTTGAGTCCCTTGGACAGCAAGAAGATCAAAACAGTCAATTCTAAAGAAAATCAATTCTGAGGCCAAGAATTTTTTATTTAATTCAAAAGATCTGGTATAAATTAAACAATAATATTTAATATCAACTTAAGATGTGATGCAAAGAGATACAGTAAAACGGAAGACAGAACAAGTTCAATAATGTCCGTGAGATTCTGATTTCACACTTAGAGTTCAGGCATTTTAATAGATTTTCCAATAAAAATGCAAATATAAACTATTTTCAACTCAGGCTGGAAGTACAACTTTTGAGTTTGTTCCTGATGTTGTCTATTAGTTGCTTCTGGAATCTAAGGCCTAGAACAGAAATATGCCCTTAGGACCTTTCTTGGCCTTTCAAAGGATCTACTCATCTCTAATGCTACCAGCTGCAGCTGTATACTGCTTAAGCGAGGAAAAGCACACATATACACCATATGAAAATGTAACTTTTTCCACAAAAGTAAGTATTTTAATGTAGCTATCTGAATTTTACAAACATCTGCCAGTAAGATATTGAGCAAGCAGTTAGAAGAAGTGACAGTCACAAAACTTAATGCTAAGTTTTACTTCCTCACTTACTCTGATTGCATCTAATAACCAATAAGAACCTGTGAGTTTACTGATTTGGAGAAGGTCTGGGGGAGGTGCGGTATCAGTCATTGTGACTTTTTAAAATGAGAAATGTAGCTTTATTCTGGTCTCAGAATCTTTTTATAAAATTTACTCTGCAGATGTTACTTTCTCTTGCCCCTCAATAAAAAAATTATCATGTTTTGCATTATCATGTCCTGCCCCTATGTATTTCTGGCTTGTTCTTAGTATAGATTCTTGCAGGCATTTTAAGAACCCATATAGTCAACATCAAGTAAATACATTTCCGGTACAAGAAATGTACTATATGGAAAAAAAATCACAATTATATACTTGAAATATTTCTCTTCTCCCCAGATCAGGTCTCTATGTGAAAGAAAATTTCTTTCTGTTCCCACTGCTATCTTCTCTTTAATTTTTTAAATAAATTTTATTTTTGTATAATATTTTTAGGTTCACAGAAAAAATGAAAGCAAAGTACAGAGCTTACCCACCTCCCTGCCTCTACACAAGCATAGCCTCACCAATTATCAATCCAGAGGGGCCCTCTTGTTACAAATGATGAACCTGCACTGACACATTCTAATCACCCAAAGTCCATAGTTTACATGACAGTTTGTCCTTTGCGTTATATTTCTATGGGCTTAGACAACTGTATAATGACATGTCGGGGTTCTCAGATGGCTCAGTGGTAAAGAATATGCTTGCCAATCTAGGAGACACAAGATTTGTGGCTTTGATCCCTGGGTTGGGAAGTTCCCCCGGAGTAGGAAATGAAAACCCACTCTAGTATTCTTGCCTGGAAAATTCCATGGACAGAGGAGTCTGGCGGGCTACAGTTTATGAGTTTGCAGAAGAGTTAGACACATCTGAGCAGGCACAAACACACAGACACACAGACATAATGATATGTACTCATCATCATAGTATTATACAGAACATTTCACTGTGCTAAAAATCCTCTATGTTCAATCTAGTCATCCCTCTACCTCCAACCTCTAATAATCACTGATCCTTTTGTTGTTTATTGTCATAGTTTTGCATTTTACAGAATGTCATATAGTTGAATTCATATAGTATGTAGCCTTTCCAAATTGGCTTCTTTCACTTAGTAATATGCATTTAAATTTTCTTCATTTTTTTTTCACTTTGTTGGTTATCCATTTTATTTTTTATTTTTTATTTTTATTTTAACTTTAGTTTACTTTACAATACGGTATTGGTTTTGCCAAACATTGACATGAATTCACCACGAGTGTACATGTGTTCCCAAACATGAATCCCCTCCCACCTCCCACCGCATAACATCTCTCTGGGTCCTCCCCATGCACCAGCCCCAAGCATCCTGCATCCTGCATCAGACATAGACTGGCGATTCGTTTCTTACATGATAGTATACATGTTTCAATGCCATTCTCCCAAATCATCCCACCCTCTCCCCCTCCCCCAGAGTCCAAAAGTTCACTCTATAGGTCTGAGTCTCTTTTGTTGTCTCGCATACAGGGTCATCATCACCATCTTTCTAAATTCCTCATATATGCGTTAGTATACTGTATTGGTGTTTTT
>SJYQ01001701.1:80534-96384 GCA_006410935.1 Redunca redunca
GGGTCACTAAAATTCATTATTTAAAGATTAGCAGTCTCTGTCATAGATCAGCATTTTATAAATGAGGATATGCTATCAATCTAGACAAAGAAACTTATTTTAAATTATAGATCATTGCAAACCAAGAAGGAAGGAGCATTGGTGCTTTTAGAAATTATATCTGTCCTTCAGAATGTGTTTATTATGATGGATTACCTATAAAGCTTCTTTTATTCCCCAAGGAGTGATTTCAAAACACTTACAGATTTCACTAGCAGTTCCACCTGTCGTCCTCAATGTGGTCAACCAGACTTTGCTTCGTACCTCTCAAGTCTCATTTTATGCTCTTTCTGTATTTCTCACGACTTTAGCTATTTTCAGATGTCCTTTCTCTACTGTTTGCTTTTATTTCACGTTGGTGTGCTGAGGCAGAAAGAGGTTTAGAGCAGAGCAACTTGCTTGATTAAAAAACAGTTGAACAGGTGTTTTCTTTTATGAAACAGAGCCTATAGGGATTTTCACTGGTACTCAAGACCCCAGTGGATCCATTTAAACAGTGGATATTCCATAGGGCTCACTCCACACCAGTTAAGAATCCAGGAAAATGAAGTCACATGTTGAGGTTTGTGTAACATTCCATCTCCCTGCCTGATGCTGGAAGACTTGGGAGATAGTTGCAGAAGTTAGATAAATGGATGTAAAATATTACTTTTTTATTAATGAAGTTTTCTGATGAATGCAGACTTGGCATTGAGCCAAGGGTACTTGCTAATACTTCACCAAGAAATATGGCAAATTCAGCTACCCTACACAGATAAAGGCAAATGGTCAGGTTTAAGGCTAGCCAAAAGAACAGAGCTCGTACTAGCTAAGCCTAACAAGAGTCAAGAAATGTTGGGAATTCATACTTCTTCTAGGAGGTGAAAAGCGTGTTAGTTGGTCAGTTGTGTCTGACTCCTGTGACCCCATGGACTATAGCCTGTCAAGCTCCTCTGTTTATGGAATTCTCTAGGCAAGAATACTGGAGTGGGGTAGCCATTCCTTTCTCTAGGGAATCTTCCCATTCCAGGAATCAAACTGGGGTCTCCTGCATTGCAAGCAAATTTGTTACCATCTGAGCCACTAGGGAAATCTTACCCTCTAAGAAATGTAGGAGCTTTGAATTGCACATGTCTTGTCTTGTCCTTAACTTTTCATTTCAATCCCTTCAAGGTGGGGCCAAGGGGAGGACTCAGTAAGGAGACAGAGTGTTAACTGTAGGGATCATTTCTTCATGTAGACATGAAGGAACTAAGTTTCAAATCACAATAGATATATCTTTTCTGGGCAGGTCAGTAAGCAGGATACATGTTAAATCACACCTTTGTCTCAGCTTAATTATCTTTTGGGGGCTTCCCTGATAGCTCAGTTGGTAAAGAATCTGCCTGCAATGCAGGAGACCCCGGTTTGATTCCTGGGTCGGGAGCATATCCTGGAGAAGGGATAGGCTACCCACTCCAGTATTCTTGGGCTTCCCTTGTGGCTCAGCTGGTAAAGAATTCAGCTGCAATGGGGGAGACCTGGATTCGATCCCTGGGTTGGGATGATAGCCTGGAGAAGGGAAAATATTCTGGCCTGGAGAATTCCAGGAACTGTATAGTCTGTGGGGTCACAAAGAGTCAGACAGGACTGAGTGACTTTCACTTTCACTATCTTTTTGGTTTTATTAGTTAACAATTAATTAGGTAGGGTTTAGTGAACTTTCTGCATATTTACTTGAAGTGAACATCTTTACATTAGTATTTAAAATGGAACATGTTGAATTGGAATACTCATTCCCTCTTGAAATCCTTGTGTTTACTCAGCATAACCATCATTTGTGGAAGTAACAATATATGGTCAGTATATTTCTTAATACCTTTCACTCCACTTGGACTATTTGGCCAAATTCAGATGCCAGGTTTAATTCTTTTGTATTGCTTCTTTTAAATGTTGTTTATTTTCCAGCTTCAGACTCCATGATACTAAGCTAAATAGTTTACCCCATCCTTTCTCCCTCCTTCCCTCTCTCTCCTTCCTTCATGACTCCCAACTTTCCTCACTCCCTTCCTTCATTCCTTCTTTCCTTCCAACTCTCTCCCTCCTTCTTTTTCTCCATTCCTTCCTTTCTTCTTCTCACACTTTTCTCTATATTTAAATTTAAAAACTTTTTATAACATCCCTTTATGTCTTTAATGTAAAAAAATATTGAATTACACACCAACTGTAGTCTCCCCTCCCTTCCTCAAAGTGCATCTTGTATTTCCCAAAACCATCAGCTTCAAAGTAATCCTGTAAATTATAAGAAATGAGAGTTAAAAATTGTTTTAGAGATTGTATAGTCTGATACTTTATTTTACAAACGTGAAATTGAGGCACAGAGGATGAAATGGCTTTGCTAGACCAAACAACTAGAATATGCTAGCATGACACTTTTTTTTTGTAATTCTAGATGTATTATAAACACTCATTGTTACTAAGACAGCCTTTTCCACATCATGTTAAATGATACTTTCTATCAGAAACTCTTCACAAATATTAAAATGAACTCTGAATTTACTCACTGCTTAAATATCAATTCAAACAATTTTCAGGTCTGCTAAAATATAATTTTAATGCTTATATACAAATACTTCTCTTTATGTGGACCGCCAAACCACACTTTAAAGACAAACGATTCTTAGTTTCAGCAGCCAGTTGTGCTGCTCTAAATCCCATGTCTTTCTGTAAAAATTAAACGGGATTCTGCATGAATTTTATTTTCTTTTGCAGCACTGTATTCCCTAAATTAAAGCATTGTATTAAACTACATGTTCACTTGCCAGGAAGCCTTAGTCTATACAAAGCTCTGGCATTTTGCTTCCATTGTTATTTTCCTGGAGAAGTGAGGTGGATGAGTGGCTTCTAAAAACACCACTAACCATTGGTTAATTGACTCATCTGAATTGTGTCACCTACATGGCTTTATATATCATATCTATAATATTTCACATTATAAATAGGCTGATAACAACATGGCCAATATCATCAGTGTTCCCAATGTTATATACAAGCAATGTTTATTGGACATATAGAATTATATTCTTAAATACAATTCTACTTAGAAAACAGCTTTTCTAAGTGCAAAAGTATAAAATTTAAACTGCCAAAACCATCAATAGTTAGTGTCCAGCACTTCCTGTTCCACACTTTCTTATCTTCCTCTCTATAGGCACAATACTCTATACATGACTTATCCTGCTATCTGGAATTAGCGCCAGGTGGTACATAAGAATTGTAAGACATAACTTTGGCCCACGAGGTGCTTATAGTCCTATCAAGTATCAAAATGAATACTTGATAAATAAAAACAAATAATCTTAACACCAGTCTAGCTAGCTACTACTCAATTCTCTGTTTCCATTCACACACACACAATAAAAAGAAAAGAAACCTCTGTAAAGTAGTCAAAAACTCAGTTGTCTCTGATTTCCATTCTCCTATTCTTTCCTGAGACTCTCATTGATATTTTTTTCTCAACCATTCCACAAACAATGCCCTTCCCAAGTTTGTTAATGTCACCCATGTTGCTGAGTTCAATGGTCAACTTTAAGTTCTTCAAGTCTTTATTAGTAGTGTCTGACTCAGCAGGTTGAATGCTCCTCTACCCTAGAAACACATTCTTTAGCTGGCTCCCAAAACTATACTTTCCTTGTTTCCACTTCCATCATTGGTCCTTCTCAGTATCCTTCCTTCTTATCTACCTGACCATTTATTATTGGAATATCTCAAGGCTCAGTCTTAGTACCTCTTCTGTAGTTTCACTTACTTTATTCCTGAATTAATTAAATCACATAGCTTTAAATACTGGGGCTTCCCTAATGGTTCAGAAAGTAAAGAATCTACATGCAATGCAGAAGATCCAGGTTCGATCTCTGGATTGGGAAGATCTCCTGGAGAAAGGGATGCCTACCTACACTAGTATTCTTGCCTGGAGAATTCCATGGACAGAGAAACCTATCTATACACTAAGGTTGATTGTTCCCATATTTGTATTTCCCACATAGACTTCTGTTTTCATTTTGAGACTCAAATGTTCAACACATTTATTCAACAATTATTTTTCTTTACTTGAAATCCCTAACAAGCTTCCCACATTAATATGTCTAAAATCAAATACTTGGTTACACTCCCTTCCCCTCCAGAATGAGCCCCTCCCATGATCTGCCTGAACTCAGTGGCAACTCTGGTACACGTGAAGACATAAGCTAGGAATTATCAGTGGCTCTCTTCTTTCTTTTATACTACATATGCAAGTAGGCAGCAAAACCTGTGGTCTGTATCTTCAAAATCTATCTAGAACCAAATCATTTCACCACGACAATCTGGGTCAAAAATGGCATCACTTCTCACTACCTGTTTCACTGAAAATGAAGTTCAGAGTTTTAACAATGACAACGAGATCTTACACAATCTGAAGCTCTCTTCCAATTTTGCTTACTATCATTCTTTGCTTTGCTTACTCTGGCACAGTCCCATTTCACAAAAAAGCCCACATTCAGAAGAGGACATCTGACTTGAAGTTTAACGCTTTACAGCCACACTTTGAATATGTTAATTGTTTTATCATTGAATATGTGTTTTGTAAATAAAGTCCAATAGAGATAGGATGCATATGTCATAGACTTGGGAATCTTGGCTCATGTTAAATCCTTTCTCCTGCCTCCTCTCTGTTGATAAGGAAGAGACTCTCAAGCACCCACTCCCCTGTCCCCACCCACCAACTGCTACTACCTTCTACCCCCAGTAGAAGCTTAGACATGGATCTGAGGCAAATCAGGATACAAAGGCAGGAGACTGGGCTTGTCAAGGTCTGAACTTATATAGTAAATATCCCGTGCCTTTGCAAATAAAATCCATGGCAAGTTGAGATACATCATGGAAGAAAAGGAATAGCTACTTGATACTTCTTAAACAAGACTTCACTTTCATTTTACATGGCTCCTCACACATTATGCAGCTAGCTCTACTTATGACACTGTATCCCTATAGATCTACAAAGGTAACTCACTCACATTCTTTAATTATTTGATCAAGAAAGGCTTTCACATTGAATTCCTGAATGACCACCAATTTGAGAATCAAAACCCCTTCCAAATACACACTTTAATTTCCAGGAACTCATCTATTCACTTAGTTTTTCTCAAGGGCACGTTTAGTTTATGTATTTATTTTTTCTCATGTTTTATTTATTTTTATTTCTCATTTTTATTTATTTTTTCTCATGTTTCCTTTCACTTATAATAGCCCTATAAATGAAAGGTTTAGTCAGTCCTATTAGTTTGAAAATAATCACATGTTAATGGAATTTCTCTACCATGTGTAAAACATAGAGAAACCTCTATTAAATCAAGTTGAGAAACCAGAAGGGGTAGCTCTCACAGCCTGAGACAATAACAGAGCCTAATAGTAAGAAGGAAGACTCCTCTTTTTTTTTTCCTGGCAAGGACTCAGCTAATGAAAATCTTTGAACTCTTTGTTTACTGCAGCCCTCCCAACTTCCTTTTCCCTTGAGGAAAAGTTTCCCCTCTAGTATGGGGACATGCACATGGCTTGCTCCCATGGTTGCAGATGCTGAGTTACAATTCTCTGCTGATCCTAAATAAGCCAATCTTTGCTAGACAAATATCTAGCTATCTATTTGTTGTAAGTCAACATTTTGGTGGCCCATATGGGGATCACAGAAGACTCCTGATGGCTCCAGGGCTGGTGAGCAAACAGGTTCTCTATCCACAAATGAACCCATTGTGGCCCACTGCCTAAGGGAGTCCCTGGTGGCTCAGTTGGGAAAGAATCTGTCTGCAATGTGGAAGACCCAGGTTCAATCCCTGGGTGGGGTAGATCACTTAGAGAAGGAAATGGCCACCCACTCCAGTATTTTTGCCTAGAAAATCCCATGGACAGAAGAGCCTGGTGGGCTACAGTCCATGGTGTTATTTCCTTTTGTTAACTGTTCCTCACATAACTCTTTCACATTGCAATAACCTTAATCCAGCCACTTTTATTCCCTCTGTCAACAACAATGTCCTTCACAACTGCTTAACACTGACAAAACACCGCCTGACTCCTCATGACAACCTATAAGAAATTCTATTGGCCATCTCTGATTTCTCATTGTTCACTGATGATTCTTATTTAAAAGATAACAATGGCAAAACTGTGCTCAATATGCTATTACAAGTTCTTTTAATGTCGTTGAGGCAACATCTTTACCTATAGCTACTTTGGCCTAGAATGGAATATACACTCTTACATGTGCTTTCACTTTCAGTTCAGTTCAGTTGCTCAGTCGTGTCTGACTCTTTGCGACCCCATGAATCGCAGCACGCCAGGCCTCCCTGTCCATCACCATCTCCCGGATTTCACTCAGACTCACATCCATCGTGTCCGTGATGCCATCCAGCCATCTCATCCTGGGTCATCCCCTTCTCCTCCTGCCCCCAATCCCTCCCAGCATCAGAGTCTTTTCCAATGAGTCAGCTCTTCATATGAGGTGGCCAAAGTACTGGAGTTTCAGCTTTAGCATCATTCCTTCCAAAGAAATCCCAGGATTGATCTCCTTCAGAATGGACTGGTTGGATCTCCGGATCTCCTTGCAGTCCAAGGGACTCTCAAGAGTCTTCTCCAACACCACAGTTCAAATGCATCAATTCTTCGGTGCTCAGCCTTCTTCACAGTCCAACTCTCACATCCATACATGACCACAGGAAAAACCATAGCCTTGACTAGATGGACCTTAGTCGGCAAGGTAATGTCTCTGCTTTTGAATATGCTATCTAGGTTGGTCATAACTTTTCTTCCAAGGAGTATGCGTCTTTTAATTTCATGGCTGCAGTCACCATCTGCAGTGGTTTTGGAGCCCCAAAAAATAAAGTCTGACACTGTTTCTACCGTTTCCCCATCTATTTCTCATGAAGTGATGGGACTGGATGGCATGATCTTTGTTTTCTGAATGTTGAGCTTTAAGCCAACTTTTTCGCTCTCCTCTTTCACCTTCATCAAGAGGCTTTTTAGCTCCTCTTCACATTCTCCATAATGGTGGTGTCATCTGCATATCTGAGATTATTGATATTTCTCCCGGCAATCTTGATTCCAGCTTGTGTTTCTTCCAGTCCAGCATTTCTCATGATGAACTCTGCATAGAAGGTAAATAAGCAGGGTGACAATATACAGCCTTGACGTACTCCTTTTCCTATTTGGAACAAGTCTGTTGTTCCATGTCCAGTTCTAACTGTTGCTTCCTGACCTGCATATAGGTTTCTCAAGAGGCAGGTTAGGTGGTCTGGTATTCCCATCTCTCTCAGAATTTTCCACAGTTTATTGTGATCCACACAGTCAAAGGCTTTGGCATAGTCAATAAAGCAGAAATAACCAAGGACAATATTCCCAATATTCACACTGATCGTGGATATGCTTTCAGAGTACCTCATGATTTTGACATGATGTGTTGTGAAAGCAATGTGGTTTCCTTATTTCCAGTGTAAACAGAATTTAAAATGGTCTCTATGTTTAGGAATTACTGAACCCAATATTTGTACCTATTACTTTAACTCTTATTACAATTACAGGGCATTCTAAATTTGAGTCTCTGTAAGCTAAGGGAAATCACCTTGTTGATATTTCTCTAAGAAATGCTGCCCTTCATGGTCCAAAGGGATATTTCCCCAAACAATGAAAATGAAAACACAGCCAAGAGAGGTCCAAATATTGAACCTCAGAAAAGGGGAAAAAAAAAAAAGATAATAAATTCAACAGCTATTGTTTGATAAAAAGAGAAATCTCTGGTTTTGACTAACTAACCAGCTGGTCCTACCAGGAATTTTAAAAGTCCCACTCTTCACCACTACACATACATTAAATCATTGGTCTGCTAACAAAATGAGAGCCTTCATGAATCAATGTTGGTGGGGAAACATTAACAAAGCCATAAAAAGAGTCTACTCACTTGTTCCACTCGTCCAAATACAAACAGGGAAGCCTGTTTATACTGATTCTAGATATTTTAAATTGTCTTATGAACCATTTAATTTCCACAAATGGCTTTCATACAGCTCCTTCTATCTAATGGATATAGATACCTTGTAAACATGGTTTGAGTGTTTTCACTCTCTAAAATCTTCCCTTGCAGAAAGACTACTGATTCTTCAGTGGCTAAAGTTGTGTTGGAAAAGATTATCCCTACCTAGAAAACTTCTCTTGAACTTTATAGTGATCAAGCAACCCCATTTTACAGTACTTTCACAGTACTGATCACTTTCAATCCTCTGGTTTAACTGAACAAACTAATGACGTTAAAAAAAAATTGAAAGTGAAGGTCACTCAATCATGCCCTACTCTTTGCAGCTCCATGGACTGCAGCCTGCCAGGCTCCTCTGTCCATGGAACTTTCCAGGCAAGAATACTAGAGTGGGTTGCCATTCTATTCTCCAGGGGATCTTCATGATACAGGGATTGAACCCAGGTCTCCTGCACTGCAAGCAGACTCTTTACCATCTGAGTCACCAAGGAAGCCAAATAATGGCATTAGTAAGACTCAGTTGGTAAAATGTGTAGAAGCCCCCAAACACTGTGGATAAAAGCATTGGCATTGGTCCTTCTAAATCTCAGACACACCTGTCTTGGGACTCATTAACTTTCATCATTTGAGATGGTAACAGGATGTTTAATGCACTTGGTTCCTGTTTCTTTTTACACACAACTGATAAAAGGAGAGATTCTCTAATATTGCAAAGGTCTAACTGTGTCTATTAAAAATAACCATGTCCTGATAGAACAATCTTTTCACAGTGCACCCTTGGGAGATGAAGATATTGACTGTCACATTTTGCAGTCTGGTAAGTTTGTCTATTGGAAAAGACACCTCCAGAAGAACACTCTTCAACCTTGCTGGAAAAGGCCCTATCAAGTATTGCTAACCAACCCATGTGGCTGGAAATACTACTAACCAAACTCCAAGAAAATGACTCTTGGGTTCTGTGATACACCTAAAAAAAAGCTCCAAACCTTTATTGAAACTGCACATCATCAGGAGAGCTGAAAGTAAAGATTTTCTAGCATTGTACTAGACAGCATCTGATGAGATAGCTTTCCTGATATATCTGGGCCAGTCCTATTAGAAGTTTCTTGCCAAAACTTTGATGATGCCATAATATTTCAGATGATCTCCAGTGTCTCTGATATTGATAATGTATGGACTTTACACTAAAAAATAATGCTTGAGTTCTCCCCCCTGCCCAGTCCTCTTTGTTACTCAAATGTGACCTTAATAAGTTTTCAATATGTGTATTTTCCCTCTGACATGATACATTATACCCAGAAAATATCTTTACTGATATTGAGGAACAAAAAAAACTCTAAAAGTAAAAAATGTGACTCCAGATCAGCAATGCTTTCAGAGAAAGATCAAGATCAAAACAGGGAAATGTAAGAAAATGAATTAACAAAAGCTTAAACTAAGTAGAGTTGGGAGTCAGGGAGCTCTCATGCCCTCTAATAACAACAGAGCACAACAGGAAGCAGAAAGCCTCCACTCAAGGACTCAGCCAATGAAAATCCAGGGACTATTTTTTAAGTAGCCCTCCCAACTTCCTTTTCCCTCTATAAAAATGTTCTTTTTTTGTTGGATGTGAGAACCTGTATATGGCTCACCATGCTTACAGACCTGGAATTGCAGTTCTCTGAAGATCCTTAATAAACCTATCTTTGCTATAAAAAATGTCTGGCAGTCTATTTGTTTCAGTCAATACATATTTTTATAGGGCAGCTTGATACTTAAAAAGTCACTTTGTGTTTAACTTGTAAAAATATCATCGACTGTGAAGGAAAAGACCCCAAGAAGAAACTATGTCTACTTATTCACTGTGTGTGTGTGCTTATTCAGTCAGTTGTGTCCATCTCTTTACAACCCCATGGACTGTAGCCCACTAGGTTTCTCTGTCCATGGAGATTCTCCAGGCAAGAATATTGGAATGGGTTGCCATGCCCTCCTCCAGGGGAATTTTCCCAATCCAGGGGTTGAACCCAGGTCTCTCTCATTACAGGCAGATTCTTTACCGTCTGAGCCACCAGAGAAGCTTACTCTCTAGGTTCAGTTATACAAAATTGGGTAGTAAGCCCAAGTCAGACCGATATTAGAGCAATTTAGGTGGAGAGTAGACCTTGTTCCTATATCTCAGGTTATCTCAAGAAGGAACTGAAAAGAATTGTGTCTCTTCTGGTATTTAGTACAGATATTAAAAGAAAAGGCATTTCTTTACTGAGAATATTAGATTATATCAGTATAATTTAATTATCTAAACTACAAACTATATTAGATGTATTTAGTGTTGATATGCATATATGCATTCATACATATATATGTCTTACCCAAGTTACAGAGGAAAATTTATTTTGTTTGCAATTTTAAAATGAATGTTAGCTTCTACTATCTCAATTTTTTCTGTGATTTTTTAATTCTGTCGTCACAATCAGATCATTAGAGAGACAAGAACGGATGAAAGCAAAACACTACTGCATTATAATCGTATTGGGAGAGGGATAACAAACAAAAGCATGGAATGGTACACCATGTTAGCAATTACAAAAAGATTTATGACACTACATAATAAACCAATAGTTTACTAACTTTTTAACTTCTTTAATTCAAAATTAAATCAGAATTTAGATTTTCTTCATTGACTGAAGAACAAAGGCACAGGATGTTGTAGTGCCTTTGGAAAAGTACAAAAGGCAGTAGCACAAATAGAGAAATTCTAAAGTTTTTAGCAAAGTGATAGCAATCATCTTGTTAAGTCACCACAAATAAGATAACAAGGAAAACAGAAATAGGAAGGGGAGGATCACTTTGATTCATTGGCTCAATGTATATTTACTGAACATGTAGTTTATGTCAGATACTCTTCTGTTTGGAACATAGCAATGAACAAGTAAGAAAAAGATCCCAGCCTTAGCTATCAAGCAGTGTACTGAAAAAGGTGAAAGTGAGTGTTAGGGGAAAGCAGCATTTGGAAGGAGAGTTGAAAGAAACTAAATACACATTACATGCATGGCAAGAAATCTGCTGAACAAAACAAATTACACAATACTTCCAGAATGACTTACTGCCTTGGGGAAATACAAAACAGAACACAAAGAAGAAGAAAAAAATCACTGAAAACTGCAATCATAACAACTATGAGAAAAATGGCACTGGAATAGAGAAACTCAGTAAAAATACTATAATAGAATCAATCCCATGCAGCGCACAAATTAGATTCTCCAAGAAGCCAAGCAGGAAAAGCCAAATGTAGACAAAGTGAATGATGGGCCAGGATCAATCATCCATTTTAAGCAGCAGGCCTCCTTTTGATGATTAAAATCAGTATTATATGTCTATATGTAAGTATGTATACACATATAGACACATAAATACATATACATTTGGATATATTTCATGCACACACACAGATACACATACTGCAGTCATGGAAAAAATATGACCCTTTAACTGCATGGCAATTAAATGGTCCCAAAGAATTTTACAAAAATTAGTTTACATTTTTCTTTAAAGTTTCATTTAAATGTATGTATAGCTCAGTTGGTAAAGAATCTGCCTGCAGTGTGGGAGACCTGGGTTTGATCTCTGGGTTGGGAAGATTCCCTGGAGAAGGGAAAGGGAAAGGCTACCCACTCAAGTATTTGGGCATGGAGAATTCCATGGACTCTATACTCCATGGGGTCACAAAAAGTTGGACACGACAGAGCAGTTTTTAACTTTCATATATATATGTATATAACTTGCATTTATCATACAGAATGATACATGTTGCCCCCAAAATACAGTTGTCTTCCAAAAAGCAACAGCTGCTTTGAAAATTGAATATACACTGTATATTGAGGCACTTTCTTCTTCCTTTTGTGGTTCCATATACTCTGGAAATACAAATATCATTATTAAATTCAGATTCATATTTAACTTAATCTTGTCATAACATATAAACTATCACCAAAAAGGTACAGATATCTGTCAGGAGCTCAGCTGAGCTGGAGAGAGAGCTGAGCTGCCAGAGAAGTCAATTAAAGCAATCATGAGTGAAAATGGAAGTCACATTGAAGCCTCCAATCACAGCAAAAGTAAAGTAAGATGTTAAAACCACAAAAGGCACTAGCTCCCCACTGTTTCATTTCTCCCACTGAAGAGCACACCATTGAAAGGCCTGATGGATTAACACATAGGTGGGATCATCTCATGTGTGTCTTATTTTGCTGAGGGAAACCCAAACAAAAAGACCTGGTAGTTTTCTGGACCCAGGGATAGGGGTAGGTGTAGAGAGGATAAAGATTATGAGCACAGAAAGGTTAGGGTGCTGAGTCTGAGTGAGGAATGTTTCACGTTTTACCCCTTCTTTCCTCATAAGGAGGCCTTGGCAGAAACAGCTCAGAAAGATCTCTACCAAAGGCCCCAGTTAAAGAAATCTAGGTGTAAATGTGTCTAGTCTAGGAATACAAAAATGCATGAGAGCATGACGTTCTGGAAGGGCCTGAGCCATGGACTGCAGATCTTTTCAGAGACCGCAACCCACTCATGGAATCCCAGAGATGGACTCGACTGAGCACTCACACAGATACACACAGAATCCACACTGCTCTTAAACTCAACACAAATTATGGGAAATTCAGAATAAATGTCAATAAATATGTGCTTAGAAACAAATAAGTAAACATGTCTGGGAAGTCGCTATTTCTTAACACATCAGGAGGTTGATATAAATATCAACCCTGATTAGAAGAATGCTCCTCACATCTTTTAGGAGGTAGAATATATATTTTGAGAAGCCAGGGATACAGACTACTTTTCACAGTTCATTCAACTGCTCGTCATAGAAATCAAGAAAGATTTCTTGTTTCTAGCATTTTTTTCACCCACCAACATGCACCAAACTAATTTCATCTCTCACCTAGAAAGCTACTAAGCCAATGGACTGATGTCCCTGAATCCACCTCTAAATTAGTATCTGAGAAATGTAAATCTGATCAAGTCATGCCCCCACCTCCCCATGTGCTTAATTCCTGTCAGTAGCTTTCCATGGTTCTGAAAAAACAGTTCAAAGTCCTATATGGTCCTATATGACATACCCACTGTGTAACTCTACAGAGTCATTTTTCAGAATTGTTCCTATAACTTCCAAATTCATTGAAGTATTTTCAATTCCTCAGACACTGCAAGTTACTGCTTGTTTCAGAGCCTCTGCATATGCTGTTGCTCTCATGCTGTCCAGCTCCCACCCCAACTCAACTCAAATGAGGTGTTAGTTTATATCTTCTTCATCCTCTTTATCACATATATCAACTTGCTCATTTTACTAATGACTGTCACTCAAGAGGCTGCTACATATTTCATGTAACCTGCTAGGAAATGTATAACTAAAAAATTGGTTTAAATAAAAATTAATCAAAGGACATCAATATAAAAAAATAAACAAAACACAAAGGAAGACAACAAGAGACAAAGGAACTACACTACTAAAAGAAAACAACTAACAAAATGGCAATAATAAGCTCTTCATGATCAATAATTACTTTAAATGTAAATGGACTAACAGAGACAGAATCACAGACTTAGAGAATAGACATATGTTTACTGGGGGAAAGGGTGACAGGGGAAAGACAGACTGGGATTTGGGACTGACATGTACACAGTGCTATATTTAAAGTAGATAACCAGAAAGGATCTATTGTAAAAAATGAAATAAATAGTTTAGGCTTTGCAAGAAACAAATACAAATGGACTAAACTCCCCTATCAAATCATAAGGTGGCTAAATGGATAAAAGTGTAAGGTTCAGCTATATGCTGCCAATAAACAACTCAATTTAGATCTAAGAACACACACTGACTGAAAGTGAAAGGAGAAAAAGATACTCCTTGGAAATGGTAACTAAAAATGAATAGGGATGGCTATAGTTGTATTAGAAACAAAAATACTTTAAATCAAATAGTTTTAGATGAGACAAAGGAAAACACATAATGATAGAAGGATATATCCACCAGGAAGATGCAACAAATATAACTGGCAGTCAAAAATATCCAACAAGGAAAAGCTCAAGTACAAGTGGCTTCATTGATAAATATTTCCAAACCACATATGTGATAAGGTGTGATATCCAAAATACATGTATCTGACTCTTTGTAACCCTTTGGACTGTAGCCCACAAAGCTTCTCTGTCCTTCGGATTTTTCAGGCAAGAATATTGGTGTGGGTTGCCATTCCCTCCTCCAGGGGATCTTCCCCATCCAGGGATAGAACGTGCACCTCCTGTGTCTCTTACACTACTGGCAGACATTTTACCCGCTGAGCCATCAGGGAAATCCTAAAATATGTAAGAGACTCCTACAAATCAATACCTTAAAAACAAAAATAAAAAATCCAAAGTAATAACTGGATTCAAAAATGGGCTATTCATTTGCATAGATGTTTTTCCAAAGAATACATACAAATATCCAACAAGTACATGAAAAAGAAAGTTCAAAGCCATTTCCACGTTAATTCAATGTCCAATCATTATGGAAATGAAAAAAACTACAATGAGATGTTACCTCACACCTTTATGATGACTATTATTCCCCTTCATCATCACCAAAAAAAGTAACATGTGATAGGAAGTGGAGAAAATTGGACAATTTTCAAAACTGGTCTTGAGAATGCCGATAGTATAGCTTATATAGAACATGGTATGGAGATTTTTCAAAAAATTAAAAATAGAACTATTATATGATCCAACAGTCCCACATCTGGGTATTTATGCAAAATAGTTGAAATCAGAACATCTAGGAAATGTTAATTAGCACTCCTACCTTGCCTGGAAAATCCCATGGATGGAGGAGCCTGGTAGGCTGCAGTCCATGGGGTCACAAAGAGTCGGACACAACTGAATGACTTCACTTTCACTTTTCACTTTCATGCATTGGAGAAGGAAATGGCAACCCACTCCAGTGTTCTTGCCTGGAGAATCCCAGGGACAGGGGAGCCTGGTGGGCTGCCATCTATGGGGTTGCAGAGTCAGACACGACTGAAACAACTTAGCAGCAGCATGTTCATTGCAGCACTATTCATAACAGACGGGATGTGGATACAACTGGAATGTCCATCAACATACGGATGAATAAGAAAATGTGGTATGCACATACATGGTATGCACTTCTCTTGAAGTGCACTTGAACTTTATAGTGATCAAGCAACCCCATTTTACTGTACTTTCACTTCACTCTTGCCAAAGTTGAATACTATTCAACTTTCAAAAAAAGTTAAGGAAATTTTGAAGTGTGAGAAAACATGGATGAACCCTGAAAATACTATGCTAGGTAAAATAAGTCAAGTATTGATAGACAAATATTGCATGATTCCAGTTATATACAATATCTAAAACAGCCAAATTCATGGAACCAATGAATGGAATAGCAGTTTCCAGGGGCTAGGGTGAGGGGGAGTTCTGGAAGTACTAATCAAGGGCCATAAATTTCAGTTAAGCAAGATGAATAAACTCTGGAAATCTGATGTACAGCAGTATAGTTATAGCCAATAATAGTGTATTAAACACTTAACATTTTCAGAGAGTAGAGGTGAAGTTAAGTGTTCTTAACACAAAAAGATAAAACAATGAAATAATCTAACCAGATAGCTGAGGAGATATAAATTTTTATTCATAAACAGTTTCTATAAATGATTAATGAATTAAATTTTAATGAGACATCAAAACACTTAAATGAAGGTGACTGTTTTGCCAATAATGCTTTCAAAGCAAAGACATTTGTTATGTGCTCATTTCCCATGTGTTCAC
>SJYQ01001701.1:96420-107097 GCA_006410935.1 Redunca redunca
CGAATCTTACTAATTAAAAAAATAAGTAAAAAATCAAAAACCAAAAGACAAAAACACTAGCCTTAAATTTTGCATTTAAAGTCTTAAAGTACATTTCTACTTGCAGTTAAGAACCTCTGATTAAGGGATATAAAAGTGTTTAATAACCGTTAAACTGATACCTTTAGAATTCTTGTGCTTCAATATCCTTGAAGAATTTTGAAAAAAAATATATATTTGATTATGTATTTTTGAATACACACATTTCTGAATATCTGTGTGTTTGGGTATACATATCTCATCACAGTGTTTAGTCTGACATCAAAACTAGTTGTCACAGATGTAACTAGCAGTAGATGCAATTTCTGATATCTTGTAAATATTAAATTTTAAAATAAAATTGCCCCATGATCACTTAAATCTTTTAACCAAATCTAAATGCCAGAGAAATTTGATATATTTAAAAGAAGATTAAAGTTGAAAATTAAATTACTAATAATCCTGAATCAAAAATCAAGACAGTCCAGTATAGATAAGGACAAGTGTGAAAATAACAAACTGGGAACACAGACAGGAATTCATATTGCTCAGGCCAACTATGAGTTACTGGTGAAGACACACTACAAACTAATTTCAGATTGCTATACATATAGCTGAATGTTGTTTCAATCCAAATTCATATGTTAAAATCCAATTCCCAAAGTGATGTTATTTGAAGAAGTGACCCTTGGGAGATGATTAGGTCAGGAAGGTGGAGCAGTCATGAATGGGCTTACTGCCCTTATGAAAGAGGGTTCACAGAGCTCCCTTACTCCTTCCACCATGTAATGGTCTTACTAATAGAATTCTTAGCCTCCAGAACTGTGAGAAGTAAATTTTTCTTCTTTCCAGACTACCTGTTTTATGGTGTTTTATTATAGCAGCCAAATGGACTAAGAAATCCACTTGCTATGTAGTTAGAACATAATATATTCATCCACTGTAGTATTATTCTTGTAACTTTTATTGCAGAATATGGATTAACCAATTACTTCTTTTATAAATTTAATAATTTCCTTATAATTATATTTGCTTCATGTTAATCAGGGACAAGACATGCCACCTTAAGTAAGTCTGTACTTATTGTTTCTATCTCATTTCTTTTTTTTTTTCTTCACTCTTCCAAATGCCCCCCCTTCAGTAAACACAGTAATTAATTTCAGTCACTAGTGTATAGTTTAATTTTGGTACTCTGGCATTATAAATGGGGCTATAGTTATTAAGAGTATGGCAAGGTAATCTTGGAAAAAAATCGCCTAGAAATCTGTTTATCATTACCTACTCAATGGACAACTTTTCTGGGACTTAGTTCTAAAACATCTTATAGGTGTTCACAGAACTGCTCAACTTCAGCGTCTTCAGCATTACTGGTAGGGGCATGGACTTGGATTACCATGATACTGAATGGTTTGCCTTGAAAATGAACAGAGATCATTCTGTCATTTCTGAGATTGCCTCTAAGTACTGCATTTTGGACTCTCTTGTTGACTATGATGGCTACTCCATTTCTTCTAAGGGATTCCTGCCCACAGTAGTAGATACAATGATCATCTGAGTTAAATTCACCCATTCCAGCCATTTTAGTTTGCTGATTCCTAGAATATCTACGTTCACTCTTGTCAACTCCTCTTTGAGCATTTCCAATTTGCCTTGATTCATGGACCTAATTTTCCAGGTTCATATTCAATATTGCTCTGTACAACATCAGACCTTGCTTCTGTCTCCAGTCACATCCACAACTGGGTGTTGCTTTTGCTTTGGCTCCATCCCTTCATTCTGTCTGGAGTTATTTCTCCACTGATCTCCAGTAGCATATCGGGTACCTACCTACCTGGGGAGTTCATGTTTTAGTGTCCTATCTTTTTTCATTGTCATACTGTTCACGGGGTTCTCAAGGCAAGAAGATTGAAGTGGTTTGCCATTCCCTTCTCCAGTGGACCACATTCTGTCATTCTCTTCATTATAGGGGACTGGAATGCAAAAGTGGGAAGTCAAGAAATCTGCAGTAACAGGCAAATTTGTCCTTGGAGTACAAAATGAAGCAAGGCAAAGGCTAATAGAGTTCTGCCAAGAGAATCCATTGGTCGCAGCAAACACGCTCTTCCAACTACACAAGAGAAGACTCTGCACATGGACATCACCAGATGATTAACACCAAAATCAGATTGATTATACTCTTTGCAGCCAAAGATGGAGTAGCTCTATACAGTCAGCAAAAACAAGACCAGGGGCTGACTGTGGCTCAGATCATGAACTCCTTATTGCCAAATAGAGACTTAAATTGAAGAAAGCAGGGAAAATCATTAGACCATTCAGGTATGAGCTATATCAAATCCCTTATGATTATACAGAGAAAGTGAGAAATAGATTTAAGGGACTACATCTGATAGACAGAGTGCCTAATGAACTATGGACAGAGGTTCATGACATTGTACAGGAGACAGGGATCAAGACCATCCCTAAAAAAGAAATGTAAAAAAAGCAAAATGGCTGTCTGGGGAGGCCTTACAAATAGCTGTGAAAAGAAGAGAAGCGAAAAGCAAAGTAGAAAAGCAAGATATACCCATTTCAATGAAGATATCCAAAGAATAGAAAGGAGCAATAAGAAAGCCTCAGCTTCAGCGCAAAGAAATAGGGGAAAACAATAGAATGCAAAGGACTAGCGATCTCTTCAAGAAAATTAGAGATACCCAGGGAAAATTTCATGCAAAGATTGGCTCAATAAAGGACAGAAATGGTATGGACCTAACAGAAGCAGAAGATATTGAGAAGAGATGGCAAGAATACACCGGACTGTACAAAAAAGAGCTTCACGACCAAGATAATCACGATGGTGTGATCACTCAGCTACAGCCAAACATCCTGGAATGTGAAGTCAAGTGGGCCTTAGTAGCATCACTATGAACAAAGCTAGTGGAAGTGATGGAATTCCAGTTGAGCTATTTCAAATCCTGAAAGATGATGCTGTGAAAGTGCTGCACTCAATATGCCAGCAAATTTGGAAAATTCAGCAGTGGCCACAGGACTGGAAAAGGTCAGTTTTCATTCCAATACCAAAGAAAGGCAATGCCAACAAATGCTGAAACTACTGCACAATTGCACTCATCTCACACACTAGTTAAGCAATGCTCAACTTCAGCAATGAAGCCTGTGAACCGTGAAACCTGTGAACTGCTGTGAAGTTCAGCAGTGAACTGTGAACATCCAGATGTCCAAGCTGGTTTTAGAAAAGGAAGAGAAACCAGAGATAAAATTGCCAACATTCGTTGGATCATTGAAAAAGCAAGAGAGTTCCAGAAAAACATCTTCTTCTGCTTTATTGACTATGCCAAAGCCTTTGACTGTGTGGATCACAATAAACTGTGAAAAATTCTGAAAGAGATGGGAATACCAGTCTACCTGATCTGCCTCTTGAGAAACCTGTATGCAGCTCAGGAAACAACAGTTAGAACTGGACATGGAATACAGACTGGTTTCAAATAGGAAAAGGAATACATCAAGGCTGTATATGGTCACCTTGCTTCTTTAACTTTTATGCAGAGTACATAATGAGAAACTCTGAGCTGGAAGAAGCACAAGCTGGAATCAAGATTGCTGGGAGAAACATCGATAACCTCAGATATGCAGATGACACCACCCTTATGGAAGAAAGTGAAGAGGAACTAAAGAGCCTCTTGATGAAAGTGAACGAGGATTGTGAAAAAGTTGGCTTAAAGCTCAACATTCAGAAAATGAAGATCATGGCATCTAGTTCCATCACTTCGTGGCAATAGATGGGGAAACAGTGACTGACTATTTTTCTGGGCTCCAAAATCACTGCAGATGTTGATTGCAGGCATGAAATTAAAAGATGTTTATTCCTTGGATGGAAAGTTTTGATCAGCCTTGACAGCTTATTAAAAAGCAGAGACATTACTTTGTCAACAAAGGTCCATCTAGTCAAGGCTATGGTTTTTTCAGTAGTCCTGTATAGATGTGAGAGTTGGACTATAAAGAAAGCTGAGTGCCAAAGAATTGATGCTTTTGAACTGTGGTATTGGAGAAGACCCTTGAGAATCCCTTGGACTTCGAGGAGGTGCAACCTGTCCATCCTAAAGGAGACCAGTCCTGGGTGTTCATTGGAAGGACTGATGTTGAAGCTGAAACTCCAATACTTTGGCCGCCTGATGCGAAGAGGTGACTCATTTGAAAAGACCATGATGCTGGGAAAGATTGACGGCAGGAGGAGAAATGGACAACAGATGATATGATGGTTGGAACGCATCACTGACTCAATGGACATGAGTTTGGGTAAACTACAGGAGCTGGTGATGGACAGGGAAGCCTGGCATGCTGCAGTTCATGGGATCATGAAGAGTTGTTACGACTGAGTGATTGAACTGATCTGAATTCAATGGACATAATTTTGAGTAAACTTCTGGAGATAGTGGAGGACGGGTGAGCCTGGAGTGTTTCAGGTCATAGTGGTGCAGATTCAGATACAGTTTTGTGACTGGACAACATCTACATCTATATTACACAATGACTGAAGGAAAAGGGTACTATTTCTTTTAACATTTCCTAGTGGAAAATGAAGTGCTTCAGAGATTACACTAGATACTGTGATTACTGGTTGAACTATTCTGGAATTATTTAGGAATTTTGTCCATAAGAATTATTGGAAAATAATGTTCTTCCATGAATACCTTCCTTAAAACAGATAGCAACATGAATACTAAAGGGACTATAGTTTCAAAAATTATGAGTGGAAAGAAGAAACTATGATGCTCTCAATATTTATTACAAGAAGAACACACTTTAAGATTAATGTCTACAACACTTCCCTCAAAGCTTACACTGCCATTTAACTCACTGCCTCATGAACATTATAAAGCTATTTTATGGGTGATATCAGGCATTGTTCATTCTGACTCTCTTTCAATCCTCTACACACTGTGGAAGAATAAGGCCACCTCTCTAAAAATAGTCCTTTGGTCCTGTCAACTGGAACTAAAATTATATCACCCACATGACAAAAATTCTTAATTGAGCAATCCTTTGTAATGGTAGACTCCAGAATTACATTATTAAAATCACATCATTTGACAAAACATATGAAATATGAATGTTATTAAGGCATGTGCTCAAAACTGATATTGTTAGAACACATGATTCATCCTTTGACTAGCCAGTGTTAGACCATAATTGTAGTAGTACTAATCTGGATTTACCTGGAAAATGAGGTTTGCTTCATTCTTATTCAGCTATAAAATAAAATTATGAATTGGTGATAATATACCAATTAAGGCAGTGGTATGTGTATATGCATGCTAAGTTGCTTCAGTCATGACTGACTCTGTGACTGGATGGACTGTAGTTGGCCACGCTCCTCTGTCTATGGAATTCTCCAGGTGAGAATACTGGATTGGGAGACATTGCCATCTTCTAGGGGATCATCCCAATCCAGGGGTTGAGATTGTGGCTTTTAGGTCTCCTTCATTCACAGGGGTGTTTTTACTACTAGCACTGCCTGGGAAGCCCAAGCCAATTTTACACAATGTTTAAAAAGTTGAATGATAACTCCACATACTCTACAGCTCATATCTTAAAAACCATGCTTCTTTTCAATTGTAATAATCAGGAGTATTTATTCACCAGTTTCAAAATTAACCATAATGTGCTAACTAATTCTGAATGTTGTTGTTCAGTCACTCAGTCATGTCCAACTTCTTGTGCTCCCATGGACTGCAGCACACCAGTCTTTCCTGTCCTTCAGCATCTCCTGGAGCTTTCTCAAACTCATGTCCATTGAGTCAGTGATGCATCCAACCATCTCATCCTCTGTCATCCCCTTCTCTTCCTGCCTTCAGTCTTTAGCAGCATCATGTTCTTTCGTAATGAGTCAGTTCTTTGCATCAGGAAGCCAAAGTATTGGAGTTTCAGCTTAAGCATCAGTCCTTCCAATGAATATTCAAGACTGATTTCCTTTAGGACTGACTGACTTAATCTCCTTGCAGTCCCAGGGACTCTCAAGTGTCTTACCCAACACCACGACTCAGAAGTTCAAAGGCAGTGCTTTTGAACTCTGCCTAAAAAGAGTATTAAGATTTTTACATCTGAAAATATAACCTATATTCAGTCACAGGTAAAATAAATATTTAACAATGTAGAAAATTTCTAAAATACCTTTGATGAATAATTCTTTCAATAGTATAGTTAGCAATTTAGAAAATATAAAAATTTCTGCAGGGAAAAATAAAATGAATTAAAACAATTTGTAAGCAAAAAGCAATGGAGGAAGGGAAAGATATACCCAACTGAATGCACAGTTTCAGAGAACAGCAAGAGAGATAAGAAAGTCTTCTTAATGGAATAATGCAAAGAAATAAAGGAAAACAATATAATGAAAGAAAGTATAGACCTTTTCAAGAAAATTGGGAATTATCAAGTTAACTTTTCATATGAGGATAGGCATGATAAAGTACAGAAATGGTAAGGACCTAACAGAAGCAGAAGAGACTAAGAGGTGGCAAGAATATAAGAAGAATTATACAAAACAGGTCTTAATAACCCAGAAAACCACGATGGTATGGTCACTCGTCTAGAACCAGACATCTTGGAATGTGAAGTCATGTGGGGCTTAGGAAGCATTACTGTGAATAAAGTTAGTGGAGGTGTTAGAATTTTGGTTTAGTTATTTAAAATTCTAAATAATTATGCTGTTAGAGGGTTGCACTCAATAAACCAGCAAATTTGGAAAACTCAACAGTGGCCATAGGACTGGAAAAGGTCAGTTTTCATTTCAACTCCAAAGAAGAGCAATGCTCCCAAATGTTCAAACTACCAAACAATTGTGCTCATTTCACACACTAGTAGATTATGCTCAAAATCCTTTAAGCCAGGCTTCAGTAGCAGATAAACTGAGAACTTCCAGATGTACAAGCTGGATTTAGAAAAGGCAGAGGAACCAGTTATCAAATTGCTAACATCTGTTGGACCATAGAAAAAGCAAGAAATTCCAGAAAAACACATACTTCTGCATCACTGAGTACACTAAAGCCTTTGACTGTGTTTATTACAACAAATTGTGGAAAATTCTCGAAGAGATAAAAGTACCAGACCACTTTATTTGTTTTCTAAGGAGCCTGTATGCAGGTCAAGAAGCAATAGTTAAAACTGGATATGGAACAATGAACTGGTTCAAAATTGGGAAAGGAGTATGTCACAGCCGTATATTGTCACTCTGCTTATTTAACTTCTATGCAGAGTTCATCATGCAACATGAAAGGCTGGATGAATCACAAACTTCTATCAAGATTACTGGGAGAAATATCAACAAATTCAGATATGCAGATGATACCACTCTAATGGCAGAAAGCAAAGAAGAACTAAAAAGCTTCTTAACAAGGGTGGAAGAGGAGAGTGAAAAAACTGAGTTAAAACTCAACATTCAAAAAATAAAGATCATGGCATCCTGTCCCATTACTGCATGCATGGCAAATAGATAGGGACAAGTAGAAACAGTGAAAGGGCTTTGTTTTCTTGGGCTCCAAAATCATTGTGGATGGTGACTATAGCTATGAAATTAAAAGATACTTTCTCCTTGGAAGAAAAGCTATGACAAAACAAGATAGTGAACTGAAAACTAGAGACACCACTTTGCTGACAAGTATTTATAAGAGTCAAAGTTATGGTGTTTTCAGTAGTCATGTATGGATATAAGAGCTGGATCATAAAGAAGGCTGAGCACTGAAGAGGTGATGCTTTTTAATTCTGGTGCTGGAGAAGACTCTTGAGAATCCCTTGGACAGCAAGGAAATCAAACCAGTCAATACTAAAGGAAATATTTACTAAACAGATTTATTATGAAGCTCCAATACTTTGGCCATCTGATGCAAAAAACTGACTCATTGGAAAAGACTCTGATGCTGGGAGAGTCTAAAGGAGGAGAAGGGGATTGCAGTGGTTGAGATGGTTCGATGGCATCACTGATTCAATGGGCATGAGTTTAAGCAAACTCTGGGAGATGGTGAAGGACAGAGAAGCCTAGCTTTCTACAGACCAGTTGCAAACTGTCAGACATGACTTAGCAACTGAACAAAAACAAAATTGTACCTAGATGTTCATGACAGCATGATTCCTATAACCAAAAAGTGTAAACAAATGTCCATCATCCAATGAGTGGATAAATTAAATGTGGTATATCCATACAATGGAATAGTATTTATCAGTCAAAATGAATAAATTAATGATAAATGCTGCAGCATGGATGAACCTTGCAAACATTATGCTAAGTAAACTAACTAGTCATGTATTACATGATTCTATTTATATGAAATATTCTAAAAAGACAAATCTCTTGAAACAGAAGGTGGTATTGTGGTTGTCTGGGATTAGCAGTGTGTCAGCAGTGACTGTTAACAGGAAGGGGATTTCTTGCTGAGATGATGAAAATGTTCTAAAATTGACTGTGGTGATGGTGCACAGAGCTCTGAATATACTAAAACCTACTGAACTGTACACTTTAAATGGGTGAATTATAGCATATGAATTATATTTCAAAGGCTCTTTAAACATTAGAGGACACGGCCATAAAATTATACTGGAAGGGTCAATAAAATCTCATATTTCCAAGTAAGAGATAATTTTTGCATGCAGTTTTATAACAAGATTGACTCAACATCAGTAGCAGCATTCTTGCTGACAGCTCTTCTATGTCTCTCTATTTTTGGATTTTGGGAGTTAGTAGATTAACATTAAAATAAATATGATAAGCTTGGAGACCAATTGGTCTACATATCTTAATTAGAAAAAATAAATGTTTCTGGAATATTCTTGTGTGTCTAATAATAACATGATGATAATAAAAGCAACAACAAAACTAGAGTACTGGTAGCTAGTAGTTATTAAATGTTTAATATGAAAAACTATTTAATAAGCACTGTTCCATGTGTTTTATCAGCATTAATTTCTTTCTTCCTCACCATAGCATTGTGAGGTTTAAACTGTTATTGCCTCCGTGCTCAATCATTATGCTTTCAATAGCAACATATTAGTTGCAAAATGACAAAGAAGCTAGTTAAGGCAGTAACCTTTAGTGAGGTTATTACAATTTCATTTAAATCAAACAATAACTATACTGCCATTATAAAAATTATCATAATAAAGTACTTTTTATCATGACAAGATAAACTTTATGATAAAAAGATTTATCAGAATAAACTTGTAAAATGACACTAGGACTTACTGATGACTGATACTGTAAAGAAGACTATTATATAAATAAATAAGCTATAAAGAAAGCATGATATTAGTTGTTTGTCAGTTGCTTCATTTGCTATTATTTTCTCCCATTCAGAAGGCTGTCTTTTCACCTTGCTTATAGTTTCCTTTGTTGTGCAGGACCTTTTAAGTTTAATTAGGTCCCATTTGTTTATTTTTGCTTTTATTTCCAATATTCTGGGAGGTGGGTCATAGAGGATCCTGCTGTGATGTATGTCAGAGAGTGTTTTGCCTATGTTTTCCTGTAGAAGTTTTATACTTCCTGGTCTTACAGTTAAATCTTGAATCCATTTTGAGTTTACTTTTGTGTATGGTGTTAGAAAGTGTTCTAGTTTCATTCTTTTACAAGTGGTTGACCAGTTTTCCCAGCACCACTTGTTAAAGAGATTGTCTTTAATCCATTGTATATTCTTGCCTCCTTTATCAAAGATAAGGTGTCCATAGGTGTGTGGATTTATTTCTGGGCTTTCTATTTTGTACAACTAATCTCAAAATATACAAGCAACTCCTGTAGCTCAATTCCAGAAAAATAAACCCAGTCAAAAAATGGGCCAAAGAACTAAATAGACATTTCTCCAAAGAAGACATACAGATGGCTAACAAACACATAAAAAGATGCTCAACATCACTCATTATCAGAGAAATGCAAATCAAAACCACAATGAGATACCATTTCACGCCAGTCAGAATGGCTGTGATCCAAGTCTACAAGCAATAAATGCTGGAGAGGGTGTGGAGAAAAGGGAACACTCTTACACTGTTGGTGGGAATGCAAACTAGTCCAGCCACTATGGAGAACAGTGTGGAGATTCCTTAAAAAACTGGAAATAGAATTGCCTTATGACCCAGCAATCCAACTGCTGGGCATACACACGGAGGACACCAGAATTGAAAGAGACAGGTGTACCCCGATGTTTATTGCAGAACTGTTTATAATAGCCAGGACATGGAAGCAACCTAGATGTCCATCAGCAGATGAATGGATAAGAAAGCGGTGGTACATATACACAATGGAGTATTACTCAGCCATTAAAAAGAATACATTTGAATCAGTTCTAATGAGGTGGATGAAACTGGAACCTATTATACAGAGTGAAGTAAGCCAGAAAGAAAAACACCAATACAGTATGCTAATGCATACATATGGAATTTAGAAAAGTGGTAACAATAACCCTGTATGTGAGACAGCAAAAGAGACACAGATGTATAGAACAGTCTTTTGGACTCTGTAGGAGAGGGAGAGGGTGGGATGATTTGGGAGAATGGCATTGAAACATGTATAATATCATATATGAAATGAGTCGCCAGTCCAGGTTCAATGCATGATACTGGGTGCTTAGGGCTGGTGCACTGAGACGACCCTGAAGGATGGTATGGGGAGGGAGGAGGAGGGGGGTT
>SJYQ01001701.1:107109-117881 GCA_006410935.1 Redunca redunca
TGTACACAAGTTAAGATATGGCAAAACTAAAATTTAAAAATAATTTAAATCTATGGGTAAGACAACCATGAAAAGTTTCCATTATATAACAAGTATAATTTTTTGTCTCAGGTGAATCAATTCTATGAGATTTGACCATACCACAAGGTCCAGGTTTCAAAGGAGACAAAATCAAGAAAAAGTGATACCTATCAAATTTACTTAAATATTAGAGATTAAAAAAGTTGCAACTACAGTAAGGAGTATTATAAGAAAACTAGTTAACTTCTTAGAAGGATTTGTATTGACAGGTTTAACTCAATAACATCAATAACATTTTAATAACTGCTCACATATAAATACTGTGTATCTTTTGATGACTGAAAAGTTCATTTGGATTATAATCTCTATTATTCAAGTATATTGATTTTATTAATGAATTTATAATCAATAAACAAAGCTTTGAGCAAAGCAGTTGTCAATAGTTCAACTAAAGAATGTTTGGGGGCATTAAACAAATATTAAAAGAATGTTTCCTCTAGTATATGAAAACACCTCTGACATCAAAGGAACCTGCAGTAGTATAACAGCATATGCAGCTTATATTTATGATATTTTAAAAAATGACAAAATTGGGAATTTTTAATGGATTGCCGTTGGTGTTGTTTAGTTGGTAAGTAGTGTCCAACTGTTTTGTGACCCCATCGACTGTATCCTGCCAGACTCTGTCCATGAGATTTTCCAGGCAAGAATACTGGAGTAGGTTACCATTTCCTTCTCCAGAGGATCTTCTTGACATAGAGATTGAAACTGCATCTCCTTCATTAGCAGGTGAATTATTTACCACTGAGCCACCTGGGAGGCCATTTAATGCCTTATAGAGATACATAACAGTATATATTAAATTGTTATCATTTAAGGAAAACAACTGAATGTTTTATATATTCAATTTAATTTTGATTTATCCTACAAGTATAGTTATTACAAAGTTAAACTGAAATATTTTTTAATATTTATTTGTATGTGCATATTTCAAGGAGATAGAATGAAATTAATGACACAGTTTTTAGCTAAAATGCAGCTGTCTCTTAGAGAGTTTTGTTATATTTTTTAAGCTTAAACACAAACTTTATAACATAGTTATAGATACTTAAGTATTATTGGCATTTAAGATACATACAGACAGTTCAAGGCAACAACCTAAAGATTTAAATAATTGTATAGCTATTACTTCATAGTCTGAGATGTACATTTAATTGGCTGTAGGTATTGAAAAACTCCAATTAAACAACAGACAGCACATAACATTATGTCACAAAATTATAGTCTGTTGAAAAGGAACAGAGTTTGTGAGCATCATTGTCAGTGTGTCAATAATGGCACAATGTGGCAGTAATGATACATTATCTGATTTTTAAAATTGAAGTGAAAAAAATGTTATATAAAGAGTAAACAATTTGCAATTTCCCAATGAACTAAAGTCCTAATAATTTTTGAATGACAAACCCTGATAATACAAAGGATAAAATATCATTTTGAGCAGCAGTTAAAGTAGCTAATGAGGTTAATATATCACTTTGATGGGAGTTTTAGAGACAGTTCAGAAAAAAAAAAGGATTCTAAATACAGAAATATTAGAAGGTCTCTAGAATATAAGCAAAATGAAATATTTTCAGATAACTTAAAATTCAGCCCTGAATTTATTACTGAATATTTACCTGGAACCAAGTCTTTAATATTTAATGTTATGTTTCTTATGTTAAAAAAATAAGGTAGATGAACTAGATTACTCTTAATTCTGACCTCTCCAATTCAATTGTTGATTATTGCTGTGTGTCTAAAAAGTAGTTATCTTAACTCTAAAACATGCTTTTCTATCACATTACTTGTGTGTGTACATGCTGCTGCTGCTACTAAGTTGCTTCAGTTGTGTCCAACTCTGTGCAACCCGATAGATGGTAGCCTACTAGGCTCCTCCATCCCTGAGATTCTCCAGGCAAGAACGTTGAAATGGGTTATCATTTCCTTCTCCAATACATGAAAGTGAAAAGTGAAAGTGAAGTCACTCAGTCGTGTCTGACTCTTCATGACTCCATGGACTGCAGCCTACCAGGCTCCTCCGTCCATGAGAGTTTCCAGGCAAGACTACTGGAGAGGGTTGCCATTACCTTCTCCAAAATCCTTCACTTGACATTGGCTCAAGACTGATCCCCTTTTAGTATTTCTATTGACTTTTATTAATTCTGTATTAATTCTCTGATGAGACTGCTTTCCATCATTTTCATTAATAAAATCTATTAGAACCTTGTACATGAAAATTTTGTATGCTGAGAAGGTTGTGTGTAGCACATTGGATTTTCTGAAAAATAATATTATTTGCAAAGTAGGAGATAAAGTTTGTACTGAGGATAGGAAAAGAAGTGACATGGTGAAATTTTTGGAGAAAATGGAAGTAGTTTAAGGAGACTCTGATGAAAATAGAGTAAGATTTATGAAGCTAATGGATGAAGAAGATATTAAAAAGAGGTGGCAAGAATACACAAAAGAACTATACAAAAAGATCTTAATGATCCAGAAAACCATGAAATTGTCATCATTCACTCAGAGCCAAACATCCTGGAATGCAAAGTCAAGTAGTTTTTTAGGAAGCATATCACTACAAACAAAGTTAGTGGAGGTGATGGAATTCCAGCTGAGCTATTTCAAATGCTAAAAGACGATGCTGTGAAATTGCTGCACTCAATATGCCAGCAAATATAGAAAGCTCAGCAGTGTCCACAGGACTGGAAACAGGTCAGTTTTCATTCCAATCCCAAAGAAAGGCAAGGTCATAGAATGTTCAAACCACTGCACATCTGCACTCAGTTTACATGCTAGCAAGTAAAAATTCGAAATGGACATGGAACAACAGCCTGGTTCCAAATAGGAAAAGGAGTACATCAAGGTTGTATATTGTCATCCTGTTTATTTAACTTGTATGCAGAGTACATCATGAGTAACGCTGGGCTGGAAGAAGCACAAACTGGAATCAAGATTGCCAGGAGAAATATGAATAACCTCAGATATGCAGATGACACCACCCTTATGGCAGAAAGTGAAGAGGAACTAAAAAGCCTCTTGATGAAAGTGAAAGAGGAGAGTGAACAAGTTGGCTTAAAGCTCCACATTCAGAAAACGAAGATCATGGCATCTGGTCCCATCACTTCATGGGAAATAGATGGGGAAACAATGGAAACAGTGTCAGACTTTATTTTGGGGGGCTCCAGAATCATTGCAGATGGTGACTGCAGCCATGAAATTAAAAGACGCTTACTCCTTGGAAGAAAAGTTATGACCAACCTAGATAGCATATTGAAAAGCAGAGATATTACTTTGCCAACAAAGGTCCATCTAGTCAAGGCTATGGTTTTTCCAGTGGGCTTGTATGAATGTGAGAGTTGGACTGTGAAGAAAGCTGACTGCAGAAGAATTGATGTGTTTGAACTGTGGTGTTGGAGAAGACTCTTGAAAGTCCCTTGGACTGCAAGGAGATCCAACTGGTCCACTCTAAAGGAGATCAGCCCTGGGATTTCTTTGAAGGGAATGATGCTGAAGCTGAAACTCCAGTACTTTGGCCACCTGATGAAAAGAGTTGACTCATTGGAAAAGACTGTGACGCTGAGAGGGATTCGGGGCAGGAGAAGAAGGGGACGACCCAGGATGAGATGTCTGGATGGCATCACAGACACTATGGACGTGAGTCTGAGTGAACTCCGGGAGATGGTGATGGACAGGGAGGCCTGGCGTGCTGAGATTCATGGGGTCACAAAGAGTCGGACACGACTGAGCAACTGAACTGAACTGAACTGAACACAGTTAAAGGCTTTGGCATAGTCATAAAGCAGAAACAGATGTTTTTCTGGAGCTCTCGCTTTTTTGATCTAAATTTACAGTAAATGTTGGTAATTCACAAAACAGATTTAATGTAATACTTGTAAATATTTGGGTTAGTAGTTTCATATTTGTTCATTCAGCAATATTGACTGATTGAATACAGTGTTTAGAAAATTTTTTGAGCACTGGGAAAAGAACAGTAATCTAAATGTATGAAAGTTATATCCTCATTAAGTTTTTAAAGGTGAAAACAAATATAATGGTAAATAAAATATTTTATATAATAAAAATAGAAAAATTAAGCAGGAAATGGATAAAAAATATTGGCAAGTGCCAGGAAAAACCTGCAAACTTAGCGAAGACAAGAAAGAATTCTGTAAAAGCAGAATATTTGACTAAAAAATGAAGAAAGTGTGGCAACAATGTTTTAAAAGAAGAACATTTCAGGCTGAAGAACTAGCAGCCATTAAATTACCATGATAGTTGAAGTTACCAAGAGGAAGCCAATATATCTGCAGGATAAAGAACAAGGTAAATAGCATAGGAGAGGGTGTTATCAGAGAAATATCTTGAGTTGGGGTGAGGTAGGAAGAAGCTGAATCATATATATCCTTAAAAGTCATTGCTGAGATTTTGGCCATTGTATTAATGAGGATTAGGGGCTTCCCCGGAGAAGGCAATGGCAACGGACTCCAGTACTCTTGCCTGGAAACTCCCACGGACAGAGGAGCCTGGTAGGCTGCAGTCCATGGGGTCGCTAAGAATTGGACACGACTGAGGGACTTCCCTTTCACTTTTCACTTTCATGCATTGGAGAAGGAAATGGCAACCCACTCCAGTGTTCTTGCCTGGAGAATCCCAGGGACGGGAGGGCCTGGTGGGCTGCTGTCTATGGGGTCGCACAGCATCAGACACGACTAAAGTGATTTAACAGCAGTGGCAGCAGGGGCTTCCCAGATGACTCAGTGGTAAAATAATCCATCTGCCAATACAGGAAACAGACCTTTGTTTCCTTGGTTGGGAAGATCCCCTGGAGAAGGAAATGGAAACCTACCTCAGTATTCTTGCCTGGGAAATCCCAAAGACAGAGAAACACGGCAGGCTACAGTCCACGGGGTCACAATAGGCACTAAACAACAATTAATAAGGATTAAAAATAGAAGAATGACAATGTGACTAATCTTTACTATTTTAACATTTTGTTTTTCTGATTAATGTTTGAAAATTAACTGTATGTGACCCAGGGAGACTAGTTAGGAAGCTATTACAACATTCCAGGCAAAAAATACGATGGTGGTTTAATGATGGCTGGATGACACTGCACTTTTCTTTATATTTTGAAACTATTTAATGAGACTCTTGATAGACTGAATTAGTTTTGAGAGAAAGAATTTAAGAATGACTAAGTTTATTGTCTTTACCAAGTGGAAGAATTAAGTTGCCGTTTATAGCAGTGGGAAAGACTTAGAAAAACAAATTTGCAAATATGCAGGATACTTTGAATTTGTGTTCGGTCATGATAAACTTAATATTTCAATTAGATGTTTAGTCAGCTATTTTTAGTTCACTGTTAGATGCATGTTAGGAGTTAGAGAGCTGGAACAGAAATATAAATTTTAGAGCCATCAGGGTTTACAATTAAAACAATAAGACTAAATGAAATACATAAGGACATTAGTGCAACTACAAATCAGAAAAGTAAATCATCTTTGTAGCATTCTACAGTTTGGAGGTCAGACAGATCAAAATAGTCCAGTCAGGATAGCATTTGTATTAATACTACATTGTGCATGTTTATTTGTATTTTCTTCTTCAGTAAATTATATATTCCAAATTTTAAATTTCTCAATTGTTTTGAAAAATGGCAGTAAAAGTGTATAAAGGCAGAGTAACATAAAAACAAGGGAAATATCATTTTAGACTGTGATATGACCGCATTTGGAGAAGAATCTACTCCTGGTAATTAAAGTTCCTGAAAAATATAATATGTTATAGAAAACACATGATATATTTTCAAAAGTACTTCAAAAAGCTAACAAATTAAAAAGAACTGCTATGCAGAGATCATTAAGAGGACACGATTCAATGCTGTTTTTCTCTGAGAATGTTTGGTAATCTGAAATAGGTGGCTAAAAGATTATTTTGTGTATATGATGACCTTTGGTGTTACTGCATTTTAATTCTAAAAATCAGTTTCTAAAGTTAATTGCAGGTCTAAATATTAAAGATAAAACAAAACAAAACATGGCTTCCTGAAAGAAACATGAGTAGCTATCCCCATTACTTTAAGTAAGCAAAGATTTCCCCAAGGACCAGGACACCCAGTGACTCGTCAGTAAAGAATCTGCCTACAATGCAGGACAGAGATGCAGGAGACATAGGTTAGATACCCGGGTCTGGAAGATCCCCTGGAGGAGGAAACGGCACCCACTCCAGTATCCTTGCCTAGAAAATCTCAGTCCATGGGGTCACAAGACAATCAGACACAGACAAAATTGGGTGACTAAACAAGAAAAAGGAGAAAAGATCACTAACTTGCATATCAGTAATCTTAGAAACTTTCAATAGTACAGTTAAGAGAGTGTAAAGGCAAATTTAACCTCAACTGGTGACTTAGAGGTTAAAGTGTCTGCTTGCAATGCGGGAGATCTGGGTTCAATCCCTGGGTCGGGAAGATCCCCTGGAGAAGGAAATGGCAACCCACTCCAGTATTCTTGCCTGGAGAACCCCATGAACAGAGAAGCCTGGTGGGCTACAGTCCACGGGGTCGCAAAGAGTTGGACACGACTGAGTGAGTTAACTTTCAAAGACAAATTAAAAATTAAGAGAATTTATTTTCAAAGAATCATCTGGAAAAAATGGATGAAAGCCAAGAACATTTAACAAGAGGATTTACAAAAGATCAGCTGCAAAGGAAAAGGTTCTCAATGTCTGTAACAACAAAGAAATGCAAATTAAACCAAAATGAAATATTAATATTTACTAATCAAAATGACTAGAATTTAAAAGCCTAGTAATGCTAACTGCTGTTGAACTTACAGCATAATTAATAATGTTACACTGATGGTGGGATGTAAACTGGGACAAACATTAAAGTGTCAATTTACTTGAGCAAAGGCAAATTATAGGACTTATTGATTCTCCCCTGGATAATAAAAAAAAAAAAAATTTGTATATATGTGACCACAAAGACACATGTAAGAATCTTTATAGAAGGGTTATTGAAAATAGCTTGAAACTGAAGCGACACACATCAGTTCAGTTCAGTCGCTTAGTCATATCCGACTCTTTGCCACTCCCTGGACTGCATCACACCAGGCATTCCTGTCCATCACCAACACCCCAAGCTAGCTCAAACTCACGCCCATTGAGTTGGTGATGCCATCCAACCATCTCATCCTTTGTCATCCCCTTCTCCTGCCTTCAATCTTTCCCAGCATGTCTTTTCTAAGGAGTCAGTTCTTCATATCAGGTGGCCAAATTATTGAAGTTTCAGCTTCAGCATCAGTCCTTCCAATGAATATTCAGTACTAATTTCCTTTAGGATTGACTGGTTTGTCCGTGCAGTTCAAGGGACTCTCAAGAATCTTTTCCAACACCACAGTTCTAAAATACCAAATTTTTGGTGCTCAGCTTTTTTTATGGTCCAACTCTCACATCCATAGATAACTACTGGAAAAACTATAGCTTTGATTAGATGGACCTTTGTTGGCAAAGTAATGTTTCTGCTTTTTAATATGCTGTGTAGGTTTGCCATAGCTTTTCTTCCAAGGAATAAGCATCTATAATTTCATGGCTGCAGTCACCATCTTCAGTGATTTTGGAGCCCCCTAAAATAAAGTCAGTCACTCTTTTCACTGTTTCCCCATCTATTTGCCATGAGGTGATGGGACCAGATGCCATTTTCTTAGTTTTTTGAATGTTGACTTTTAAGCCAGCTTTTTCACTCTCCTCTTTCACTTTCATCAAGAGGCTCTTCAGTTCCTCTTCACTTTCTGCCATAAGGTGGTATCATCTGCGTATCTGAGGTTATTGATATTTCTCCCAGAAATCTTGATTCCTGCTTGTGCTTCATCCAACCCAGCATTTCTCATGGTGTATTTTTCATATAAGTTGAATAGCAGGGTGACAATACATAGCCTTGAGATACTCCTTTCCCAATTTGGAACCAGTCTGTTGTTCCATGTCCAGTTCTAACTGTTGCTTCCTGACCTGCATACAGATTTCTCAAGAGGCAGGTCAGGTGGTTTGGTATTCCCATCTTTTTAAGAATGTTCCATAGTTTTCTGTGATCCACACTGTCAAAAGCATAATCAAGAAAGCAGCAGCTGCTGCTGCTAAGTCACTTCAGTCATGTCCGACTCTGTGCGACCCCGTAGATGGCAGCCCACCAGGCTTCCCCGTCCCTGGGCTTCTCCAGGCAAGAACACTGGAGTGGGTTGCCATTTCCTTCTCCAATGCATTAAAGTAAAAAGCGAAAGTGAAGTTGCTCAGTGTTGTCTGACTCTTAGCGACCCCATGGACTGCAGCCTACTAGGCTCCTTCATCCATGGGTTTTCCAAGCAAGAGTACTGGAGTGGGATGCCATTGCCTTCTCCACAAGAAAGCAGAAGTAGTTGTTTTTCTGGAATTGTTTTGCTTTTTCTATGATCCTAGTTGTTGGCAATTTGATCTCTGTTTCCTCTGCCTTTTCTAAATCCAGCTTGAACATCTGAAGGGTCTTGATTTATGTACTGTTGAAGCCTAGCCTGCACAATTTAGAGCATTCCTTTCCTGGCTTGTAAGATGAGTGCAATTGTGTGGTAGTCTGAACATTCTTTGGCATTGCCTTTCTTTGGGACTGGAGTGAAAACTGACCTTTTCCAGTCTCGTAGCCACTGCTGAGTTTATGAAGTGATGAACATAATACGTGTAAAATGGATCTGGAAGTCCATTACATAAAGCCCTACAATAGAAGGCTATCGATAAAAATGAGTTTACTATGGCTATACGTAACAAGAATAAGTTCACAAATGTATTATTAAGCAACAAAAATAAATATCAAAGGATTATTCTATATAATTTCATTTATATCAGGATATAAAATGGACAAAACTATGCCATAGAGTTAAAAACTAAAATGGTAGTTACCTTTGTGAGATAAAAGGGAGTAATAAATAAATTGGAACATATCTGTATAGGGATTCTGGAGAGCTAATAATATTAAATATCATGATCTAGGTGGTATACACTGAAGTATGGCCACTATGTTGTAACTTATGTATCTGTACTTCATAATCTGTGAACTTTTCTGTGCTGTTATTCACTTACTCATGTCTGACTCTGCAATCCCGTGAATTGCAGCATGCCAGGCTTCTCTGTCTTTCACTATCTCCCTGGGTTTGCACAAACTCATGTCCATTGATTCAGTGGCACCATCCAACTGTCTCATCCTCTGTGCCACCTTCTCCTCTTGCCCTCAATCTTTCTCAGCAGTAGGGTCTTTTTCAATGAGTCAGCTCTTTGCATAAGGTAACCAAAGTACTGGAGCTTCAGCTTTAGCATCTGTCCTTCCAATGAGTATTTAGGGCTGTTTTCCTTTAGGATTGCCTTGCTAGAAATCCTTGCATTTAAAAAAGTTTAAAAATATCCTGGAGATGTGCAAAAGGAAGCATAGGCATGCTTTATTGTTTTATTCTACTTTATAATATTGGAAAAATTAGAAACAATGTAAATGCTTTGTCCGACTCTTTGCAACCCCATGGACTGTAGCCTACAATGCTCCTCCATCCATGGGATTACCCAGGCAAGAGTACTGGAGTGGGCTGCCATTTGCTTCTCCAGGGGATCTTCCCAACCCAGGGATTGAACCTGGGTCTCCCGAATTGTAGGCAGATGCTTTACCATCTGAGCCACAAGGGAAGTCCAAAACAAATAGCACACAGATATCATAATATTTAGTGATATGAAGAAAACGATGGTATTTTAGATGAAAAGGAAGGTTTAAGAAACTTTGTACACAATAAATAACTATAAATGCATTCATGCATTTCCTATTTAATATTCCTCATACCAGCACCAATTTAGTCCAAATCTATCTAAATATTTCTTAAGTTTATTTCGCAGGTTTCACAGGTGGCTCAGTGGTTAAGATAAGAATCTGCCTGCCAATATAAGAGACACAGGAGACATGGGTTGGATCCCTGAGTTAGGAAAATCCTCTGGAGGAGGAAATGGAAACCCGCTCCAGTATTCTTGCCTATGAAATCCTATGGACAAAGGAGCCTGGTGGGCTACAGTCCACAGAATTGCAAACAGCTGGACATGACTGAGCAACTAAGCACATTTACATATGCACACTCTAATCTTGTTTTCATAATTCTCTGAGTGTCATCATACAGTATTAACTGGAAGGAATCAGCTTGGCACTTTCTACTGTACATTATCATCCAAAAAATGTTTACTCTACATACTGTAATTACTGTGAATTACAGTGAATGCTACCTTCTTCTCCCCTGAGTTCAGTACAATCTGGATTTTTGCTCTCTATTTCTTTGAAATCTCTTTTCCTGCCTTAATTTTTATTTGAGGGGTTGTTTTTGACCCATAGTGCCTGACAAATGGTCAGAAAGTTAGGTTTATATCTCCTCCAAAGAAGCGAAGGACAATTCTAAATATAAAACATACGTTAGAGCTACATAAAGAATCTCTAAGGAAATCATGGCAGAAACAGGTAAAACTCAGAGAAAATTTTGAGTTATTGGAATTCGTATGCAATTTCTGAATATTAGTGTTGCCTGAAAGAACTGAATCCCAGGTGTAGGATGCTGACTAAAAACATGACAGGGATTATATTGTGATTTGGGGGAATCGCCCCCATAGCAATTACGATAAAACTGCACTCTTGAGGAAATTATCTTATTTGTAGCAACAACAAATGG
>SJYQ01001702.1:6055-225012 GCA_006410935.1 Redunca redunca
TTGGAGAATTTTGAGCATTACTTTACTAGCATGTAAGATGAGTGCAATTGTGCGGTAGTTTGAGCATTCTTTGGCATTGCCTTTTCTTTGGGATTGGAATGAAAACTGACCTTTTCCAGTCCTGTGGCTACTGCTGAGTTTTCCAAATTTTGTGGCCTATTGAGTGCAGCACTTTCACAACATCTTTCAGGATTTGAAACAGCTCAACTGGAATTCCATCACCACTAGCTTTGTTCGTAGTAATGCTTTCTAAGGCCCACTTGACTTCACATTCCAGGATATCTAGCTCTAGGTGAGTGATCATACTATCGTGATTATCTTGGTCATGAAGATCTTTTTTGTACAGTTGTTCTCTGTATTCTTGCCACCTCTTCTTAATATCTTCTGCTTCTGTTAGGTCCATACCATTTCTGTCCTTTATCGAGCCCATCTTTACATGAAATGTTCCCTTGGTATCTCTAATTTTCTTGAAGAGATCTCTAGTCTTTCCCATTCTATTGTTTTCCTCTATTTCTTTGCATTGATCACTGAGGAAGGCTTTCTTATCTCTCCTTGCTATTCTTTGGAACTCTGCATTCAAATGGGTATATCTTTCCCTTTCTCCTTTGCTTTTCGCTTCTCTTCTTTTCACAGCTATTTGTAAGGCCTCCTCAGACAGCCGTTTTGCTTTTTTGCATTTCTTTTCCATGGGGATGGTCTTGATCCCTGTCTCCTGTACAATGTCACGAACCTCATTCCATAGTTCATCAGGCACTCTATCAGATCTAGTCCCTTAAATCTATTTCTTAACTTCCACTGTATAATCATAAGGGATTTGATTTAGGTCATACCTGAATGGTCTAGTGTTTTTCCCTACTTTCTTCCATTTAAGTCTGAATTTGGCAATAAGAAGCTCATGATCTGAGCCACAGTCAGCTCCTGGTCTTGTTTTTGTTGACTGTATAGAGCTTCTCCATGTTTGGCTGCAAAGAATATAATCAATCTGATTTCGGTGTTGACTATCTCGTGATGTCCATGTGTAGAGTCTTCTTTTGTGTTGTTGGAAGAGGGTTTTTGCTATGACCAGTGCGTTCTCTTGACAAAACTCTATTAGCCTTTGCCCTGCTTCATTCCGTATTCCAAGGCCAAATTTGCCTGTTACTCCAGGTGTTTCTTGACTTGCTACTTTTGCATACCAGTCCCCTATAATGAAAAGGACATCTTTTTTGGGTGTTAGTTCTAAAAAGTCTTGTAGGTCTTCGTAGAACCATTCAACTTCAGCTTCTTCAGCGTTACTGGTTGGGGCATAGACTTGGATTACTGTGATAGTGAATGGTTTGTTTTGGAAATGAACAGAGATCATTCTGTCGTTTTTGAGATGGCATCCAAGTACTGCATTTCAGACTCTTTTGTTGACCATGATGGCTACTCCATTTCTTCTAAGGGATTCATGCCCACAGTAGTAGATATAATAATGGTCATCTGAGTTAAATTCACCCATTCCAGTCCATTTTAGTTCGCTGATTCCTAGAATGTCGATGTTCACTCTTTCCATCTCCTGTTTGACCACTTCCAGCTTGCCTTGATTCATGGACCTGACATTCCAGGTTCCTATGCAATATTGCTCTTTCCAGCATCGGACCTTGCTTCTATCACCAGTCACATCCACAAGTGAGTATTGTTTTTGCTTTGGCTCCATCCCTTCATTCTTTCTGGAGTTATTTCTCCACTGACCTCCAGTAGCATACTGGGCACCTATGACCTGGGGAGCTCCTCTTTCAGTGTCCTATCATTTTGCCTGGGGCATAGTCTTTATCTTTTATGACTTTGTCACTTTGAAAGATAATTGGCCAGTAACTTTGTAGAATCCTTCAATTTGGATTTGTCTGATGTTTTCTCATGGTTAAACGCAGGTTATGCATTTGTGACAACCACAGACATCATGCTGTGTTCTCTCCATCTTGGTGTATGACATCAGGAGGTATATGTTAATGTGCCTCATTACTGGTGATGGTACTTGGGTCACTTGATTAAAGTGGTGTTTGAAGATTTATCTGTAAAACATTTTTTTCTCTTTATAATTAACCAGTATCTTGTGTGGGAGATGCTTTGAGACCATGCAGATATTTTATTTTTTATACTTTGACTCAACAAGTATTTGCATCCATCAGTGATTCTGGCCTGTAACAATTACGTTTGGCAAATGGTGATTTTCTGGTCCCATCATCCCTTCTACATTTATTGAGATTTTGCTGTGAAGAAGAGTTCTTCCTTCACCACTTTTTATTTATTTGATCAGTTATTTGTATCAGTATGGATTCTTAGACATTTATTTTACTGTACAGATTATAATCCGTTACTATATTTTGTTACTCATGCTGTCCCAGGTATGGCCATTGGGAGTGCCTTCAAGTTGACGTCCTGTGTGCTTTTGACAAGCCCCTGTCATGAACACTTCTTCAGAAAGTGTCCTTGTCCTTTTCTAGTCCTGCTATCAGCCATTTCTCCAAGAAGCTTTGGTTCCTTTTATTGGGGAATGGTGTTTAGTAACCAAGACTGTGGGCACAAGATGTAAATCATTGCTGTTAGGTATTTGAGGAAGGTTTTGATGACTTGATGAAGATTGGAAATGAAAGCTGTCTTTCCAAGTGTCTGAGGGGTACAGCCTGGGAAAGCATCCTGGCTTCCTTTAAGGAGCTAAACATCACCACAGCCAGATAAGGCTGCAGACGACCTCATCAGGACACGGGTACCTGCCACATATAGAGCCAGCTCATTAACCGCAGCTTAGAGTATACCTCTCAGGTGCCTGTCAAATTAGCACCATTGTTTAAATAGCTTCAAAAGAATCCCAGTAATATCTGAAAGGGGAAAAGCTCCAAAGGTGTGGAATGCTGCCCTAGAGCCAAGCCTGGAGAGAAACCTGAGTCACCCCCCAGCAGTGTGCATTCCCTGGGGACCTGGTGCCTCTGGCCAGAATCCATGGAGGTGATACGTGGAGGCACCTTGTAACTGACCCCCGTGGCTGGTCCACACCACTGGTCAGAGGCCCTGTCCCAGGTGGTGTATTTTGTGTCAGCAGCAGCATTTTCCCTGGGCTTAGAAGATGCCTGCTATTTCCATGTCTTGGTTTCTCCCTCTTTCTAAATGTCAGCCTCTGAGCAGCTGTTTTTTCCATCAGTTATCCTACCCTGCTTGGTGCCAACTAGGTACATCGTCATAACCCAGGTTTCTTGCCCTGAAGAGCAGGCAGACCTAAATAGGTTTGTTTTCTTTTTTTCCTTTTGGCCACCCCGTGCAGCTTGCAAGATCTTAGTTCCTTGACCAAGGATCAAACATGTTCCCCCTGCATTGGGAGCATGGAGTCTTAACCACTGGACCATCAGGGAAGTCCCTTAAGTTTTTCCTATTAAGAGAGAGAGAGTTTGGTTGTCACTCCTTTTCTTCAAAGCTTGTAAAAATGCACAGAAGCAACTTGAACAAAAGTTGCAAGTTTCATTGTCACTAGGGAAGGCTGTTAGTTTTATTTTCACCTGTGATTTCTGAAATTTTGACTCATTGAAACTTGGAGTGTTGAATCTTTACATTTTTTATCATTGAAAATTTCAAACATGCAAACAAATGCCAAAAAGTATATTATACCTTCATCATGTTCTCATCACTGAGCTTTTAATAATTATCACCCCATGGCCAGTCATGTTTAATATATACATCCATAATCAATCCCTCTTACCCTCAGATTATTTTGAATAACAGATATCACATAATTTTATCTGTATGTATCTTTAAATAAGATTCCTTTTGAAGAAAGCAAACCACAATATTACATTGTGAAAATTAATCATAATTTCTTCATATTGTTAAGTCTAGTCTCTTCAGATTTAGCTGATTTCATGAAACTTTATAGAATCAAAAATTGTCCATACATAAAAATTGGTTCATGTGGCCCCTAAATCTTAGTTTTTAAGAGTCTATTTTTTTTATTGAGATTTTTTAAAAAAAATGAGATCATTTGTTTTCTAGAATTACACATGAATTTTGCTGTTTATATTCTGTGGTGTTGTTTAACTTGTTCCCCTGTCCCCCACATTTCCTGTGGATTGCTAAGTCTAGAGGCTTCATCACATTTAGAGTCCATTGTGGGGGTGTGGTGCTGAAATATGCTTCCATAAGGATGCACACAGGAGTTTGGTTTTCTCTTTGTATGTTAGTACCATTCATGATCAACTCAAGGGGTTACAAATTGGTGAAATTTCTGCCTTTATCTTTCCTTCGTTTTTTTAAGCTGGAATATTTCAATAAAGAGAAACTTCTCATCAACTCTGGTTATCTTGTGGTATAGTTAGTATAGGAAAGGTGGGATACATGTTTGGTGCCTTTTTAATTGACAGTTTTCAAATTGGTTCACTAGTCTCTAAAGATGACCAATGTGTATGTGTCTTGAGTTCATAGGTTGAAACATTTGATATACTTCAATCCATTGCTCATACTGTCCCATGTTTGAAGCCCTTGGGAGCCTCTTCATGTTAGTTCTCAAGTCCTTTTGCTCCAACATTGGGTTCTTTGATAGCTTTGATGGATGCTTCAAGCTCATCCTGCACCTTTCCTGCCTCAACCTGTAATCTACAGTTTTCTGAGGAGTGTTGGTTCCTTCTAGGAGGGAATGGTATTTAGGGCCCACAGTCTGGGTGCTGGAGGTAAAGCTTTAATCTCAGTATGAATGAAGTTGGGGTGGACAGGGCTATGTGGTTCTTGATCCTTGAAGCATACCTGCTTTCTCCTGTGATCTCCACTGGAAGTGTTCTTGCTGTGGAAGATGTTCATTTTGCAGTTGAATGACAGAAACAATCAGGTGGAAATAGTCAATTTTATTGGATAGATATGATCTTGTCTCTAATGCTGATTTTTGGTAAAAGGCATGATGATAATGTATTTGAAGGTAACACAACTCACCTGCACTTCCTGAGAAATGCTGGGTCTTGTGAAATAGGGAAGGGAGGCACTGGTCTGGTCATAAATGCAAATCTGGGGTCTTGTTCAGACTACAAAGGCTTCCTGGCCCCTTATGACTGCAGGAACCCAGGTTCTACCTCACTACCTGGTTCTCTGAAATCTATGCTCATTGAAATAGCATGGATACTGAATTAAAAGCCGCCTGATGCTGGGAGGGATTGGGGGCAGGAGGAGAAGGGGACGACCGAGGATGAGATGGCTGGATGGCATCACGGACTCGATGGACGTGAGTCTGAGTGAACTCCGGGAGATGGTGATGAAAGGGAGGCCTGGCGTGCTACGATTCATGGGATCGCAAAGAGTTGGACACGACTGAGCAACTGAACTGAACTGTTGAATTTACTTAGAAGGGATCTAGTATTTGTTTGTTTACTAAGTGAGCCACATAGTAAAAGCTGGTGTTTAGGGACTTCCCTCGTGATCCAATCAATGGTTAGGACTTGGTGCACTCACTGCTGGGGCCCCAGGTTCAATCCCTGGCTGGGGAACTAAGATCCCACATCCTGTGGGATGTGACCAAAAAAGAAAATTGTTGAAAAGGAGCTGCTGTGTAGATAGCTACCTTCATGACAGACTTTTTTCTCCCCCAACAGATGTGGAAAATAACAAAGATGCATCTGTTTCATAATTACATGGTGGCACTCTACCTAATGAATGCCTGTGTAGGTCACTACATTAAGCATAGGGAGATGCTAGTAAAAATCACTTAGTGTTTCTTTTACAAGCCTGTGTTCTCACCTCATTAAGGTGGCATTTCTGCATTATTTTGGACTTTGGTTGGAGAGAGGTTTGCAACAGCTGCTTAAGGAGATCTGGGGCCCTGACTTTGCCTTCCTACCCCCCTATTCAAATAGGGATTAATTAGCGTTTTAAAATGTGTATTTCTGGCGTGGTTGTCATGAAATGAGTTAACTTCTGATTTTAATACGACTTCTTTTCCTCCAGGAAAAAAAATGCTAAAATCAAGACAGGGTACAAGCGGGAACATATCAACCTGGGCTGTGATGTGGACTTTGACATAGCCGGTCCTTCCATCCGGGGCGCTCTGGTGCTGGGTTATGAAGGCTGGCTGGCTGGCTACCAGATGAATTTCGAGACTGCAAAGTCTCGAGTGACTCAGAGCAACTTTGCAGTTGGCTACAAGACCGATGAGTTCCAGCTTCACACTAACGTGTAAGTGTTCATGATTTTTTTCTAAGCTCAGTTTTTAATCACTGTGAAATGAGTTTGTTGGAATCACATGAGCCAAATGGCCTGCTAGTGTTTTTCTTTTTTCTCACTTACCCATTTCCTGAGGTGATGTAGGTTCTTCCTATTCTGTGGACAGTAAAATGTTGTCCCTGGTGCACACAGAAAGACTGATCAGTTATGGCAAGAGCATGATGTCAGTCCGCAGGAGCATCCCTTCCCTGCAGCTTTACGGACATTGGCGGCCCTTTCATTTTAGTTAATAGGATGGGAGTGGGGAGTTTAGCCCTCTTTCTTTCTCTGTATACTGCCTGAGAACCAGCTTGCTGTACTGAATGGAATGTTGGCATGACAGACAAATTAGGAGATGATTGTCTCAGTTAAATACTGTCTTCTCTGCATGGCAGTCCATTTAAAAGTTTATTAATTGGACAGTATTGTGAAGGGAAGAGAAAATTACAGGGTAGGTTAGAGAGGACCCTTTGTAATCAAACTTGAGGGTTGAAGTAGAGTACCGATTTAGATTGAAGGGAAACAAAAATTTCATCCATGATATCTCTGTAGATACAAGAAACTAATGAGTGGTATAAATTGGGTACAACTTTACCAGATTTCTTTCTTTCCACTAGAGGTCACTAAAGAAGTGATTTAAAATTTACAGACAAGTAAATAGTATTTGTGTCTAAACTAGTAACATTTCTATTAATAAAAAATTTGAGTATTTTTTATAATAAATTAACAAAGATGTATATTAGCATAAAAATTAATAAAATGTGAGTCTTTTAAAACTAAAACATCAAAGGAAAACTATAGAGACAGACAGCCCAGTGGTTGAGAGAGGGGAACAGGGAGGGGTGTTATACAAAGGGGTGCACAGGGGAGTTTGATTGTGGGACTGTTCTATATTCTGGACACACAAGTTTGTCTATAAAAACTCACCGAAGTGTATACTCAAAAAACATTAAAAAATGTAAATTTTAAAAAGATAACATGCAGGAAAGTCATAGGAATAATATCACAAGCATAGAAGTATTTTTTAATTGAGAATTTTGGCTGATTGGGAAAGTGCTTCCTTGGTTTGGTGTACAGTTCTAGGAAGAACAAGGAGAAGGCAGTGGCACCCCACCAGTATTCTTGCCTGGAAAATCCCATGGACGGAGGAGCCTGGTAGGCTGCAGTCCATGGGGTTGCTAACAGTTGGGCACGACTGAGGGACTTCACTTTCACTTTTCACTTTCATGCATTGGAGAAGGAAATGGCAACCCACTCCAGTGTTCTTGCTTGGAGAATCCCAGGGATGGGGGAGCCTGGTGGGCTGCGGTCTCTGGGGTTGCGCACAGTTGGACACGACTGAAGTGACTTAGTGGCAGCAGCAGCAGGAAGAGCAATGACTGTTGGCTATTTTCTTATCTGAGCCTCAAGGCTTTCAGTAAGTGGACGTGGTTCATTTTTGGAATTGGCATGGAAACAGCTGACACAGCTCGTTTGGGTTGCTGTGGTCTTGCAGAGGCCCAGATGTGTAAGATATTCTGTGTGCTTCATACAGATGAATTCTGTACAGCGAGTTCCCTCTGTCTATGGTTTTAAGAGTTCAGTACAGGAAGGCAGTGTTGCTGGTGTTAGAATGCATTGATAAATCTAATACTTAAACACATTTAAGCCCAAGAAAATTTCCCTCTTTGCGTTATACCACAGTCACTCCAGAATCTATTGTGTTTGACAAGCTGCTGTTTTATAGCATACTGACTTTCTGAAGAAGTTAGATTCCCTACAAATCAGGTGGTGTCCAGGCTCTTCCTATACTTTTTGGAATCACAGTGTCTGACTGGCTAAATTTCAGGGGAGAACTTAAGAACTTAGAATGTGTTCTGTGAGCATCTACTTTAGGAGGGTGTATTAGTGAAGAGCAGAGTTTGTAATGAAACAGCAACAATTTTTTTGTTGGGTGAGTGAGTTCTAGGCTCTTTGCTGGATTCCAAAGTATATAGGCTCTGCCTTAACAGTTTCCAGTGCCGTTTCCACTGGAGACACCCAAAATGATGGAGCAGAACTTTGACATTGTATTTTTATATTAAAAATGTCGGGGAGGGGAAAAGGGTATTCCCAGAGGCTGCGAAGAGAGGAAACAGCTTGCCCTGCTGGGTTTCCTTCCATTTTTGAAAGACAGAAACATTTTATAACATGGCAAGTTGCTCCTTTTCAGGGCTCACCAAGACTGCAGGTGTTGCAGCGTGGGTCAGCAGTGTGCACTGGCCGACGGGCCTCAGTTACAGGCTAAGTTCTTTTGTGACTGCTGCTCCTCCTCCTGGCCGTGCACCCTCAGCAGTGGGTGTGGCTGCTGGTGCTAAGCACTGGCTATAGGCTGCCTTCTGAGGAGTATGAATGGCCTGGACTTCCTTACCATTTCTGGTTTTGTTCTTGATTTCTATGTTTATAATACAGCATTTCTTAAAGCTAATAACTTTAGCAGCTGAAGGAAGAAATCACTCAGAATTCACAATCCCATTGCCCTAGTCACCATTTTTATTTTAAAGAATATTTTGGAAGCAAACTTCAAGTTCCATGCAGCCCGAGTAGTTGACTGAGCTGCCTTGCATGTTCCCAGTGATGTCTGAGATAGCTTTTACCTTCTGTGAACCTTCCCAACCCTGGTTGTCTGTGCCATTCCTATCAGGCGTCCTGTAATTTGGTGCCTGTTTTGTGATCAGTTCAGTGCATTTACAACATTCCCATCCTCTGTTAAGACTTGGTTGGCTTTGCCCAGCTCAGCCCCCCTTGCTAAGCTGCTTGGTATCTGTGCTGTGCTTATTTGCAGAAATGATGGAACAGAGTTTGGTGGCTCCATTTATCAGAAGGTGAACAAGAAGTTGGAGACTGCTGTTAATCTGGCCTGGACCGCAGGAAACAGCAACACTCGCTTCGGAATAGCAGCCAAGTACCAGATTGACCCTGACGCCTGCTTCTCGGTGGGTGTCTGTGGAATCATGCATTGCTGAGACCCCACCTGATCCCTTGGGTTGATGGCGATGGCGTTCCATGCATCAGATAGTGATTCTTCTCACTGTGAAAGGGTTTACCATGAGTAAAACAATGAGAGTAATAGGACTTACTGTACTTACACTGTATGGAGCCTATTATATGTGAATTGCTGTATTTAGTTCTTATACAACCCATTTGAGATAGGTGCCGTTTTAAAACTATTCCATGTTTTCACAAATGAGGAACTGAAAGCTCAGAGCAGCTGAGTGACTTCCCCAAGGGCAGGCAATTGCTAAGTGCTGGGGTTTGTGTTTGACCCAGAGTGCCTTGCTATGGAGCCTCCTTCTCTAACCAGTCCCTAGTCCATGTTGCAGACTGTAAACCTTGAACCCAAGGTTTTAAATGTTCCTTTTCCCCTCAGTTTTCATTCTCCTGCCCTGCTCCTGTACTGCATATTAAGAAATCAGGTCCTCGTATTGACTGATTGGCCTCTTATCTTGCAGACCCCCTGTAGCATAGCTCGTGGACCCTTGGGTTGCTGCAGTTTTTGCATTAAATCTTGTTGAGCTCATCTCTGTTGTCACAGGGCACTGCCAGCTGTAGCCCTTTTGGGGTAGAATGAGGAAGTCTCATGTTGCAGGATGCTTTCTGGGCTGGCTTGTGTAATTTACAGTCTCCTAAGACAGGAACTGAATTTGGCTTCTTTAAGGTTAGGCACTTTAAAACAAAGGAAAAGGGGCCATGTTATTTGGATGGCATGGGCAAAATGGAACAGCTAGATGGGGCACTGCCTGTCTGGAGGCCTTCCTTCCTGTTTTCTCCTGTGGGAGATGCCAGGTCTAAAAACAGCCATGTGAGCGGGAAAACACGCGGCCTGGTAGCTCTCGATTTTGCCAGGACTCGATGTTCTCACAGCCTGAGCTTCCTTTGCTGACCTCTCACTTCCCAGAAAGGGGTCAGGGAGAGGCCCGGATTCCCCTACAACTCAGGCAGGAGAATAAGGGGAAAATCAGTAGTACTCATTTGCTTTATTGATTATTAATTGGCACTCACTAAGACTTAAGTCATTCTCCAGGAATTCTTTTGCTCCAAATATTCAGGCTTGTCTGTGCTGAATGTCCTTCATGTCATTATTGTTTTTATTTCTGTTTTTCATGAAGAGAAAATTCAGACAATGTTCTGCCACTTAACAAAAGCTTCATAACCTCATCAGATATTTGCTCTGTATTTCCTTATCGCAAGAAGTAGATCTTGAAGAACTCTTTTATACCATAAAGTCTTTCAGGTCTCTGGCCATAAGTGAAGGTGTTCTCACCTGCTGTAACTCAAAAATACAGATATACTCAGTATAAATGGAATTGGGCCACATACCGTAAGGGATCAAATGTAAATAATAACTTCCCTTTAATTGAAAATTGTGTTATCCCTTTGTGTTACTTTCTGAGACCTAGTTCCTAAATTTAATATATTTCATATTGAATTTAATGAATCCTGTAAACAAAGAGGTCATGAAAAAATAGAATTTGATACTGAAATCCAGAGTTGGTTGGTTAAAAAGCTCTTATTCAGTTCGGAGACAGTAATGAAGTATTTTAACATTTTCACTCTTAACCTTTTCCTTGACTTTAGGCTAAAGTGAACAACTCCAGCCTGATAGGATTAGGATATACCCAGACCCTAAAGCCAGGTATGTATTGGTGAATTAGTTGTCTTAAAATGTGGTGCTGGTTTTGCTGCTTTAGGTTAATTGCTTATAAATAACTGTACAGAACATTGTAAATGAGTATATATCATTTTACAGTTGAATGTTTATAAAGGAGTGCTATCATTATAAAACATTTGGAGAACAGGAGAGGTGATAAGTAGGAGAAAAAAGGCCAAGGCTAACATATATTACATTTTTAGTTATTTTCTTCCGTTCTTTGTCCCAGTGTATACCTAATACTTGATACTTATTCCCAGCAAGTTCTTAAAACCAGACTATCGATCATCCTCATTGTAAAACTGGTTTCCAGGTTTCTTCTGCAAAGTTAGCTAGGCCAGTCCATCGAATTAATGTTATAGCTATAGGAAATAATACCACCTTGGGGTTAGTTTGGTTAAATTGGGGCTTTGACTTCTGGAGATCTAAGATTACATGATGGGCAGAATCAAGCTATTCTAGAGAAAATAGCATTTAGTTGTGTGGGTGTGTATGTATCCATGTGTTTGTATCTGTGTGTTTGTATCCGTGCTGTGAGTGGGAGCGTAAGACCTTGGAGTCTGATTCATGGCTAGGGTTTTGTTTCAGGGGGCTTTTGCTAAAGAAGTTTACTGCATGGTGCTGATTATAGCAGGGATATTGAGAGGATAAAGGGAAGCAGAGTCCCTTAAGTGGATTTGGGTGAGCTGTGGAAGAATCATTATTGTTTTGTCAGCTCATCCTAGGCTGCCTAGTCATTAGTCAGATGGTGTTGAGTAACAGGGATTGAAGGGCCCCGTGGTTTTGCTCCTGCTGATCACACGCGGCTGGAACAGGTTTTGAACCTGATGTGGCGTCTCCAGTGTGCTGCAGTGATCCTCCTGAGCTAACCTTTCTTTTCCTTTCTTTTCTACCTCTCTCTTCCTTTCCTCTCTCTGATTTCTCCTGCAGGTATCAAACTGACACTGTCGGCTCTGCTGGATGGCAAGAATGTCAATGCTGGTGGCCACAAGCTTGGTCTAGGACTGGAGTTTCAAGCATAAATGAATATTGTACAATCGTTTAATTTTAAACTATTTTGCAGCATAGCTACCTTCAGAATTTAGTGTACCTTTTAATGTTGTATGTCTGGGATGCAAGTATTGCTAAATATCATGTTAGACTTCCAGGTTAAAGATGATTCAGCTTTAGGGTGTTACCCTTTCAGAGGTACAGAAGAAACCCAATTTCAAGAAAGGTCCTTTCAGCTGTAGATTTGGTGGGGAGCTTGCTGGCCCCATTAGAGATGTCAGGTTTCTTTTTTACCTAGAAATGGCTGCAAGTGGAAGCTGATAATTTGCAGGCACTTTGTAAATTCCTATTGAGTAATCGATGAAATTGTAACTTCCTGAGAATTGAACCTTGGTTTCCTATCCTAATTGATTGAGGAGAGGCTCTTTGTTTGATGGTGTGTACAAACTTATCTGAAAGGGACTTTTATAGGCAGGGACTTTTTCCACCTTCATCCATCACCTCTTTTACACAAAAAGTAGTCTGCAGGGTGTGGTAGCTGTTTCTTTTGTGCCATTTTGGGGTGGAGAAGTTGTGATGAAGCCAATAATTCAGGACTTAATTCCCTCTCATGTTGTGGTTTTTTTGCCCTTGCACCAGAGTATGAAATAGCTTCTAAGAGCCCCAGCTGCAAGCTGGGAAGAGTCTCTGTGACTGTAATCACATGGTGACAACACTCAGAATCTAAATTGGACTTCTGTTGTATTCTCGCCACTAAAGTTTATTTTTTAGCAGTTTAATGGGTACATTTTAGAGTTCCATTTTGTGTGGAATTAGATTCTCCCCTTCAAATGCTGTAATTAACATCACTTAAAATAAAACTTGAATAAAATATTGAAACCTTATCCTTCTTTGGTTGTCTTTATTAATAAAAGTGTAAATAAACAGGGCATATGTTTATCTTGTTTTTCAGCCTCTTGCTGTGGTTATGTGTGTGTGATATTTTTAGTTTTCTATTGCTACATAACAAATTACCACAAATTTAGTGGCTTAAAACAATACTTACTTATTTCACAGGTCTGTCAGTTAGAAGTCCAAGCACTAGTACCTGGGCTCTCTTAAGAGTCTCACAGTGGTGAAATTAGGATGTCAGCCGAACTGTGTCTTCATCTTAGGCTTGGGGTCTTTCTCTAGGCACATATGGTTGTAGCAGAATTCAGTTTCCTGTGTCGTAAGACAGTGGTTTCTATTGATATTTCTTTGCTGGCCATCAGCTAGGGGCTGCTTCAGCAAACACAGACCATCTGCATTCTTTGGCACGTGATCTTCTCCATTTTGAAAGCTGGAACAGCTGGAACAGAAAAATTTCACCAGCAAATCCTTGCCACACTTCTTATTTCCTCCAGAAGAGCCCAAACACCTAATTCTCAAAAAAATTTTATTTTTAAAATTAAGATATAATTGGCATATAACATTATGTTAGTTTCAGGTGTACAATAAATGATTTGATATTTGTATGTATTGTGAAATAATCACCATACCTGGATATCCAGTTAACATCCATTACTTGTACAGAATTGTTTTTTGCTTGTGATGAGAAGTTTGTTCTTTTTTAATGTTTTTATTTTATTTATTTATTGGACATGTGGCATGTGGGATCTTAGTTCCCCAACCAGGGATCAAAACCATGCCCCCTCCATTGGGAGCTCAGAGTCTTAACCACTGGACCACCAGGGAAGTCCCTGATGAGAAGTTTTAAGACCATTAATTACGGTCACTGTGCTGTACATTATATCCCCATAACTATTTTATAGTGTCCTAATCTTTTCAAGGGCTCACCTGATTAGGTCAGGTCCACTGAGGATAGTCTTCCATGAAAGTCAACTGTCCACATAGCATAACCTAATCACAGGAGGGTTAGCTCACATTCACCTGTCCCTCCCCAAAGGCAGGGGATCATTTAAAGGTATGGGTCACTGGGGATGGATTCTGCCATACTATTTAAAAATAACTTGTGAACCAATACAGTAATGTAAAGTAAACTAAAGTTAAAATAAAAATTTTAAAAGTAAAAAAAAAAAAAAAAAACTTGTGGACTTCAAGCATTTACAAAACATGAATAGAATAGTAAATCTGCATGTGTATTACTCAGCTTCATCAAATGTAAACTTTTTTCCTATTCAGCGATAAATGGTTTTAGACAATTCCTTTTTATGGATGTTTGGAAGTGGCAATTCCAAACAGGTATCAGATTTACTTTTAGCAAACTGGTCACCCCAAACCTGCTGGCCTCAGTATTTGTCATATTTCATCAGGTTCATAAAGACCTGCAGCTATTTCAAAGAGAACTTTGTTAAATGTGTTCAGAGACTGTGGTGCATAAAGCTTGTTGGATACATCCAGTCAGATGCTAGGTACAGTAATGATATTTTGAAAGGTACAAAGGGTTCTCTGAGGGAATATTTTCCATTTATATATTGTCTGTTGCATGCAGCATGTCAGAATATTGTGCAAAATGCCCTGAGTTCATGATACACCAGTAGGAGAATTGAAACAATCTAGTACAGGGACAAAGGAACAAAGGGGACCAAAAAGAGGACTGAAGGTGTTTATTACAGGAAAAAGGCCTGATTAAGCCTGAATCTCCCAACACGCAGACGCTACAATTGAGACTTACTTGTAAACCTGAGTGATGGTTTTTGTACTCACAGAGGGAAAGCTCTAGGGGAACTTGGGAGGACTTTGAACCCTGGCTACCCTGAAAGTTTTGCAATAAGGGTACCATTCAGTCTATTTGGGGTTGTGGCTGGCTTTGGGAAATGAATAGATGAATGACCTTTTAGTTTTCTTAACAACACAGAGTTTGTGTGTTTCTGAGCGGTCACCAGGGCCAGATAAATGTTAAGGGAAACCAGATTCAGGAGAACACAGGCCCTCTCTCCTCAGAGAGGCAGCTCAACTGTATATGGGGGAGGAGCAAGCTTCTTAGGGAGTCATGGAGACCAGAGTGGAGAAGCTGTGGGGTAAAATAAATGTCTTGTTTCATGACATGATTTTCCTGCAAATCAATCAAATGTAATTTTATGACCTGAAGCCTACATAAATTTATTAAGAAAACACTCACAGAACACACAGACCACAGCATTATGGCTGGTGCCTTAAGGGAACTTCTGGAAGCTTCTAAATTTGCATGTTCATATACTGAGGGTTTTAAGTTATAGGATTTAAAAATAGAAGCTTACTCCTCTTTCCTAGCTCACTTCTCTGCTTTTCCTTCATAATAACTTTACCATTATATAGTATGTATTTTACACTGTAGTCTCCCTCACAAGAAAAGAAATTCCACAAAGGTGGGGAGTTTCTTTCAGTGCTGTATACTGAAATATGAGGAGGGGCTAAGCATTTGTTGAAGTAATAAATAGTTATGGGGAAAGGTAAAAAATAAAACATTAACCTAAAATTCCACCACCCATTCTTAATATTTATGTTTCCTTTGCCTTTGGGAGGGGGAGGGCAGTTCTCTTTTGGAATCACTCTATTACGAAGTTGAATACTTATAAAAATGTTCTAAAACAATTAGCTGTATAGTAGCCCATCACGCGGGAGGGACAGGCTTGATCTGACCCTCTTTACACCTTACAAATTACATCCTTAGTTTGCAGCCAACTTTGAGGAGCTCCCCCTTGCCCCAAATCCCGCTGTACCTCTCCTTTCTCGTTTCCAGAACTCCATTCCTGGCCGCGGCGTCATCACGCTGGGACGCAAACGCCTACGGACGCCGCGATGCTTTACGCAGTGTCTGACGTCACGACGCAGAGCCTAGCAACCGCGCAGGCTCGTGGCCGAGACCGTTATGGCTGCCGCCGCCCGGAGAAGGATGAGCGGCGCCGAGCAAGCAAATCTGCTGCCCAGGCCAGGTGTCCAGGTCCCCGGAGGGCTGGCGCGGCCGCTGGTCCTGGCCCTCCTGCTTGCATCCGCCATCATGCCCAGTGGTAAAGGGGGCGCGGCGGCAGGGCGGGCGCGGGAAGACGGGCGGGCCCCGGCGCGGAACGCCAAGGCGGGCCCCGCCAGAGAACGGGCGATTCCGAGTGTCCGGAGCAGGTGGCGGTATCTAGAGGGGCAGGGTCTCTACAGCCCTGACGAGGCTGTCTGAATGGGTCTGTGAAGGTAGGGTCTTTAAGAGCCCTCAGAAGTGGGCTTGAAAGCTCCGGGGACCCGGGCAGCGAGTGTGTAGATGGGCGGGGAAGGAGGAGTGGCCGTGCTGTCTAGAGTCTTGAAGAATGGGTTGCTGCAGAGAATGGCTGTGATACGGTCTCCAAAATTCCTTGGAGGTGTGGAGTAAAAAAACAAAACAAAAAAACACAAAAAACGCACAACTGTAAGAGCTGTGAGTTGAGTTTTTTCCATGTCTTACTAAAGGTTGTAGCGGGCGGAGCCAGCTTTTCAGTTCTGAGCAATTGTTCGAAGAGGTCGAGAGAGGAGCCAGAATATGTATGAATTTTTTTTTTTTTTTTTTGCTGGAGCATCAAAAGATTATTGCTAATAACAAGAGATCTGAAGATTATAGTTTTAGTACTTTTCTCTATATGGGAAGACACAGGAATCTGGGGTTATTGAAGTTTTTCCTTAAAGAGGCATTTCCTTAGATAGAACCCGTATATCCAAGGCAGAATCTTCATCCTGTTTTTCTCTATCCTGAATTCCCCTCAGGCCCACTGTGATGGGCACTTGGAGTGACTAATGGCTTGATTCTTGTGGAACTGGAATGGCACACAGCTTTTTTTTTTTTTTTTTCTTTTTCTTTATAGAGATGGGAGTTAGAAGGGTCTAGAAGAGAGGACAGAGGGGAGAGGTGCTGAAGAGTTTAGAAGGTGTGGTATCCAGAGAGAGTCCCAAGGTCAGGGGTGGGTGCCCGGGGGGTTTAGCTGGGCCAAGGGCTGGTGAGATCAGCCGTAAAGACGAAGGTGGGTAGGGGTAGTGACTGGACTGAGCTGATGGAATATTTTGGACAGCAAAAGGGAAAAGAACTATCTTTGAGTACTGTTGCCTCTCTGAGGACTGAGAGGTTCTGGTGCGGTAAAGAGCCAGAATGCTAGAGTGTTGGACTTCTGAGGGGCTTAGGAGGACAGGAGTTCTGGGACAAGTGAGATTCTTTGTAAACGTAGTCCTCCTTCTCTGTGTCCCTCTGTGTCCTAGATAGCCCTGCTTCATTTTGATGGATCTGTAGGATTTAAGCATTTCTTTTTTAGTTTTTTGAGTCATGATTGACATATTAGTTTCAGGTGTACAGCGTAATAATTTGATGTTTGTATACACTGAGATCACCACAGTAAGTCTAGTTGCCATCCAGCACTTTGCATCGTTAACAACAATTTTTTTTCTTATGATGAGGACTTTGAAGATTTACTTTCTTAGCAACTTTCCAGTCTGCAGTATTATTAATTATGGTCACCATGCTGTACATTGCATCTGCATGCCTTATTTAATTTATAATTGGAAGTTTGTATCTTTTGATTCCCTTCACTTCCACTCTCTCCCCCTGCCTCCCCCACCATTTTGTTTTCTGTATCTATGAGTTTAGCTTTTTTGATTTGTTTTTTAAATGCCACATGTAAATGAAATCATGATATTTGTCTTTCTTTTACTGACATATTGCACTTTAGTGTAATGCCCTGAATATACACTCACGTTGTTGCAGATGGCAAGATTCCATTCTCTTATGTCTGAATGATAATTCATCCTGTATATATACCTCAATTTCTGTATCCATTCATTGATTCATGAGCTCCTTGGTTGTTTCTGTATCTTGGCTATTTTAAGTAATGCTACATGATTAAGTACTCCTTTTCTTAGAAATGTTACATTGTTAATCAAGATATTGAAGGCCTTATTGAGAAATGAAACCTGTAAACCATGTTCTGAGACTTGGGAGGAACAAATGCACTAATAAGAATTTATAATGCATTTAAGCAGTATCTTGTGTAGTAGCTCCTTTTTATTTTCAGGCCAAGGCACAATCCTTAGGCCTAAATCTTTTCTGAGTTCAGATGAATGGAATAGTGTTCACTTACTTGCCAGCGGGGCTGTCTAGCCAAACATTCCTCTGCTACAGTGCTGTGATTACTTACTTGGGTTTCCCCAGCAGGACTGAGAGTGTGTGGACCACCCTCCCAGAAGTGTTTGTAAGTCTGGGGAAGGACTGTGGTCCATTTTCTTAAGGTCCTTTCATAGCTAGTAAATACGGGGGATTTCTCTTGTTGATGCAAGTATTCCTGTTCCTAAAGTACTTAAGTAGCATGGTTGTTTTGGTCATTTAATCACCTAAGAAAAAACTGACATGTAAACATTTATAGTTCTTGCTGGAATGCTTAAGATATATGGTTTAGGGGTATATGTAGCTGGTAACTAGTTTCAGAAACAACTTTTTAAAAGATGGTTGAAGATCTTCTGACATGTGCTTTTAATAGGGAGGCAGCTCCTTGCAGTACAGTGTAGCATGTGTAGAACTTTGGCTGATACAAATGTTCTTTGTAAGTGTGCCTTAGGGTAGAGTGATTTCAAAATAGTTACTCTTGTCAGAAGAAAATGAAAGTCTAGCTAGAATGTATTGAGTTTCAAACTTCAAGTAACCATAAAACGTTAGAAAGTTGCCATATCAGTTTTATTTAAACTTCTTCCATGTTAGATTTCTTAAACTTTCAGTGCTTGCTTCGGTGTATTCTTGGCAATCTCTGAGACTTTTTTAGTTTTATGTGTTCGTTTTGATGAATTAAAAAAAACTTATGTAAGCATTATTTTGAATTATGGGATACTCACTGTAAGACCAAGTCTTCCATGCTATTTCAAAAATGCCTACTTTCTACATTCTGCCATCATATTGCTCCCAGATGTTGCCTTAATTTATTTAATATGTAATATATTCCAATTTTTAAGGCATTGTTTCTCAGAATTCAATGTGTGAATGAATTCTCAGAGAAATATTGATACAGTGTAAGGAAGTTTTTCAAAAGGGACCAGTAGAAGAGAAATTAAAAACTTTTAATTTTTAAAAAGTTAACTTTTAACTAGAGAGGTAATATCAAATAGGGAAGGGTAGAGATGGAACATATATTTAGAAATCTAAAGTTATATACATATATGCTGCTGCTGCTGCTAAGTCGCTTCAGTCGTGTTTGACTCTGTGCGACCCCATAGACGGCAGCCCTTAAGGCTCCACCGTCCCTGGGATTGTTGCCATTTCCTTCTCCAGTGCATGAAAGTGAAAAGTGGAAGTGAAGTCGCTCAGTCGTATCTGACTCTTAGCGACCCCATGGACTGCAGCCTACCAGGCTCCTCCATCCATGGGATTTCCCAGGCAAGAGTACTGGAGTGGGGTGCCATATAATAAACTTGAACAAGTAAATCTGTGAAGTCAGAGTTACCACTTTGTTCTGAATACACGTCATAGCTGACTGGGTCAGCCTCTTTTCTTTGAAGGAGTGGTGGTCCAGAAGGTCGATCTAATTTACATCAAATGTTTCAGATGAATTCCAAGTTTCTTTTCTTGAATGTAACGTCTAGTGTTTTTTATTGTTTGGATGCACTGCAGGGCATGCAAGATCTTAGTTTCCCAACCAGAGTTCAAACTGTGCCCCCTGCAGTGGACGCACCGAATCTTAACCACTGGACCACCAGGGAAGTCCTGATTTCCACATTTTTGCTCCTTGAACAATATTTATTAACTCTACTCCCACCTGGAGCTTCCCTGGTGGACTCCTACCTGATGCTAGGTATCGGAGTTAGAACAACAGATAGGGTGATGTTGGAGATATCCTTAGAAGAGTCAGTGGGGTTTTACCTGGCTGAGAACTATGAGGAAGGCTTTTGAGAGGGTGTGGCACAGACAGTAAAGCGTCTGTCTGCTTTGCAGGAGACCCGGGTTCGATCCCTGGGTTGGGAAGATCCCCTGGAGAAGGAAATGGCAGCCCACTCCAGTATTCTTGCCTGGAAAATCCCTTGAAGGGAGGAGCATGGTAGGCTACCGTCCATGGGGTGGCAAAGAGTCGGACACGACTGAGTGACTTCACTTTCACTTTCAGTAGGTACAGAAACAGTAATTGGGAAGCAGTGTAGGATTTGTGGAGAGAGTTGGGTCAAGAGCATGTTCAATAAGTGTTTATTCAATGCCTGCTATCTGTTAAGTAGGCAGTGGGGATAGAATAGTTTGGAAGATTAGTAAGAGGTAATAGCATTGAGATAATGGGGACCAGATCATGTAGGAGTTTATAGGCTATTATAAAAGCTTTGAATTTCACTTTTGAGAGAAATGGAGAGCTACTAGGTGGTTTTAAGCAGAGCAGTAACATCATTTAACATAAGGTTTTACAGGGTGACTCTGGCTGTTAAGTGGACACTGGGGATTATGGTAGAAGCAGGCAGATCATTTAGAAGACTACTGTAATAATCTAGGTGAGATGATGATGGCTTGGATTAAGCAGTAGCAATGGAGAGGTGAAAACTCTTCAAATTCTTCATACATTTTGAAGGTAGGGTAACAGATTGGATGTGGAGTGTTAAAATAATGACTGCAAGGCTTTAGGCTTGAACAACAGAAAAATGGAGTTGTCATAACTGAGAAGGAGACTGTAGATAGAACAGGGTTTTTTTTTTGTTGTTGTTTGTTTCTTTGTCTTCTCTTTTTGGAGTAGGGAGTGAAAATTCATGTCTTTAACGTTTTCATCTTGAAATAATTGTAAATTCACTTGCAGTTGTAAAAAATAAAATACAGAAATTCTGTGTACCCTTTACCCAGTTTTTCTCAGTGGTAGTATCCTGCAGAACTGTAGTGCAGTAGACACTGATATTGATGCAGTCAAGATACAGAGCATTTCCATCACCATAAGGATTTTTTCTGTGGCTCTTTTAAAAGTCACCCTCACTTTTTCCCTATCCCTACTCCCTCCTGAATTCCTGGCAACCACTAATCTTTTTTATTTCTACAATCTTATCATTTTGTGCATGCGCTGTATGGAATCATATAATATGTAGCTTTGGGGAGCTGGCTGGTTTTCCCTAGTATAATTCTTGGGAGATGCATCTGAGTTATTTCATGTGTCAATAGTTTGTTCCTTTTTATTGCTGAGTAATGTTCCTTGGCATGTCTGTGTACTACAGTTGTTTAATCATTCATCTATTGAAGGACATCTGAGTTGTTTCCAGTTTTTGGCTATTGTGAATACGGCTGCTATAAACATTTATGCAAAGATTTTTATGTGAACATAAGTGTTCATTTCTCTAGGGTGAATGCCCAGGACTAACTGCTGGGTCATGTGGTAGTTGCACATTTAGTTTAAGAAGCTGCCAAACTGTTTTCTGAAATGGTTGTCACATGTTATGTAACCACAGCAACATGTGAGTGATCTTGTTACCCTGCATCCTTGCCAACATTTGACATGGTCATTATTTTTTATTTTAGCCATTCTGATAGGTGTATGGTGATATCTCATTGAGATTTAATTTGTGTTTTGCTAATGGTTAACATCTTTTCATGTGCTTGTTTGCCATCTGTATACTCTTTTTGGTGAAATGTCTCTATGTCTTTTGTCCATGTTCTAATTGGGTTGTTTGGTTTTTCACTTTTGGGTTGTCATAATTCTTCATGTATTCTAGATATTAGTCCTTTGTTGGGTATGGGGCTTACAGATACTTCTTCCACTTGGTAGCATGTCTTTTCTTCCTCACAAAAGTCTTTTACTGAACAAAAGTTTTAAAATTTCGACGGAATCCAATTTATGAATTTTTGGTCTAAGAATTTATCTAGTCCATGATTCTGAAGATTTTGTTGGAGGTCTTCTCCTAAAATCTGTGTAGTTTTTAAAAAACTTATTACTTTAATGGATTTATTTAAGCTTCGGTGGTGTTGAGTCCTCGCTGCTGCGTGTGGGCTTTCTCGGGTCATGGTGTGTGGGCTCCTCTTGCGGAGCACAGGCTCCAGGTGCGTGGGCTGAGTACTTGAGGTGCGTGGGCTTAGTTGCTCCACGGCACGTGGGGTCTTCCTGGACTCAGGATTGAACCCATGTCCCCTGCGTTGGGAGGTGGATTCTTAGCCAGTATACCACCAGGGAAGCCCCTAAAATCTGTGTAGTTTTACATTTAAACTTGTGATCCATGTTTTTAGTTAATTTTTGCAAAAGGTGTGAGTCTTAGGCCAAGGTTAATTTAGCTTGTTAGATTACATTGATTTTTGAGTATTGAGGCGATCTTGCATCTCTGAAATAAACCTTATTAATCATGGAGTATCATTTTATATATTGGTGATTTCTTTTTTCTTTTTTTTTGGCTGTTCCACGTGGTTTGTGGTATCTCAGTTTCCCAGCCAGGGATTGAACCTGGGCAGTGAAAGCTTGGAATCCTAACCACTAGGTCACCAGGGAACTTTATATTGCTGGTTTCTATTTGTTAATATTTTGTTAAGAATTTTTGCATTTCTGTTCATGAAGGATACCAATATGTGATTTTCTTTTTCTGTAGTGTCTTTGGTTTTTGTTTCAGGAGCTTCATAAAAGGCATCATGAAGTGTTCCCTCCACAGGTCTCTGGAGGAGGTTGTATAGAATTGGTGTTAACTTTTCATTAAACATTTGGTAGAATTCTCCAGTGAAATTTTCCAGTGAATTCTTTCTCATGTGGGCTAGGATATTTAATTTTGGGGAATTTTAAAATTAAGAATTCAGTTTCTTTAATAAAGGGCTAGTCAAAGTATGTATTTCATATGTGGTAAGTTGTGGTACTTTGTTTTTTTAAGATTCTGGTCTTAAACTTTCTCTTTTAGCTGCTTTTTATGACACTGCTCTAACAGGGGAGGTGGGGGTTGGTGCACGTTACTTGCAGTTAGAGCTAGAAACCTAGGGTCTCTACTTGATCTGCGCTGAGCCTTGAGGACAGCGATGGTCCTGGTAGTGCTGGGCAGGGGTGGGCGTTTCGGCTCCTCTGTTGCCTGCACTGGCATGCTGGGGGGGACAGCCTCGTTACTGCTGGGCCGTGGCTAAAGTCTTGACTGTCCGCTAGGCCTCCTCTGACACATCCTTTATGGAGGCAGAGGGGCACCTCACTGCAGCTGGCCGGGGCTAATCTGGGTCCCCCACTTGGTCTTTGCTGCTGTGAGTGTGAGTGGATTGGTCTTTGCTGCCGTGAGTGTGAGTGGAGAGTGGTGCTCTTTGTTTGGGGAGAGTGAGAGCAGTCGTCCGAAGCTTGCTTTCTTGCTAGGGCGCCTCTCTCTTGATCTTCTGGCGGGAGAGCAGGCTTTTTGGGGGCCCGTTTTGCCCATCCTCCTGGGTGTTCCCAGGTTACTGGCTCTCCCGCTCCACGCCTGGAATACACGAGGTGAAAAGGAAACTCAGGATAGTCAGCTCTGGGTTGTTTCTCAGGTCTGAGGTCTCTGATCGCTCTCCTTATTCTTTCCACCTTTCACAGTTGTGTTGTTTTATATGTAATAGGAAGAGTTTTATTTGTTTTTAGTGGGAAGAATAGGGAAAAATACATTTACTCCATCTTCCTAGCAGTGAAAGTCAGAATTTCATTTTGAACATGTTAATTTGAATGACAAATCTAAGTGGATATCTCCGGTAGACAGTTGGACTTATGAGCCGAGAGTTCTGGTAGTTTGTGGACCTTCTGTTTTGAGGGCTTCATTTTTCTGAGAGAAGTCAGGAAGCTATATTAGCCTTTGACAATGAGGACAACAGAAAAGGTTTCAGAAGTTTGAGGACAGAGCAAACTGTGAATGGTCTACTAAGAGAGTAGAAGGGTAAACAGGCTAGGAAAATACAGTATAATTGCTGACAGCATAACATGTGCATCTGAATTTGGGTGTTGCATTTAAAATGAAATAAAACGAAAAATAGAAAATGAAATATTCATCAGATAACAGTTGCCTTGCCAGATAGTAAGAACTGAAGCAGCATAAGAGACCTGTTGGATTTCATAGCCTGCCACCATAAGAAAAAGAAAGAATAGAGAGGGATCTGACTTTAGGTCTCAGTGGCAAAGTCCTTACGGAGCTTGTGCCCCCTGTTCTAACTTCATGAAGGTTGGATCTCAGTACCTGCAGAACAGAAAGGTGACTAATCCTAGTTTAGTGAAAAACATAGGTGTGTTTCCTTTTAGTTTGGTGGAGATAAATTTGGAGATTTCAGTGTAACATTTCTTTCTTTACTTATTTTAGTTCAATCACAGATTGAGTCGTTGAGCCAGCCTGTACTCACGTCAGATGTTTCTACTGCAAATACGAATGCTTTAACAAATGAAAACCAAACCACACCTTCTACTTTCCAAATCAGCACCACTCTCCCTCCCACAACTAGTACAGAAAAAAGTGGAGTGGCGTCCGTGTCCCCTCATCCCTTGCCTACTACTTCTCTGTCCCAAGAGGAAGTTGATAACAATGAAGATCCTAGCATAGAGGAGGAGGATCTTCTCACACTGAACAGTTCTCCGTCCACTGCCAAAGACACTCTGGACAACGGGGATTATGGAGAACCAGACTATGACTGGACCACCAGCCCCCGGGATGATGAGTCCAGTGAAGCCTTGGAAGAAAACAGGGGCTACTTGGAAATTGAACAGTCAGAGAGACCTTTTAAAACCCCACCCTCAAATATAGAAGAGGAAGATAGCCATTTCTTTTTCCACCTTATTATTTTTGCTTTTTGTATTGCTATTGTTTATGTTACATATCACAACAAAAGGAAGGTAAGTTTGAGATTTTTTCACCCCCTCTAGGTGCCCTCTGTTATCTCAGTCATACTCCTTATTAATGCTTTTGCTTATTCAGAGGTTTTTTTCCCTCTTTTAATCAGGTTTCAGTTGATGGTAAAATATTGTGATATCTCATCAGCTTGTATGTCTGTGTGGATTTTTAACAGATGACAGAATGCTTTACTGTATGTGAGTGAGTGAGTGAAAGTTGCTCAGTCATGTCTGACTCTTTGCGACCCCATGAACTATATAGTCCATGAAATTCTCCAGGCCAAAGTACCGGAGTGGGTAGCCTTTCCTTTCTCCAGGGATCAAACCCAGGTTTTCAACATTGCAGGTGGAGTCTTTAGCATTTGAACCACAAGGGAAGTCCAAGAATACTGGAGTGGGTAGTCTATCCCTTCTCCAGTAGACCTTTCCAACCCAGGAATTGAACCGGGGTTTCCCTGGTGGCTTAGAGGGTAAAAGCATCCGCCTGCAATGTGGGAGACCCGGGTTCAATCCCTGAGTTGGGAAGATCTCCTGGGGAAGGAAATTGCAACCCACTCCAGTACTCTTGCCTGGAAAATCCCATGGATGGAGGAGCCTGGGAGGCTGCAGTCCATGGGGTCACAAAGAGTCAGACACAACTGAATGACTTTCACTTTCACTTTCTCCTGCATTGCAGGCGGATTCTTTACCAACTGAGCTTATCAGGGAAGCCTACTACATGTGCTTTTTAAAAAAAGAAGCCAATTGATTTTGAGCAAAACCAAAGCCCAATGATTTTTTTTTTCCAAAGGTTTTATGTCTTAATTTGGCATTGCTACTTCATTGGGAGTGCTTGTGGAGAGAGATATTAATTTAGGACTTCTAATTTATTTACATTGAACTTAATGTTATTTTGATAACTTTTTCCCCTGGTTGTTAAAGTATTAGATGTCTTTTTTTAGGGACACAGAAAAATGTAGAAAAGAAAATGTAAGCTACTGCCCAAAGCTGAGCATTATTAACATTTTGGTATATTTCTGGCCTGTAAATGTGTGTATAATTCAGATGTATATGTGTATGCTAATAATTTTTAAATGAACTTGATTTCATATAGAGTTTTATATCTTACCTTTTACCTAACAAATCATGACCATTTTTCATATCATTAATATTCTTTAAAAACATGATTTAATAGCTACATAATTTAACTTTTTCCTGTTGAGTATTTAGGTTGTTTTTAATTTTTGATCCAGAATTAATAATATGATTATTATTATTTGTACAGAACGTGCTGTACTAAAATTGGTTTGTTGGATTACATGAGGCAGAGGAGGCATAAATAGGACTGTATGGATAATTTAGTGTGAGGGTTCATCTGGGCGCTCTGCAGTCCCTAAGCTAAATAGTTAAACTTTTTAAATACTTAAAGGGAAATCAAACACAGTGTCCTTTTCAATACTTACTGGTCAGGAAATCTCAGTTCTTGACTTTGTTGTAACTTGCTTTGTGATTCCTAGCACCCACCTCCCCTTTAGGACGTTGATGTTTTCACCTGCAAAAATGATACAGAGGTAATTTCAGAATGCCTTCCAGCTCAGAGAATCAGTGATTCCGATATCTCATTTGTGGTTTTGAGTTGGTTTATTTGTGGTTTAGTGGTCTCTCACTAGCTCTGTAAGTATTTGTAGGTGGATGAAATTTTGAATGCCAGTTATGTTTTATTCCACTGTTCAGTGTTGGACCATCTCTATTACATACACCTAAAGAAAGAAAGTGAAGTTGCTCAGTCATGTCTGACTCTTTGCGACCCTGTGGACTGTAGCCTACCAGGCTTCTCCGTCCATGGGATTTTCCAGGCAAGAGTACTGGAGTGGGTTGCCATTTCCTTCTCCAGGGGATCTTCCCGACCCAGGGATAGAACCTGGGTCTCCTGCATTGTAGGCAGACGCTTTATCATCTGAGCCACCAGGGAAGATCTAGGGACTTAAACACCTAAGGGACTTGTTAAACAGGTAGGTTCCTGGACTCCACTGCTATCTATTAGCTCATCTGTGAAGAGAGAGGCCAGGAATGAGTCTTTAACAGGGACTTCTATTTAAAGAGCACTGTTTTAGCCTATTTACAAGATGGAAAACAAAATAGCCCTTTTGTTGTTGACATTTTACTTTTGTGTTTGGGAACCTAGGAGACAGATATTTCAGTTATAAAAACTTTTAGCATGTCCTTTATTTTCTTTTTTGAATATCTGATTTGTTTTATTCCAGATTTTCCTTCTGGTTCAAAGCAGGAAATGGCGTGATGGTTTTTGTTCCAAAACAGTGGAATATCATCGTCTTGACCAGAATGTTAATGAAGCAATGCCTTCTCTGAAGATTACCAATGATTATATATTTTAAAGCACTGTGATTTGCATTTGCTTATTATGTAATTTTATTTGCTTGACTTTTTATATGATATTGTGCAGATGTTTGCCATTGGCAGTTCATACTTAAATGGGAGGTGGGCCTCTCTTTATTTTGCCTTGGTGCTTTGGAAATTAAGTATCACGAACAAGGAATATATAATTTTTTTATCTACATTTTTAGAGGTGAATTCAATCAGGTGTCCAAAATGTGGAGTTAAGCATTACCTGTTAGTTTTTTATTGTTTTAGATTTCTTTATTGTACTTCTTCTGGAAGTGTTAGTAATGCTACTTTAAAAAAATCCCAAACTTATAATTAAATTCTAACACATCTGATATTGCTGACTCAGATTCTCTTTCTGCCATCCAAATACTGTTTCTTACGCACACATTTCTTTGTGCTGTCAAACTGTAATCTACAAGGATGTATGTAATAGTGCTTTACATATAAGTAACATTTTTTTCTTCCAGGACTGTTTGCTTTGGATATTTTTGGATAATATATGTATAATTTATTATTGCTCATTCTGACCACGATTTTAAGTAGCACATTAATAAATGTGTCTAAAAATTCTGGCAGTAGAGACTCTGCAGTTTGCAGTAGACGTAAATGAAATGTTATAGATAGCTTTTTTGCTTTGAATTACTGAATTAAATTAGAGGTAGAAATTGTTGTGAAATATTAAATACACGTACAATTGCTTTTACTTAGCAATTGATTGTAGCACGGGTTCCTCCAAGCTTTCAAGCAAGGGGCAGAGTTTAAAATTATATCATATTTGTTCATTCACTTATTTTTTATAGTAAGTTTGAATGAATTTTAGGAGACATTGTAATTTAAATAATATTGGATCTAGGTCTTTCAAATTAAAATTATACCTGTTTGTATACATAAAGGCTATATATATGTACACTGACTCTTTCTCCCATTGTGTTTGATTTCTTGTTCTTTTTTAATAGCAACTGGAAATTACTTACTATATTTAATTTTGACTTGTCTTTCTGTCATAAGGAGTTGATCAGTATGTAAATATATGATTTGAAACATAGTTGACTTACAGGTGTCACAACAACTTTTTAGAAAACATAACCCCTAATATATGTTAAACGCCACTCACAAAACCCAGGTGAGCTAGTGGGCATGTGGTTTGTGTAGAGATGGAAGAGGCAGGGTAGTCCATCCTTTCTCTTGGGGGGACAGTTTACTGTTTGAGGAAGGAAGAGATGCATACTGGAAGTACACCTGAACTGTTCTTGCAGTAATTTTTTTCATATCTGAAATTGTATTATTTAATATTTTGAATAAGATTTTAAAAAATAAATGGCAAAGATATAAATTCATGATTTTATGAGCGTGTTTCATTTTAATGATGCGTCCTTCACTGGGTAGTTTTAGGTGGGTAGTGTATCTCTGGGAGGAAAAAAAAAGAAAATATATTAGCTTGTTTTTGTTCCTTTTAGCACTGGGCCTCTGCTTCTGTGAATTCCACATAACATTTCTAGATCCTACTTTAGGTATAGTTTATGGCTGTGTACTGTGGTTCATTGAAAACCATAGCAAAGTAGCATTCCAAAGGAAAGTAAAGCAGCTAAATCAGTGTGCTGCAATGGCACCCCACCCCAGTACTCTTGCCTGGAAAATCCCATGGACAGAGGAGCCTGGTAGGCTGCACTCTATGGGGTCGCTAAGAGTCGGACACGACTGAGCGACTTCACTTTCACTTTTCACTTTCATGCATGGGAGAAGGAAATGGCAACCCACTCCAGTGTTCTTGCCTGGAGAATCCCAGGGACCGGGGAGCCTGGTAAGAAGCCGTCTATGGGGTCGCACAGAGTCGGACACGACTGAAGTGACTTAGCAGCAGCAGCACTTCTGGCATCCTGCTTCCTTGTTGTCTTCCTGTTGAAGCCTCTCCCATCCTGGAGGATTGCCCCCCTTAGTGAATCTGGGGTTCTTTGGTGCTTCCTGATGGCACAGTCTTTGCCACACATGTCCCAGTGCTGCAATCAAATAGCCTCTGACTTGGAGCATCAGATTGTACATTGATCAAAAATGCTTCCAGTGTCTTACAAAGGCACCCAAGTCACTGGTCTATAAGTCTGTATAATTCAGACATACATGTGTATGTTAACAATTTTAAAATGAACTTGACTTCATATTGTTTTGCATCTTGCTTTTTACCTAACATCATGAGCATTTTCTATGTCATTAATATTTTTTAAAAACATCTAATAGCTGCATAATTCATTTAACTATTTTCCTCTTGACTGTTTAGATCGTTTCCAGTTTTTGGCTCAGAAATAATATTGTGGTGAATATTTCTGTATTGGAATTGGTTTGTTGGGTTAAAGGAGGCATAAATAGAAATGAATGGCACAAATAAGACCTACATTTGAGTCTTACAGCACCAGTGTATCCTACTCATGTGGTGTAGTCTTTCAGTGTCAGTTTCTGGAGAGACCAGGAGCATTGCTCCAAATGTTGGTAATAATGGCATAATAGATAACACTTTAGTTACCATTTCTGTGTCTTATCTGAAAAAGAATGTGTTGAAAGTCGTGAGGCAGGCAGAAGCAGACACTTAGAATTTGTGCCAGCAGGCATGTCTGTCTTTTTTTTTAAGATTTATTTATTTTTGGCTGCTCTAGGTTTTTGTTGCTGTGTGTGTTCTTTCTCTAGTTGCAGTGTGTGGGCTTCTCGTTGAAGCACTTCTCTTGTTGCGGAGCATGGGCTCTTGGATTCAGGAGTTGTGGCACACCGGCTTAGTTGCTACGCACCAGGTGGGATTTTCCCAGACCAGGGATCGAACCTGTATTCCCTGCAGATTCTTAACCAGTAGAGCACTAGAGAAGCCCCTCAGGAGGGCAAGCATGTCTTGACTGGGTTTTGACTTTATTTTTAAAGATTTTCAACTTTGTTTACTTTTTAATATGTATGTATATTTATTATTTAAAGAGATGGGAATACCAGAACATGTTACCTGCCTCCTGAGTAATCTGTATGCAGGTCAAGAAGCAACATTTGGAATCGGGCATGGAACAATGGACTGATTCCAAACTGGGAAAGGAGACCCTCAAGGCTGTATTGTCACCCCACTTATTTAACTTAAATGCAGAGTACATCATGCGAAATGCCGGGCTGGATGACTCAAGCTGGAATTAAGATTGCGGGGAGAAATTTCATTAACCTTAGATATGCAGATGATACCACCCTATTGGTGGAAAGTGAAGAGGAACTAAAGAGCCTCTTGATGAAAGTGAAAGAGGAGAGTGAAAAAGTTGGCTTCAAACTCAACATTCAAAAAATGAAGATCATGCCATCTGGTTCCATCACATCATTTCAAATAGATGGGTAAACAGTGGAAACAGTGTCAGACTTTATTTTCTTGGGCTCCAAAATCACTGTGGACGATGACTGCAGCCATGAAATTATAAGATGCTCCTTGGAAGAAAAGCTATGACAGATCTAGACAGTGTATTAAAAAGCAGAGACGTCACTGCTGACAAAGATCTGTATAACCACAGCTATATGGTTTTTCCAGTAGTCGTGTACAGATGTGAGAGTTGGACCATAAAGAAAGCTGAGCGCCAAAGAATTGATTTCGAATTGTGGTGCTGGAGAAGACTCTTGAGGTTCTCTTGGATTGTGAGGAGATGAAACCAGTCAATCCTAAAGAAAATCAACCCTGAATATTCATTGGAAGGACTGATGCTGAAGCTGAAGCTCCAATACTTTGGCCACCTGATACAAAGAGCTGACGCATTGGAAAAGACCTTGATCCTGGGAAAGACTGAAGGCAGGAGGAGAAGGGGGCGACAGGATGAGATTGTTGGATGGTATCACCGACTCAGTGGGCATAAATTTGAGCAAGCTCTAAGAGATAGTCAAGGATACCCCCTGGCATGCTGCTGTTCATGGGGTCGCAGAGTCTGACATGATTGAGCCACTGAAAAACAATGAAACAACATTATTTTTTGGCTACCCCAGTTCAGTTCAATTGCTCAGTCGTGTCCGACTCTTTGCGACCCCATGAATTGCAGCACTCCAGGCCTCCCTGTCCATCAACTCCTGGAGTTCACTCAGACTCATGTCCGTCGAGTCAGTGATGCCATCCAGCCATCTCATCCTCTGTCGTCCCCTTCTACTCCTGCCCCCAATCCCATAAAAGACTCATCAGAGTCTTTTCCAATGAGTCAACTCTTTGCATGAGGTGGCCAAAGTATTGGAGTTTCAGCTTTAGCATCATTCCTTCCAAAGAAATCCCAGGGCTGATCTCCTTCAGAATGGACTGGTTGGATCTCCTTGCAGTCCAAGGGACTCTCAAGAGTCTTCTCCAACACCACAGTTCAAAAGCATCAATTCTTCAGCGCTCAGCTTTCTTCACAGTCCAACTCACATCCATACATGACCACTGGAAAAACCATAGCCTTGACTAGACGGACCTTAGTCGGCAAAGTAATGTCTCTGCTTTTGAATATGCTACCTAGGTTGGTCATAACTTTTTTTCCAAGGAGTAACCGTCTTTTAATTTCATGGCTGTAGTCACCATCTGCAGTGATTTTGGAGCCCCCAAAAATAAAGTCTGACACTTTCCACTGTTTCCCCATCTATCTCCCATGAAGTGATGGGACCGGATGCCATGATCTTCGTTTTCTGAATGTTGACCTTTAGCCAACTTTTTCACACTCTACTTTACTTTCATCAAGAGGCTTTTTAGTTCCTCTTCACTTTCTGCCATAAGGGTGGTGTCATCTGCATATCTGAGGTTATTGATATTTCTCCCGGCAATCTTGATTCAGGCTTGTGCTTCTTCCAGCCCAGCATTTCTCATGATGTACTATGCATATAAATTAAATAAGCAGGGTGACAATATACAGCCTTGACATACTCCTTTTCCTATTTGGAACCAGTCTGCTACCCCAGACTTTAAAAAAATTTTTTTTTTTTTTTTCTGACAAAGCAAGAGACTATGGTGAAGGGGTGCCTGTGTGGAGAGCAGTAGGGTAGGGAACCCAGGACTGCTAGGCCACATGGCTCTGTGCCGGGTCTTAATTGTGGCATGTGGGATCTAATTCCCTGATGAGGGATTGAACTTGGGTCCTCTGCACTGGGAGTGTGGAGTCTTAGTCACTGGACCACCAGGGAAGTCTCTGGGAATTTGATCTTATATGTGAATTGTAGAGGGTGAGTGCAAGCTCTTTAATAGAATGTGTGCAGGAAGCAGCTGTCTCTATAGTTTGTCTGCCCCAGAGTGTGAGCTTGAGACGAGAGACTGGCTGTTACTCATCTCTAGCCCCTAACTCAGCACTGCATGATGCCTGCTAGGCCCCTTGAAATCAATCATTTGATGACATAGTTGTGAAATTAGAGGATGAGAAAATGGGCTCATGAAGTTGGCATACAGTCTAATATTAGTAATGTCTGGGACCTAGCACTGCAGGGAGTGGGGAAGAACCACGATGGAGTGTGTCTGCTTTGTCTGAGTACCCACATTCCTACATGAAGCGAAAGCCCACGTTTATTGTGTGAGACACTGCTTCTTCCCACAAACCCCAGGTTCTGATCAGAGCAGCTGCTGCCCATGAAGGTGAAGGGGATGAAGGTTACTGTGAGCACAGCTACCAGTGTTCTGGTTCTCTTTCCCTCTCTAGCTGACTTTGCCTTTTGCCCTTTTCCTGCCTGATCTGGTGGTGCAATAGTTTGCCTCCTATTTGGGTTCAGCAGTAAGCTGAAAGTGGTGTAGAAACATCCCAGCAGAAGCTCCAAAGGTTACAAGTAACTTGTGAAGGCCAGAAATCTTCCAAGGGAGCTGAAAAGGGGGCTGTCCTGAGGTTTGAAGTCAGTTGTAGTTAAATTCTGTTCACCTGTGGTTTTACTTCCTTGAGCGTAAGTTGCCAGGATAGGTTCTGGAGATGGAACTGGAGCTGCCTCTGACTCCCATCTCAAGAGCCCTGTGTGGTGGTGACCTGCTGTTTAGACTGAAGTGACTCCAGGGATTTTGGACCTCTAAGCAGCAGCTTTTTCCCCATTGGCTCTAAGCCCACTCTCTTCGAGCTCCCTCCTAAGGAGTCCCAGACCCCTTTGCCACATTGATGAGGCTCCAGATTTAAAAGCCCTGCTGTTTTTAAAGGTAGGAGGCCTTTTTATACCTAACACACCAATAATATCTGTGCTCTGAAACCTTAACGGTTCTTTCCCTCAGACCCCCAAACCTCTGCTGGGAAATCTAGAGATGCCATGTTCTGGGAGTCCTTTCCTTCCAACATGCCCTTCTTTATAGGGTCCTTTGGGCTGCTCTCCCAGGCTACCCTTTGGAGTATGGATAGGACAGCACTCCCACCTGAGACCCTTCCAAAGGAGGCAGTGCCTTGCCATGGGTTAGAGCTCTGGTGGGTCCTGGAGTCACAGACCTGGGTTGGCTTCCCATTCTGGGCCTGACCTCTGGACCCTAAGAGTCCCTCGCATGCCATTTTGCAGCCTCTTGGGAGAGGCCAAACTCACTTCCTGATCCCCTGGGAGTGAGGAAGAATCTGGGGTCTCCAGGGCTAACTTGCACATCCTGGGCTTGGCTGGGGCTGAGGTTGTCCTGGCTCAGGTTGTATCTACCTGTTCTAGGAAGACAGACCTGGGAAAAAGGGAAGGGAAGGAGGAGTGTGAGGTGAGGTCAGGGCTGGATGACTTTGGTCTGAGCTCTATGTTTGAGTAAAATGGGCAAGTGATTAGATTACGGGTTTGTAAGGAAGAAAAAAATTGGATTTATGTTTGTGAAAGAATTTTGTGTATGGAGAAGAGTTCCCAACCTGTCACTGATGACAGAAGAGCCAGCTCAAGCCTTGGGTCCCCCAAGGAGAGAGAGGCTGAAGGAGCTGCTAGGAGCTGCCTACAGTCCCGGACTGCCCGCCCAGCTCCCCCAGGGCTCCCTGAAACCTTGCAGCTTTCTTCCTTGGGCTGTTACCAAGAAGCTTCGTCTAGAGGCAGTGAGACCCAGGACCCCAGGGAAGGTTTCTTTCAGGCTCCTCAGTATGCCTGAGCTGGGATCGTGTAGCTCTGCAGGGGATGGGGGGTTTGCAAGGATGGAGGCAAGGCCTGGGTGCCAAGGTTCACCCTCAGGTGTCTGCCTTTTGCCATGACCACAGCGTTGCATTGAAAGCCGAACACCTGGGCTCCTTTCACTCTGGTTCTGTGCTGCGAGATGGGGAGGACAGTGGGTCAAGGCAGACACTGTCTCTGTTCCCATGGTGCCCTCTGTCAGGCAGAGAAGAAAAGAAATTAAGCAGTCACAATGAAGTGTGATGAATATTACACACCAAAAATTGGACTTCATCTTTGCTTTTTGTTTGTTGTTGCTGTTTTTGGCTACACCACTTGTCTTGTGGGATCTTAGTTCTCTGACCGGGGATCAAACCCAGGCCCGTGGCAGTGAAAGTACTTAGTCCTAAACTAAGTCCTGGCCACGAGGCCAGGGAATTCCCTCGCCTTTGTTTCTTCATGGTCAAGGTAATTTAGGCTTGTTACAATAGCAGCTAACAATGAGGGTATCCCACGGATCAGGTAAATCACTCTTCCATGTCTGCAGACTGGCTAAATAAGGTGGTTACTATTATTATCCCCACTTCACAGATCAGGAAACAAGCACACAGTTAAGCGACTTTCCTGATGTCATAGGGCTGATAAGAGACAGCTGGGATTTGAATCAAGGTAAGGTCTGACTCCAGACTCCCTTAATTACTAATTGCCTGTTAATACAGAAAATGAGACAGCTACTCAAAAGTTAGAAGAAAAACTATCCAAAGTTTTCTCCTCTTAGGCTCTAAACATTTAGGTGTATTCTCTTTTTCTTCCATTAAAAATTGCATTTATTATGAATATGACATAACACTCTAGAAGACTGCGACAAATGTACAGCTTAAAGATGATTAAAAAGCAAATGCTTATGTAGTGATGGCTATCACCCTCGTCCTTGCTCCCTTTCCCGACCATCACCATCTCTCTCCCTCTGTCAGGAGTTATTAGCTGACCTTCATGCAACCATTACCTTGCTTTTCTTTTTAGACTTGCCATGTAAAGATATATCCCTAAATGCTGTAGTAAGTTTTGGACTGCATATAAAGGGTATCACACGGTATGCACTGCATACGTTCTTTCGTGGTCGTCAGGTGAAAAGTGAGGTGAGAGGCAGACGCTGGCTTTCTCCCGCTGGGCCTCCGGCTTACCCAGTCCTAGGCCGCTGTGTGAGCTGGTGGCCCAGGAACAGGCTGCGGGCTGTGTCCTACGGGGCTCCAGAGCCCTCTCCAAGACCACCACTGGCCGGGCCCGGGACTTGAGGCGTGGGGAACGTCCTCCGCCCCCGTCTCTGTGACCTGCTAGCAGTGACAGACCTGGTGCTCCTCTGGTTGAGGGCCAGTTGGGCAGGTGCCTGCTGCCTCCCTGGTGACAGCTGGGCAGGGTCTGGGGGCCTGGCACGCAGACTTGGGATTCGGTAACAGACATTGAATTGTATAGTATATAACTTTTGGGGGTGGCTTTTGCATTCAGCATAGTCATCTGGAGATTCATCTGGGTCCTTGCACGTAGCAGTGGGTCCTTCCTTTCTATTGCCAAGTAGTATTCCATGGTGTGGATATGCCACGTGGTTTTTCACCACTCACCTCCTCGAGGACGTCTGGATTGTTTCCAGTTGTTGACAATTATGGATTAAGCTGCTATAAACATTTAGGCACAGGTTTCTGTGTGAACATAAGTTGTTATTTCTCTGGGATAAATGCTTACGACTGCAATTGCTGGGTTATATGGTAGCTGCATATTTAGTTTTTTAAATAAATGCTAAAGAGTTTACCAGAGTGATTGTATTACTTTACATTGCTATGAGCAACAAATGAGTGAACCAGTTTCCCTGTATCCCAGCCAGCATTTGGTGGTATCACTGTTTTTTGCTTAAGCATCCTGCTAGGTGTGGAGCAATGTCTTATTATGGTTTTAATTTGTATTTCCTTAATAGATGATGCTATAGAACATCTTTTCATGTGATTGTCATCTGTATATCTTCTTTGGTGAAAAGGCTCTTCATGTAATTTAAATATTTCCTGTTTTTTTGCTGTTGGTTTTTAAAAAAATTTTTTATTTTGTATTGCGGTATAGCTGATTAACAATGTTGTGATAGTTTCAGATGAACAGCGAAGGGACTCAGCCATATAGAACATATATCCATTCTCTCCCAAATCCCCCAACCATCCTGGCTGCCACTTAATGTTGAGCAGAGTTCCATGTGCTAGAGAGTAGTTCCTTGTTAGTAATCCATTTTAAATATAGCAGTGTGTACCTTCCCGACATCCCTAATACCCCTTCCCCCTAGCACCCATGAGTCCATTTGCTAAGTCTGTGAGTCTGCTTCTGTTGTGTAAGTAAGTTCATGTGTATCCTCTCTTTAGATTCCACACATAAGGGATGGCATAAGGTTTTTCTCCTCTCTGTGTGACTTACTTCACTCAGTCTGACGCTCTCTAGGTTCATCCCTGTTGCTGCAGATGGCATTACTTCATTCTTTTTAGTGGCTGAATAATAGTTCATTGTATATATGTACCATGTCTTGATCCATTCCTCTGTCGATGGACATTTAGGTTGCTTTCGTGTACTGGCTATTGTAAACAGTGCTGCAATGAATATTGAGGTTGCTGTTGGTTTTCTTTTTTAACCTTTTTATTGTGGTAAAATACAGCTTAAATTTATCATTTTAACCATTTTCATATGTGTAATTCAGTGGCATTAACGACACTGACACTGTTGTGCAATCATCACCGCTGTTTCCAAACCTTTTTATCATCCCAGCTGAAACTGCTGCTGCTGCTGCTGCCGCTGCTAAGTCGCTTCAGTCTTGTCCGACTCTGTGTGACCCCAGAGACGGCAGCCCACCAGGCTCCCCCGTCCCTGGGATTCTCCAGGCAAGAACACTGGAGTGGGTTGCCATTTCCATCTCCAGTGCATGAAAGTGAAAAGTGAAAGTGAAGTCGCTCAGTCGTATCCGACTCTTTGTGACCCCATGGACTGCAGCCTACCAGGCTCCTCCGTCCATGGGATTTCTTAGGCAAGAGTACTGGAGTGGGGTGCCATTGCCTTCTCTGAGCTGAAACTGCAGTCATTATGCAATAGAAACCCCCTCAGACCTTATTAAGCTCAAGTCTACTTTCTGTCTCCATGAATTTGCCTAGTGTAATATTTTACATGAATGGAATCATATGCTACTGTTTCTTTTGTATCTGACTTGTTTCACATAGTACAATGTTTTCATGTTGTAGCTGTATTAGAACTTCATACCTTTTAATGGATGAGTAATATCCCACTTGTTCATCTGTTCATTTGTTAATGCACACTTATTTCTACCTGTTTAAAATTTTGGTTTTGGCTGCGCTGGATCTTCTGTTGCTGCTTGTGGTCTTTCTCCAGTTGCAGTGAGTGGGGGGTGCTCTCCAGGTGTGGAGCATGGGTTTCTGACTGTGATTGCTTCTTTTTGTTGTGGAGCGTGGGCTCTAGGCTGTGGGCTCAATAGTTGTGGCTTATGGGCTCTGGAGCACTGGCTCAGAAGTTGTGTGCACGGGCTCAGCTACCTTGCAGCACGTAGGATCCTCCCAGAGCAGGGATTGAACCCGCGTGCCCTTCATTGGCAGGTGAATTCTCAACCACTGGACCACCAGGAAAGCCCTGTTTCTACCTATAGTGTATTGCTGTAATTAACATTGGCATGCAAATATCTGTTTGAGTCCTTGTTATCAATTTTTCTGAGTATGTACTTAGGGGTGAAGTTGCTGTGGTTTAGCTTTTTGAGGAACTATCAGACTACTGCAGCAGCTGAATCATTTTTACAAGCCCACTAGCAATGTGGAAGGGTTCCAGATCCACATCATTGCTAACACTTGTTTTTATTCACTCGTTTATTTATTTGTATCCTAGTGGGTATAAAGTGGTATCTTATTGTAATATTGAGAATACTGAGTATTTTTTCATGTGCTTATTGGTTATTTTTATATCTGTTTGTCCAGATTTTAATTGGGTTATTTGTTTTTTTTTTTGTTCAGTTGTAGGAGTTCTTTGTATATTTTGGATCTTAATTCCTTATCAAATATATGTCTTGTGAATAATTTCTCCCATTTTATGTTCTTTGATGCATAAAAGTTTTTAATTTTGATAAGGTTCAATTTAGCTATTTTTTCTCTTTTTGCTTATGCTTTTGATGTCACTGCTATATCCAAGGTCATGAAACATAGTTTTATTCTAAAAGTTAATGGTTTTAACTCTTCATTTAGTTCTTGATCCATTGGGAGTTAGTTTTTACATCTTGTGAGGTAAGGTTACAACTTCATTCTTTTCTCTATGTGGAAATTCATTTGTCTTAGGACTGTTACTTTTTGTTTTTCCTGCACCATGTGTTGAAAAGACTGTTCTTTCTCCATTGAATAGGCTTAGTTAGCATCCTTGTCAAAAATAATTTCTGCAGATATGTGTGTTTATTTCTGGACTTTCAGTTCCATTCCACTGGTCGACGTGTCTATTCTTATGCTAGTGCTACACTGTTTTGACTTCTGTAGCTTTGTAGTAAGTTTTGAAATCAGACGGTATGAGTCTTTCGTTATTTTCAAAGTTTTCAAAAAATTTTTTCAAACTTGTTTTGGTTGTCTGGGGCCCCTTGAAGTCCACATGTATTTGAGGATCAGCTTTTCTATTTCTTCAAAAGAGTCTATTGGAATTTTGATAGGGGTTGCACCGAACCTGTAGATCTCTGTAGAATAGACATTTTAATAATGTTAAGTCTTCCTACTGATAGCTTAGATTTGTGATCTCCAAATAAGATTTAACTTTGGGACCAGGGACTAGGCTTGATCACTCAAGAGCTTTTGTGTAGCAGAGTTTTATTAAAGTATGAAAAGGACAGAGAAAACTTCTGACATAGACATCAGAAGGGGGATGGAGAGTGCCCCTCTTGCTAGTGTTAGCAAGGGAGTTATATACTTTTTAAATTAGTTGTTACAATAAATCAAAAGACTGTCTCAAGGTTGTAAAGATCTTACTAGAGCCACTCCCATAATTTACATGTTAAGATAACAGGATTAGCCAGAAGGTTTTCAGGAAGGAGAAATAGTCCTTGTTATTTAATTGTTGTTATATAATCCTTAGTACAGAGTTTAAACTGAGTTGTTTGTTGTGTAATCATCAGTTCAAGGCTTAAAGAAAAAGACATTTTATGGGACTAAGACTAAGGAAAGTAGAGAAAAGAAAAAGATGTTTGTCCTTTCCTCTTCCTTGAGAATTCCAGACCCCTATCTTTGCTTTGAGAGCCCCAGACCCTTTCTCCTCCTTTGGGACCCCGGACTTCTTATCAACCTGCCTAGGAATTGACTTTCATTCCCCCCTTTTCTTTTTGGAGAATTATGTTGTCAAGGGAAAGGGGCATCGTTTTCATCCCAGAACTACTTCCTGCTGTGTTGGGGTGCTGTCCCTGAATTGTTGAGGCAACATATTCTCTTAATCCTCATATTGAGGGTCTCTGATCCAGGGGCCTCAAGTCATAGTTGGAGGAGGTTGTGGCACTCATAGGAGCTTGGGTATCCGTTTGTAACTTAAAAGCTTTCAGAAGGTTAGAAACAAACCCCGTTTTATAGTTACAGATATAAGGCAAAATAGTCACTAAACCAAGTTAAAACCTAATCAAAACTAAAAGTTACATTATGTCCATAGTTACATCAGTCCATTTTAGCATTGTTAGATGTCATCACAGAGTTGAAGAAAGTTCTTTCCTTGAAGTGGAGAAACCCACCATGGGAAGTCTTCAATTAATGAGGAGGGGACTGCGCCGCAGACCCAGCAATTAGACCGATTTTGGAATGTAGTGTAGGAAGGAGCCCAGGACAGGAAGGTGTTGTCTTGAGGGTCAGACGGCAGGCTCAGGACTTTCAGAGTCACCAGAAGCAAGCTCACCTAGATTCTCAGGCCCATCTTTGTTCCTGGCTCAAACAGCGGCTTGTTTGACTCAAAGACTGGGTCAGGAGTTAGCCTCCTGGTAATGTCTGTTGACGGAGAAGGCAATGGCAACCCACTCCAGTATTCTTGCCTGGAAAATTCCATGGGTGGAGGAGCCTGGTAGGCTGCCGTCTACGGGGTCGCACAGAGTCCGACACGACTGAAGCGACTCAGCAGCAGCAGCAGCAGCAGCAGCAGCAGCAATGTCTGTTGAAAAACTAAAAGCTGAGTCACATAGTTAATTTTAAGGCTTCAGGATCTATGACAATATCTGCGCACAAAAACAGTCTGTCTTAGAGACAGTCCCTTCTTTTGAGGAGGGGGTTAGTTCGAGCCCTCATTAAAGCTATGGGTAGAACTGTAAACCAACTGTCTTATGTTTCCTGAGTTAGCTTACATGGATGTTTTTAATAATGTCATTAGCCTTTTCAACTTTTTCGAAAGATTGGCGTCTCAAGGAACAGTGTGATCCTCTATTCCTAGAGCATCCCTTGCGTTATAGCAGCTTTAACGACGGAGCGTTGTCACTCTGAACTTCAGAGTTTAGGATCCCACTTGCATCATGAGAAGTCCGTACAGGAAAATTTCACCCATTAGTAAACTTATGAGCTTTAGGCATTAGTGAAACAATAGTAACAATTACGCTTAAACAATGTGGCCATAGCCTTTTTTCAGTAACAAACTAAACTCTGATCCTGTGGGCAAGCTCAAAGTTGGAGCCTGTAAGAGAGCAGTTTGAAGAGCCTTTTTTAAAAGCCTTTTGTGTCTCTGGGGACCAAACTACCTTGTCGGTTTGGGGTGGTTTGGTCCTACTGAGTCTCAGTGAAAAGTTTATATAAAGGCTGGGCAAATTTCCCATAACTTGGAGTCCAAATGCAGCAATAGCCTGTAATGCTCAAGAATCCTTTCAATTGTCTTAAAGTCATATTTGGCTCATTTAGGAATTTCAAACAATAAAGTGTAAGGATTAGACACGTTATTTGTGTATTTTGAACCAGTCTCCATTTATCATTTGACTTTTTTACACCCAAAATAGGAGTGTTGTATGGACTATTAACAGGGAATTAATAGCCCCTGCTCCTTTAAATTCTCAGTGATGGGTTTTAACCCTTCCTTAACACCTCAGGCTTTAATGGGATACTGCTTTTGATGTGAAAATAGGTGAGGGTCTTTGAGCTTGATAAAGACAGGAACAGCATTTTGTGCTCAACCCACAGTTTTTCCATCAGCCCATACTTTAGGATTTACTTTTGTTCAGTTAGTGGGTTCCATATTCATGAAAACAGAGGCCTGGACCTTGTTCAGTATATCCCTCCCCAGAAGGGGTGAGGGAGACTCTGGCACAATTAGAGACTCCTGAACATGGCACAGCGTCCCAGGTGTAGCTTAAAGGATGACAAATAATGGCGTTTGGCTCATCCACAGTCCCATTTCAGTACTGGATCAGGAGGAGAGCAGACCAGGGGCTTCAGTGAGCACAGAGAAAGTTGCCCCAGTGTCCTGAAGAAGTCAACCGATTGGCCCTCCACAGTTATTAACACCTGGAGTTCCTCAGGTGTAATTAGAACTGGAGCTTGTGGGGACCCCTGGGCACCTTCAGTCCAGATTGTCTTGAAGGTCCAACCAACCCCTGGGGCCTACACTTCAGAGGGCAGTCTCTTCTCCAGTGTGGACCCTTGCAGACCGGACATGGAGCTGGGGGAGGGGCACTATTAGATGCCTGATGGCAATCCTGCTTGAGATGCCCCTTCCTTTCCACAGTAATAACAAGTCCGTCCCTTTTCATCTGGGCATTTTTCTTCAGGCTGTTTCAGAGCAGATCTAACAGCCTTTGTTGGGGCTTCAGTCTTTTGCCTGCCTCTTTTTTGCTTCTGTTTTCCTCCTCATATTCTCTACCATAATATACCGCCTGAGTCAGCTGCAACAGTTTTCTAAAGACTGATTTGGTCCAAACGCCTGTTTTCATAACTCATGGCAGATATCTGGAACTGACTGAGCGAGAAATCTATCTTTTAAGATCATTTCTCCCTCTGCACTTTCAAGATCAACATCAGTAAACCTGGGGAGAGCCTCCCATGGTCTCTCTAGGAATTTACCAGGAGTTTCCATCTCTCCCTGTTCTGTGTCAGCCAACTTAGCATAGTCTAAAGTCTTGGCATGCACTTGCTTAAGTCCTTTGAGAATACATCTGGCAAAGTGGCTCTGTTATTGGAACCACTTGGCTCCTAGTAGGAAGGAGGTCTATTTCATGTTCCCTCTTTCCCCTTGTCTCATGTTCAAGCCATTCATCTCCAAAATAGTAGCTTCCTCCAAAACTTAAGTTTTTGAGTCAGGAGTCAGTGTCTATCCTAAGACATACATTATGTCTCTTCAAGTAAGCTCATAAAGTAAAGTTAGTCCTGTAACGGCTTCTATATACTTTTCTGGCTCCTCTAAATAGTCTTGACTGCAATTGGTATTGTTTGAATTTCTACCGAGACTGAGGCAACCCCTCCTGGAAGGGTGCCCTGATTCTCAGCCTGTTCAGTTGAGAGCCCTGGATACAGGGGCAAAGTGAGAGGGCAGGAGGGAGCTGAAGGTTACACACCCACACCTGCATCCTTAGGACCTAAGTCTGGCACGTCTCACAGAGAGAGAAAGAGCAACGCATACGGCACTTCTACCCATTTCTCTTGTTTTCTACAGAACTGGTCTAGTTGCAGAACAGCAATAACTGAGATCCTTCACCAGGTCAGCGTTCCCTGTCTTCCAAAGGATGCTGTGGCCATTCAGGATCACAGAAGAAGATCAGGAGTGTCTTTTTAAATTCTAGGGATCAAACTTGTCCCAGTTTTTACATCCATTTTAAAGGCGTGGTTCTGGAACTTGTAGCTCCCACCTGTAAGAGAGAAAAAAGTCGCATCCACAGCCGTGGCTTTTTTCCACTGGAAGCGTCCTTCCCGGCTCTAGACAGACTCTCCACTGAAGCTTTCCTTCCCTGGTCGGACTTAGTCCATCGCTTACCGACACAGGCGTCTTACTCGTCCCTCCCGGTTCTACCACCGAGGCCGGGTGGGGATGCATCCGGGGTAGACCTGATGGCTTCCCAGGTTGATTTAGTTCCATGCCACCAAGACCTTGGCTCGATTTGCCCTTTGCTCTGATGCCACTCGGGGCGGAGCGGAGTAGCTTTCCTGGAACGCCTCCCAAGCTAGTACTACTAGGGGAAGCATCTGTCTTTCATGCGCCTGTACACATTCCTGAGTACCGTCCTGACCACAGGAGCAATGGTGAGTCATAAAGGGACGAACAACAGCCAAGATGTCCCTCCTGAGTGTCACCACACCAGTGTATGTGATGGCAAAAGAGGTTGTGGCGGGCTGGTCAGTGAGGAAAGAGTGATTTTTGTCCTCAAGCTACTAGGGCCAACCCTTCCAGCTCATTTCCACAGCGTCCACAAAAGAAATATCTAAGGAGTTGAGACAGAAGCCATCAGAGAGCCTTCTCGGGTCTGCCAAGAGCTAGCGCTACCAAAGGAAGAGGCCCATTGCAGTTCCAATCTGACCAGATCCTGCAGTTCCCAGTCTGTGTCCTCAAAAACCTCATGGTCACCAGCAGGGCTTCTGTGCACATAGATAGGAGACCCAGCCGTGACAAAGACTCATTTTCAGGTCGCTGGCCCCTGAGGCAGGCAGCCAAGAGAGTACCCTCTAGCCTGAGAGATGTTCCTGGAGCTAGAGTTCCGCCTCGCTCCCAAATGTGCTCTTAGCCTTCTAGCAAGGCTTGCCTAGTCTAGCAAGGCTAAGTGCTTCCATACATGGGGTCTAAGTAAAAGCCCACAGTAACAGCATGGATCACAAGTCCCTTGAAAGTCTGATCCAGCAGATTATGTCAGTAGTTGTAATTCCCCGCTCAATTGCAAAATGGTCAAAGAGACCAGGAAAAGGTGACCGAGAAAGGAAAGATCGGTCCACACTCTTCGCCCATTTCTGGCTGCTCCTTTCTCAGGGACGTTGGGTGTCTCTTGGCATTGGCAGGTTGGTATAGACCCCCCAACAAGGCTTCCCCTTTTGGGTCTGCCTCCAGTCATTATGAGGCACCGTGAAACCGCAGAGCAGGGCTCCTCACTTGCTTTGCACAGGGTGTGTCATTCATTCACACAAGCACACCATAGAGTTAGTAAAGCAGAAAATGTGTATCCTGAGAAAGCAGAGAGGCTAGAGCTCTGAGTGTTCTCACCTTGTCCTGAAGATCCGGAAGCCCCCAAGATGATAGCTTTCGGATTCATGATCTCCGAAGAAGATTTAGCTTCAGGACCAGGGACCCCAGGCTTGATCACTCAAGAGCTTTTGTGTAGCAGAGTTTTATTAAAGTATGAAAAGGGACAGAGAATCAAATGATCAAGCCTGAAAGCTAAACCCTCTTTGGAGATCTTGAATCCGACATCGATGGTTCACCATAAGCTGTCACTACCTATGGACGTAGGATGTTTTTGCATTTAAGCCTTTTGAAATTTCTGTCAGCAGTGTTTAAAATTTTCGGTGTATACGTCTTTTACTAGATTAAAGTTATTCCTAGGCATTTTATCCCGTTAGATGCTATTGTAAATGAATTTGTTTTCTTAATTTCATTTTTGGATTATTCACTGGTGGTGTATAGAAACAAGTTTTTGTATTTTCATCTTGCACTCTGCAGCTTTCCTGAACTTGTTTATTAGTTTTAGTAACTGGATTCTTCAGGATTTTCAATATATAGAATAATGTCATTTGCAAATATAGTTTTACTTCTTCCTTTCTTATTTGAATGTAGTTTGTTTCTTTTTGTTTTCTAATTGCTCTGGCTAAAGCTTTCAGTATAGTGTTGAATAGCACTGGTGAACATGGGTATTCTAGTTTTATTCCACATCAGTCTTTTACCACTGAGTATGATTTTAGCTGTGTATTTTTTGTAAATGTTTTTTATCATGTCAAGGAAGTTCTCTCTTAGTCCTAGTTTTGAGTGTTTTTTAAATCATGAAAAGTTCTTTCATTTTGTCAAATGCCTTTTCTGTATTAATTAAGATGATTTCCTCCCCTCCCCTTTTTCTATTAATGTGATATATCACATTGATTGGTTTTCATAGTTGAACCACCCTTTCATTCCTGGGATAGATCCCACTTGGTCATGAAGTATAATCCTTTTAATATGCTATTGGGTTTGGTTTGCTAGTATTTTGCTGAGAATTTTTATATCTGCATTCATAGGGCTATTGGTCTATAATTTTTTTTTTCTTGTGATTTTTTATTTAATTTCGGCATCATGGTAAGGCTGGCCTCATAGAATGAAAGGCCATTCTCATTCTATGTTCCCTCCTCTTCTATTTTTAGAAGAATTTGAGAGGATTGGTGTTAGTTCTTGTTTAAATGTGTGGTAGAATTCACCAGTGCAACCATCTGGTCCTGACCTTTTCTGTCAGAAGGTTTTGATTACTGATTCAGTCTCATTACTTGTTACAAATCTGTAGAAAATTTTCTGTTTTATCTTGAATCATTTAGGTAATTTGTGTGTTCCTGCCTTTTCCTTTTATTAGTCTAGCTAAAAGCTTGTCAGTTTTGTGTGATCTTTTCAGAGAACTAACTTTTGGTTTTCCTGATTCTATTATTTTTCTGTTTTCTATCTCTTTCCTAATCTTTATTTTTTTCCTTCTGCCTAGCTTTGGGCTCATTTGCTCTTCTTTTATTCTAGTTCCTCAAGGAATAAAGTTATTTATTAAAAAAAATTTATCTGTTTACTTGTCTGTGCTGGCTTTTAGTTGCAGCATGTGGGATCTTAGTTGTGACATGTGAGATCTTTTTGTTGTGGCATGCAAACTCTTAGTTACAGCGTGTGGGCTCTAGTTCCCTGACCAGGGATCGAACCTGGGCCCCCTGCACTGAGAGTGTAGGATCTTAGCCATTGGACCACCAGGGAAGTCCCACAGCTTTCGTCTTTTCAATGACCTACCTCTCAGATTATAGCTGCTTTAGCTGCTCTAAACTCTGATCTCTGCCTCTTCAGCTCAGTAAGCAGTACTGTTATGCTCTGTTTCGACTCTAGTTCTTTGAAACATGATTGGGAAATAAATCAGTGAATGAACAAGCAAATAAGCATTCCAGTTTTATATTTGTTTATGGTGGGAGGACTGGACTGGTACTGTCTGCTTTATCATAATTAGAGGCAGCATGTTCCCTCTTTCTGGATGAAATGGGTACATTTCAGTTCAGTTCAGTCACTCAGTCATGTCTGACACTTTGCGACCCCATGAATCGCAGCACGCCAGGCCTCCCTGTCCATCACCATCTCCCGGAGTTCACTCAGACTCACGTCCTTCGAGTCGTTGATGCCATCCAGCCATCTCATCCTCTGTCGTCCCCTTCTCCTCCTGCCCCCAATCCTTTCCAGCATCAGAGTCTTTTCCCCAAAAATAAAGTCTGACACTGTTTCCACTGTTTCCCCATCTATTTCCCATGAAGTGATGGGACCAGATGCCATGATCTTCGTTTTCTGAATGTTGAGCTTTAAGCCAACTTTTTCACTCTCCTCTTTCACTTTCATCAAGAGGCTTTTTAGTTCCTCTTCACTTTCTGCCATAAGGGTGGTGTCATCTACATGGCTGAGGTTATTGGTATTTCTTCCGGCAATTTTGATTCCAGCTTGTGCTTCTTCCAGCCCAGCGTTTCTCATGATGTACTCTGCATATAAGTTAAATAAGCAGGGTGACAATATCCAGCCTTGACGTACTCCTTTTCCTATTTGGAACCAGTCTGTTGTAAAAAGTTGGCTTAAAGCTCAACATTCAGAAAACGAAGATCATGGTATCCGGTCCCATCACTTCATGGGAAATAGATGGGGAAACAGTGTCAGACTTTGTTTTATTGGGGTCCAAAATCATTGTAGATGGTGACTGCAGCCATGAAATTAAAAGACGCTTACTCCTTGGAAGAAAAGTTATGAGCAACCTAGACAGCATACTCAAAAGCAGAGACATTGCCGACTAAGGTCTGTCTAGTCAAGGCTATGGTTTTTCCAGTGGTCATGTATGGATGTGAGAGATGGACTGTGAAGAAAGATGAGCACCAAAGAACTGATGCTTTTGAACTATGGTGTTGGAGAAGACTCTTGAGAGTCCCTTGGACTGCAAGGAGACCCAACCAGTCCATTCAGAAGGAGATCAGCCCTGGGATTTCTTTGGAGGGAATGATGCTAAAGCTGAAACTCCGGTACTTTGGCCACCTCATGCAAAGAGTTGACTCACTGGAAAAGACACTGATGCTGGGAGGGATTGGGGGCAGGAGGAAAAGGGGCCGACAGAGGATGAGATGGCTGGATGGCATCACTGACTTGATGGACGCGAGTCTGGGTGAACTCCGGGTGTTGGTGATGGACAGGGAGGCCTGGCGTGCTGCGATTCATGGGGTCACAAAGCGTCGGACACGACTGAGTGACTGAACTGAACTGAACTGTTGTTCCATGTCCAGTTCTAACTGTTGCTTCCTGACCTGCATATAGGTTTCTCAAGAGGCAGGTCAGGTGGTCTGGCATTCCCATCTCTTTCAGAATTTTCCACAGTTTATTGTGATCCACACAGTCAAAGGCTTTATGTGTCAGCAAAAGTGCTGAGACAGATGTCAGGCAGAGCGGGCCGCTTCTTCTTATCCCTTGCCTTTGTCAATTCTTTCTGAGCAGTAGGACAATCACTTGTTGAGGCTCTGCCAATGAATAGATATGATGCCTCGCATCTCCCTGTCCTTAGTGTACTTCAGTCAAGGGGACTTCTACTATATGAGCATTGATAGCAAGAGTCTCATGGACCCTGGAGGTCCTCCACCTCATTGTTGCCAACAAATAAAGTGTGTTCATTTCTCATTGAGAAGTCAGCTCTGCCTACATTAGCTTGCCCTTTTTGCAGCAAGGAAGTTAAGGTTGTCCTGTTACCTGGTTGAAAGTGGATGGGAACACAACACTTTCAAAATCTATTTGGCTTCTTTGCTGTTGTAAGTCATTAGCACACAGACCAGACTCCAGACCTTGGGCCTGAAGGCAGAAAGCCATGTCGTAGACCGTGTTTCAGCAGAGGAGGACACACAAGCAATGTCTTTCAGCCCATTAGGAAGGGGGCACTGCCAAGTCAAATACCAAAACAGAGAAGTTACTCAGACATGCTACGTCTATAACGAAGTATAAAGTTTGGCATTTCACCCTGCTCCAGGAGCTCACAGGCAACTCATTCATGTAATAGACTCTTGATGACTGCCTGTACTGAGCCAGGTCCTATGTTGGCAGCCAGGGATGCAGGGTAAGGGGATGATTCATCCAGGATATGATGCTTGAGTTGGCTCCTCGGGTCAAATCTTGGTTCCAAAGAAAATTGAGGGAAAAAAAATTGCAATAAACTAATTTTTCCCATATTTCTATTTGAATAAAAGAACATACAGACTGAATTTATTTTGTGGAAAGGGACCCCGAGATGCCATTTTGGAGGCTGGGGCACTGCTTTTGGAGACTGAGGCATTGGTCCACAGAGGTGGACCTCTGGCCTTCTGGGGACCCACATACTCTTAGAGCAGGTCCTCTGCAGAGCCCATGTCATGTTTCCACAGCTTAAGGTATGAGAGGACTCTGGTCTTTCTGGAGGGTTGAGGAATCCTGACTTCCCTTCTCTTCTCTAAGGAATAGCTGTCTGAGCTTGAGGCAACCCCCTCCTCCCACATGTAGGATTAGGTGTGAATCCTTGGACTCCGTTCCTGAGTTACTCCTGGGACTGGACCCTCTCTTCTTGCCCTCTTGGGACCCTCAGTCTGTAGGTGGGTTTCTGGCAGGTAGAAATGGGGAATCTCTATTTTAGGTGCTACTTAGCCTCACTCTGGAGCAGGGAGACCATTGGCCAGGGTGAACATTTGTGGATCTGTGTGTTCTTTGAATAAGTGAATCTCCATCCTCAAATAATGTGTTTGTATTTTCTCTGAAAATTCAGTTTCTGTTGAAGGGAGATCTCTGCAGCATCTAAGGGTCCTGAGACTCCAGAGACTTCCTAAGTTTCCACAGATGATTTCTGGGCTTGCTTATTGTTAGTTTTACAAAGACCTCCCTGACTTCCTTCCTTGGTCATGTTCTGTGAGCCCTCTGGCTTAGCGGGTCTGAAGCTGTAGAGTAAGGGAAGGCAGGCAGGGCTTTCTTGCCCGCTGGGTGTAGTTTTGAGGATCTCTTGGCCACATTGGTGGATAAACCTTCCAGTGTGAGGTCGGATGCTGCCCAGGCCTGTGCACCTGGACAATACCCTTACCATTCCTTGTCCTGATTTCCCCATCTTCTCTCTCTGCTCCTCCCACCAGGTCGCACAGCCCTTTTTCCCATTTGCCCAATGTCCCGGCGTGATGGTGCTGCTTACCAACCAACGTGTTATCTGTCCACAGGCAGGTTTAGATTTTTTAAGGAAACAGATTTTTGTGTGTGTGTGTGAGGGAAACAAAGTCTGTAATATCATGGTTAGAATTAATTGTGATAGAAATTTATGGATTTAAAAATAAAACAATTAGGTCTGGAAAAGGTAGCTTAGAGGAGGTTCTCTAGGTGGAAGTATGTGGACTATGTGGTATATAGCCTGTGGCTGGAATGGGGTTGACTCAGGAGCTCTGACCCTTGGACTGTAAGGAGATCAAACCAGTCAGTCCTAAGGGAAATCAATCCTGTATATTCATTGGAAGGACTGATGCTGACGTTGAAGCTCCAATACTTTGGCCACCTGATGCAAGGAGCCGACTCATTGGAAAAGACTCTGATGCTGGGAAAGATTGAAGGCAGGAGGAGAAGGGGACGACAGAGGATGAGATAGCTGGATGGCATCACTGACTCAATGGACATGAGTTTGAGCAAGCTCCAGGAGATGGTGAAGGACAGGGAAGCCTGGTGGGCTACAGTCCATAGGGTTGCAAAGAGTGGGACAGGACTGAACAACAGGAACCGGAGACTGCCCAGAGGAGCAGAGGGAAGCTAGGCAGCACCATCTCCAGGTGGTGACAGAATCACAGTTGCCGCATTCCCGGGCAGTGCTGACAACGCCTGCTAGTTCTCTCTCAGAATAGGTGTGAGTGCTAGTCAAGAAAGGGGACCCTGTTCTATAACCTCTGTTGTACAAAACAAGTCAGCTCGTTGGTAACACCAGCTATGATCACCAGGGAGTAATGGGACCAAGGCCTTAGAAACGGAGCTTTGGACTCTCCAGGAAGGTACCAGAAGGGGAGGAGAGTTGGGAACAAGGAGACAAGGGGGAGTTCACAGTTCTGACTCAAACAAAACACAAACAAAACCAAAGATGACAGATTAATGAATGGCAAAAATATATGAAGCTATGAGCCAGTATTGGCCAAATGGATCCAAAGCTTTCCCAAAGATCAGACTTCGAGGACTGGGTTTTCATGGTACATGAACTACTCTCAGCCCTAATGAGTTCAATTTCTCCCTTCTCACTCTCCCATCGGAGTGAGAGGCAGCTTTTAAAAAAATATATAATTGGCCCTTGAAACAATACTACAATCACTTTGTGGTCTCCTTCAGCTTATTTTTAATTACAAGGTCTATTGCGTTGTTAAAGTGTTAACTCTGATAGTTACTTATCTTGGCATCTTTTTATCTTGATGGAAATGAAAACAGCAAGGTCATGTTAGCTCACTTGAAGTTTTGGTCTGCTACAGCTCATATTGAGCTGGGTCAGCTCAGCTGACGTGTGTAGTACGGGGGACAACCGAGTTTGCAGAGGGTTCGCTAGTGGAAAGGGGCTGAGGGACTGCACCCCCGGGTGCTTGCTCTGGCTGGTTGGGGCCGGGCCGCCCCTGGGAGTGGGAAGTGCTATTGTAGGCAACAGTGTTGTGAGTGATGGTGTTGCCAGTGTGCCACTTCTCTAAACTCGAGGAAGGGCCCCGCACGCAGGGCTCACACTTGCGAAGCTGTCTTTCTGGTCACTGAGATGGCCAAGGCAAGGTCAGGAAGTGGAGCATATCACGCTGCTTCACCTGATGCGTCCCAACTCCGTTCTGGCTCACGGTCCCCCTTCGGCTCTTCTAACTCCCACACACCTGAAGCCCTTTCCTGACCCCTGCTTCACTACCTGTCTCAGGCCACACTGACTTCCCAGAGTGCTTACTGTATGCCAGCACTGACAACAGGGACAGAAACTAAACAGCTATGGTAACAATGACGAACATGTATTGAGCCCTTACTGTGCACCTGGTGACTTGCCCACAGCTCATTCTTCTAGGCGGATGTCTACAAACGCTGGCCATGGCTGGCCTTATTGTCATTCTGCCTTTTGTCCAGCAGGGGGCAGTGCGACCACACTTTAAAGGGGACCCTCCTTCACCTGTGAAAAGTGAAGCTTGGCTTTGACAGTGGGTCCAAGGCTCTGCCTGACAGAGTAAAAGGCTGCGCAACTCTCGCTCCCCTTTCCCTCCAGCCTCGGGCATTTGGGGTCTATCAGTTCCAATGTCAAGTCATTCTGTGTTTGGTCTGCAGCTCTACTGACTCCAAGGAGAGCAAAGGGCAGGCAGGAGCTTGGAGAAATGGCTTGGGTCTCAGTGGACTGAGCTGATTCCATGGCAAGTCCTTGACACCTTGCTTCCTTAGGGATATGCAGATGGTACCCAAATCAGACACAGCCACTTGGTAGGAGCTAGAGACTGGGGATGTGCAGATCCCCAGATGTGTTATACGCATTAGTGGACGGTACTGCTTTTGAGAGACCAATTGGCCACATGGGGCACTGGCTTCAGCAGGCAAATCTCTAGCTGTCAAGTGTTGCTCAGGTAAAAGCCTGTGAAAACACCCCATCTTTTTCATAGCCTGGGAGCCAATTTTTCCCAGTGGGGAAGGGGGAGGCTACTGGTGGGATGTAGTTGTGGCAGCCTGACCTTTCTTGCTTGTAGAGGACCTCGGTGAGAATGTAATGCATGAGCTGGCTTCTGCTCTGAGAGGTTTCTGTTGACCCAGCTCTGGCCGTTGTCTCCTGCTTGAGGAACAGGCAAGAACCTCCCAAGAATAACTCCACTGACAGGTCTGCCAACACCAGGATCTGCTCCAGACTCTGAACGCTGACTCATTGCTTTGGGAAGGACTTTTGTCCCTCTGGTCCCCAGCAAAGATGGGCTGGGAGAGCCCTGACTGACTTCCTTGAGGAGTTCAGATCCCAGGTCCCTCATTACAGCCCACATCGGAGGTACTAGTTCTGATGACCTTAAAGATCAGTGTCGCTGCCCAACCTCTTGGCTTCAGAAGTGCTTTCGGTTCAGATGTTCAAAGCAGCCCTGAGTTATCTGTGTAGCTTCTCCAAATCCCTCGCCTATTCTCTAGGGCCCTGTGAAAAGAAAATGCTAATCTATCACAGCCTGCTCCCTCCACCCCTCTACCATCTACCTACTGGCAGCCAGAGTGAAGAGATCAATCAGAAAGTGTTGTAATGGTAAAATGTCTGCATGTTCAAGGCAGTGCCCACACTTGAGGCCTCTTGCTCCATACCACCAGGCCCCACCCAAACTGGCTTTTACTGTAGAAGGGCTTGAGTTCAAGGAAATTGTGTGCATGGCAGTTCACTCCAAGTCCATTTTGAGAGACTTGCCTTTCACTGCCCGAGCTGCTGCTGAGGAGGGCTTGTGTCCTACCTGGTAGATGAGTTGGGGTTGTTTGCGTACTCTGTGTATTAAAATAATAATAGTAATAAGGGTAATGATGACAACTGACATTTTTGACCACTTTAACACTAGCTAGGGTCTTCACATAGATTATTCAATTAAATTTTCACAAGAGACTTTGTGATATAACTGCTATATATATACATGTGATATTATACATGTATTTTTTATACTATTTAAGGAGATGAGGGTGACAGAAGATGAGATGGTGAGATAGCATCAGTGACTCAATGGATGTGAATCTGAGCGGACTCCTGGAGATAGTGAAGGGCAGGGAAGCCTGGCATGCTGCAGTGTATGGGGTCGCAAAGAGTCAGATCTGATGGAGCAGCTGAGCAACAACAGTGTTCCCACTGTGTAAGATAGAGTCGGAGGTGTGGAGAGGTTCATTCAGAGGTTTTTCAGGGCAGATATTGCTGAGGCAGAATCTGGGGGACGGGGCTCAGAGGAGGCTGGCTGGGGAGCAGGAGACACGCTTCAGACCCCTTAGTATCCCAGCTACTCGCATGATCTGGAGGGGCCCGAAACTTGGAAGTATAGCACCACCTGCCCTGTACAGTCTTAGAGGAAGGAGGACCGACTGTGGCCTTCAGGCTTGAGAAAGGTCTTCTGTCACACTTGGATGTGACGGATGGATTGACTCCCTGGAATTCAGGGAGGATGGCCGGGCAAGTGCCTAGCAGATGGGGAAGTTGGGCCAGGGGCCCTCTCAAGTCAACAGCAGGCTTTTTTTTGGCTCACTAGCACCTTTCTCCAAGACCACATAGCTCCTGAGTTGAGACTCTGAATGTCTCTGTCTGAGAAGACTGTCCAGTGAGATCAGAAGCAGGGAGGTCACTGAAAATTTTTTTTATTTTAAAATGTGATAGGTTAATTTGCATTTTTAAAAATTGCTAAATCATCTACATGAGAGATTAATTAACAATAGTTGTTCAGTTACTAAGTCGTGTCTGACTCTTTGCAGCACCATGGACTGTAGCATGCTAGGCTCCTCTTTCCTCCATTATCTCCCAGAGTTTGCTCAAATTCATGTTCATTGAGTTGGTGATGCTGTCTAGCCATCTCATCCTCTATCATCCCCTTCTCCTCCTGCCTTCAATCTTTCCCAGCATCAGAGTCTTTTCCAGTGAGTCAAGTCTTCACATCAGGTGGCCAAAGTGTTGCAGCTTCAACTTCAGCATCAGTCCTTCCAGTGAATATTCAGGGTTGATTTCCCTTAGGATTGATTGGTTTGATCTCCTTGCAGTCCAAGGGACTCTCAAGAGTCTTCTGTAGCACCACAGTTTGAAAGCATCAATTCTTTGGCACTCAGCCTTCTTAATGGACCAAGTCTCAGATCCGTACATGACTACTGGAAAAACTGTAGCTTTGACTATACAGACCTTTGTTGGCAAAGTGATGTCTCTGTTTTGTAATATGCTGTCTACATTTGTCATAGATTTTCTTCCAAGGAGCAAGCATCTTTTAATTTCATGGCTGCAGTCACCATCTGCAGTGATTTTGGAGCCCAGGACAATGCTTCCACTTTTTCTGCATCTATTTGCCATGAAGTAATGGGACTGGATGCCATGATCTTACTTTTTTTTTCAAATAGTATAATATGGTGAATAGTGAAAACTAAATTTCTTTCCCACTTCTGTCCCTTGTTCCTCTCCCCTGTATGATCACTGTTCTTGTGTATCCTTCTAGAGACAGTTCATGCTTATGTAATCATCTATGGATATGATAAGCCCTGGGTGTTCTTTGGAAGGAATGATGCTAAAGCTGAAACTCCAGTACTTTGGCCACCTCATGCAAAGAGTTGACTCATTGGAAAAGACTCTGATGCTGGGAGGGATTGGGGGCAGGAGGAAAAGGGGACGACAGAGAGTGAGATGGCTGGATGGCATCACGGACTCGATGGACGTGGGTCTGAGCAAACTCTGGGAGATGGTGATGGACAGGGAGGCCTGGAGTGCTGTGATTCATGGGGTCGCAAAGAGTTGGACATGACTGTGTGACTGAACTGAACTGAACTGATGGATATGTGACAGGTTGTTGAAATGGGTTTTCTACCTAAGTTTCATCCTAGGTCGCAAGCGCAGCAAGTCTAGCAGGAGGGGTTTGCTAAGATCACTTGTAGGAAAATCACTTGGGTGTGGTCCCTGGAGTTGGGGGTCTGAATAGACACCTGAAGAGTCTAAATGTGAGACAGAAGGGCATGGATGGGAAGAGGAATCACAAGGAAAGGAGAAGGCATGGGAGAGGGAGAGAAAGGAAGGAGGGAGAGCGAGAGGGAGGTGTGAGGGACATTTGGAGCTGTGCTCCTGCCAGGGCTTCCCTGGGGGCTCAGTGGTAAGGAATCCACTTGCCAATGCAGGAGACGTGGGTTTGATCCCTGGGTCAGGAAGATCCCCTGGAGAAGGAAATGGCAACTTTCCAATGGCGACTCCAGTGTTCTTGCCTGGGAAATCCCATGGACAGAGGAGCCTGGCGGGCTACAAAAAGTCAGATATGACTTGGTGCCAAACCACAACAGCGATGCTTTTGCCAAAATCAGGGCCATTGATATGGAAACATTCTTACAGACCAGATGTGGGCGTGGGGCAGAGGGCTGCTCTAAAAAGATAGACTAGGAGAGGAAGGCAATCCTAAAGACAGGTAGACCCACACGTTCCTACAGATTGTGGGAGGGAAGACATCAGAAGCCATCTAAAGGAAAATGCAGCTAAATGTTCCCAAGTTGGTCTCTGAAGAATCCACAGAGCACTCAAGAGAGGACGGTAGTGAGAACACCAGCTTTCAACATCAGTTGTGACCAAAGAAAGCCAATGCCAGATGGCACTGGTGACTCAGGTATCTTCCTCCTTCCCACATATTCAGTGTGATAATCAGAATATTTTTGTTCACAGACATTTTGGTTGGTAGCTGCTCTGTCATGGTGCTCCTAGAGATGAAGTAGACGGGCAGCATACTCAAATACTACTTATTCTGCATAGTAGGGAAAATGAGGTCCAGTGGCCAGAAGCCTGACTGCAGAACCCGCCATAAATAGCCATGGTCTCTCTTACAGTTTTTCAGATCTATGCCAGGCCACATACCTAAAACTACATGACTGAAGAGGGATCCTTAGTCCTCTTGAGGAAGAAATTTATAGCAGTGCCTTGCACTCCCATGCTTTCTCCAAGGGAACCCAGAGCCCTTTACTGGGGTGATGTGGACTAAGGAAATATGTAATCCTTTTGGGGGCAACTTGAACTGAAACTTAATCTTTGCTAAGTCCTGGGGATTCAACATGTCGCTATAGTCTACCAGTCACAGAAAAGGTTTATGACGCTCAGGTGGTCGATGAGGTTTTGGACAATCTTCATCTCACACTGTGTCCACGTCCCTGCTCTGTGATGTTGCTTTGGTCTCTAAATGTGTAATTGGCAGAATCATCACACTAGCTCCCTGACCTGTGAAGTGAGAGCTAATACAGTTTCCCTTTCCTGCCAGGATGGTAGGAAAACCAGTATTGCATTCTTGGAGGGGTTGGTGGAGGGTAGGGGGAGGACTTCAGAGATTAGCATCAAAAAGTCTTGAAAGATGTAGAGGTAGTGGTTTCTATCATATGCCCATTTAACTGGTCATATATTTGATCCATGCAGAAAGTGAGGGGATCTTGGAAAATTACTATGGATGATCATAAATGTAGACTTGCTGGTAATTCTGGTTGTAACCACCATTCCAGTTGTGGCATTTTTATTGGAACAAATCAACACAGCCCCTGGTGCTTGGTATGATCTGCCAGGTGCTTTGGATTTTACCTGTCAGGTACTGCTGACAGGGCACCTTTCTAGTGTCATCTCAGGATTATGTCATCTTCCCTGCTACTTACCGTAATATAGGTAGTAGAGATCTTGATCATCTTAGCATTCCACAGAGCATCACACAGATACGTTTCACTGATGACAGCTTGCTGATTGGACCAAATAAGCAGGCAGTACTTAGTATCTTAGAACCCTTAGAAAGACACATACAAGCCAGAGGATGAGAGATTAACCTCATGAAAACTCTTCAAAGCGAAAGGAAAGTTGCCCCTTGCTTTTAAGGAGGCACAGTGCTCGAGGGGCCTCTTTAGATCTTGGAAGCAATATATACAACATTTGAAAAAAAAATTTGAGTGTGCTGCTTGGACCTATTTATTAATTTATAGGTTTCTGTTTTGCACAGAGCCCAGAGCAAGAGAAGACTCTGCAGGAGGTCCAGGCAGCAGCGAAGAGGCTCTGAGACAGGGCTTTAGGACCTAGCAAGTGTCTGTGGTAAATAGGACACTTCACGGAGACTCTGGTAAACCCCAAGAGGATAATAATCAAGGCAGAGACCCTTAGGATTCAAAAAAAAACAAACCATACTTTTTAATGCAAATAACTGTTCTCCATTGGAAAAAAAACTCCCAATTTCCTCTCAGGCCCTGGTAGACTAAATTCCTAATGTCAGAGAACACGGACCCTGAACTACCCATCATGCACTGGTCCTGTGTGACCACAGCCACGGCCTGGGCCGCCACAGCAGCGGTCCCTCAGGTGGGAGTGGTTGCTGAGGAAACCAGCAAGTACAGGTAAGGTACGTGAGTCAGTAAGCAGATGCTCTTACCTCACTGCCTTTTCTCCCTCAACCCACACCGCTGGCCAGATGGGGGAGTTTCTTTATAACAACTTGAATGAGAGAAAAAGAAGGGCCAGGTTTGCTGAAGGTTCTCCAGGATATGCTGGCACATTGTGGAAGAGGATTGCTACAGTAGGAATGTCTCTGAAAGAAAGAGGGGAAGACAAATCCCCCAAGAGGACAGGGCTTCCTGTGGCTTACCATCTTCTCTGGGCTCAGAGGTGTTCACAAGTGTGAATCTACTGTAGTTACTGGGCAGTGGCTGACAGTTTTGCGGGATGGTCAGGGACTGGGAAAGAACAAGATCAGAAACTGGTAGAGGTTTAGAGAAGAGGTCAGTTCAGTTCAGTTGCTCAGTCGTCTCCAACTCTTTGTGACTCCATAGACTGCAGCATGCCAGGCCTCCCTGTCCATCACCAACTCCCAGAGCCTGCTCAACTCATGTCCATTGAGTTGGTGATGCCATCCAACCATCTCATCCTCTGTCGTCCCCTTCTCCTCCTGCCTTCAATCTTTTCCAGCATCAGGGTCTTTTCCAATGGGTTAGTTCTTTGGATCAGGCGGCCAAAATATTGGAGTTTCAATTTCAGCATCGGTACTTCCAATGAATATTCAGGACTGATTTCCTTTAAGAATGACTGGTTTGATCTCCTTGCAGTCCAAGGGACTCTCAAGAATCTTCTCCAACACCATAGTTCAAAAGCTTCAATTCTTTGGTGCTCAGCTTTCTTTATAGTCCAACTCTCACATCCATACATGACTACTGGAAAAAACATAGCTTTGACTAGATGGACGTTTGTTGGCAAAGTAAGGCCTCTGCTTTTTAACGTGCCATCTAGGCTGATCAAAGCTTTTCTTCCAAGGAATAAGCGTCTTTTAATCTCATGGCTGTAATCACCATCTGCAGTGATTTTGGAGCCCCCCAAAATAAAGTCTGACACTGTTTCCCCATCTATTTCCACCGTTTCCTCATCTATTTCCCATGAAGTGATGGGACCAGATGCCATGATCTTAGTTTTCTGAATGTTGAGCTTTAAGCCAACTTTTTCACTCTCCTCTTTCACTTTCATCAAGAGGCTCTTTAGTTCCTTTTCATTTTCTGCCATAAGGGTGGTGTCATCTGCATATCTGAGGTCATTGATATTTCTCCTGGCAGTCTTGATTCCAGCTTGTGCTTCATCCAGCCCAGCATTTCGCATGAGGTACTCTGCATGTAAGTTAAATAAGCAGGGTGACAATATACAGCCTTGACGTACTCCTTTCCCAATTTGGAACCAGTCTGTTGTTCCACGTATGGTTCTAACTGTTGCTTCTTGACATGCATACAGATTTCTCAGGAGACAGGTCAGGTGGTCTGGTATTCCCATCTGTTGAAGAATTTTCCAGTTTGTTGTGATCCACACAGTCAGAGGCTTTGGTGTAATCATTAAAGCAGAAGTAGATGTTTTTCTGGAACTCTGTTGGTTTTTTGATGATCCAACGAATGTTGGCAATTTGATCTCTGGTTTTTCTGCCTTTTCTAAAATCAGCTTGAACATCTGGAAGTTCATGGTTCACGTATTGCTGAAGCCTAGCTTGGAGAATTTTGAGCATTACTTTACTAGTGTGTGAGATGAGTGCAATTGTGCGGTAGTTTGAGCATTCTTTGGCATTGCCTTTCTTTGGGATTGGAATGAAAACTGACCTTTTCCAGTCCTCTGGCCACTGCTGAGTTTTCCAAATTTGTTGGCATATTGAGTGCAGCACTTTCACAGCATCATCTTTCAGGATTTGAAATAGCTCAACTGGAATTATATCACCTCCACTAGCTTCATTTGTAGTGATGCTTTCTAAGGCCCACTTGACTTCACATTCCAGGATGTCTGGCTCTAGATGAGTGATTACACCATCGTGGTTATCTGGGGTCATGAAGATCTTTTTTGTACAGTTCTTCTGTGTATTCTTGCCACCTCTTCTTAATATCTTCTGCTTCTGTTAGGTCCATACCATTTCTGTCCTTTATTGTGCCCATCTTTGCATGAAATGTTTCCTTGGTATCTCTAATTTTCTTGAGGAGATTTCTAGTCTTTCCCATCCTATTCTTTTCCTCTATTTCTTTACATTGATCACTGAGGAAGGCTTTCTCATCTCTCCTTGCTATTCTTTGGAACTCTGCATTCAGATGGGTATATCTTTCCTTTCCTCCTTTGCCTTTAGCTTCTCTTCTTTTCTCAGCTATTTGTAAGGCCTCCTCAGACAACCATTTTGCCTTTCACTTCTCTTCTTTCCTCAGCTATTTGTAAGACCTCCTCAGACAACCATTTTGCCTTTCACTTCTCTTCTTTCCTCAGCTGTTTGTAAGGCCTCCTCAGACAACCATTTTGCCTTTTTGCATTTCTTTTTCTTGGCGATAGTCTTGATCACTGCCTCCTGTACAATGTCAGGAACCTCCGTCCATAGTTCTTCAGGCACTCAGTCTATCAGATCTAATCCCTTGAGTCTATTTCTCACTTCCACTGTATAATCGTAAGGGATTTGATTTAGGTCATACCTGAATGGTCTAGTGGTTTTCCCCTACTTTGTTCAATTTAAGTCTGAATTTGGCAATAAGGAGTTCATGATCTGACCACAGTCAGCTCCTGTTCTTGATTTTGCTGACTGTATAGAGCTCCTCCATCTTTGGCTGCAAAGAATATAATCAATCTGATTTCAGTATTGAGTATCTGGTGATGTCCATGTGTAGAGTCTTCTCTTGTGTTGTTGGAAGAGGGTGTTTGCTATGACCACTGCATTCTCTTGGCACAACTCTGTGCCCTACTTCATTTTGTACTACAAGGCCAAATTTGCCTGTTACTCCAGATATCTCTTGACTTCCTACTTCTACATTCCAGTCCCCTATAATGAGAAGAACATCTTTTTTGGGTGTTAGTTCTAGAAGGTCTTGTAGGTCTTCATAGAACCATTCAGCTTCAGCTACTTCAGCATTACAGGTTGGGACATAGACTTGGATTACCATGGTATTGAATGGTTTGCCTTGAACCATTCTGTCGTTTTTGAGATTGCACCCAAGTACTGCATTTCAGACTCTTTTGTTGACTATGATGGCTACTCCATTTCTTCTAAGGGATTCTTGCCCACAGTAGTAGATATAATGGTCATCTGAGTTAAATTTACCCATTCCAGTCCAATTTAGTTCGCTAATTCCTAGAATGTCAACGTTCACTCTTGCCACCTCTGTTTGACCACTTCCAGCTTGCTTTGATTCATGGACCTAACGTTCCAGGTTCCTATGCAATATTTTTCTTTACAGCTTCGGACTTTACTTCCATCACCAGTCACATCCACAACTGGGTGTTGTTTTTGCTTTGGTTCCGTCTCTTCATTCTTTCTGGAGTTATTTCTCCACTGATCTCCAGTAGCATATCAGGCACCTGCATACCTGGGGTGTTCATCTTTCAGTGTCCTATCTTTTTGCCTTTTCATACTGTTCATGGGGTTCTCAAGGCAAGAATACTGAAGTGCTTTGCCACTGCCTTCTCCAGTGGACCATGTTTTGTCAGAGCTGTCTACCATGACCCATCCGTCTTAGGTGGCCCCACGCGGCATTGGATAAAGGATATATTCTATCTACCTACCTATCAGTCTGTCTCCCTCCCTCCCTCCCAGGTCCCTCCCTCCCTCCCTCTCAGGAAGGACACAAGGCACAAAAGTGGCTTTATCCCATGTGAATCCTCACCAAATTATATCCACGACAAAGGAGGCTTTCAGTAGTAAGGTAGACATGGTGATATCTTCTGTAAAGTTAGTCAGCCTCTTTCCCCAGTGTTCCCAGTGCTTGCTCAATGGGCCTGTGAACCAAGAGCCCATGGTGGAAGGAACGGGACTACACATGGACTCAAAGCCTGGGCTTGTCTGCTCCGCGCCTGACCTGGTTATGCCAGCACCGCTGAGTGCTTAACCTGCCAGCGGTGAGACCAGTGCTGAGCCCCTGATACACCAGTACTCCACGGGGTGTTTGACCTCTTCTGTCATGGAGGGGACAGCCGTTTGTTCTCTGTGAAACAGACGGTATTCTGGGTGCGGATTTGTCTTCCCTGCCTCCTGCTGGCACCACCAATAATGGACATATAGAATGCCTTATTCACTGTAAAATACTCAGGGACGCGCTTCTGACTAAGGAACTCATTTCACTGCAAAAGAGACACAGCAATGGGTACATGCCTATGGAATTCACTGGTCTTACCATGTAACCCATTGCTGAGAAGTAGCTGCCTGAAAGTAGGTTGAAACATGTGAAATTGTCATTATTCAATAGTTTTTGACTTACAAAATTGGAAATTTCAATAATTCAGCCTAATATGATAGTGGATTGGCCTACTGGGATTCATGTATAGCACCAGTTGGGAGATACCATCCTGAATGATTGGGATTCTGTCTTATACCATGCAGTGTACACTCTGAATCAAGGACCAGTTATGGCACTGTTTCTCCTCCAGCCAGTATACAGGGATCTAAGAATCAAGAGCGTGAATGTGATGGCAGCTATATCCAGTAACTCACTCAGATGATTTTTGCTTCATGGTCCTGCAACTCTGGGCTCAGCTTGTTTTGAAGTCTTGATTTCCAAGGGAGCAAAGCTTTCACCAGCAAATGCAACAGTCACACAGTAGACTTAGAAGTTGAGACTGCAATCTGGTCATTTTGGGCTCCTCATGACACTGAGTCAACAGGCAGAGAAAGAGTTAATTTACTGATTAAGCCCAATTACCAGTAAATTCACTGCTTTGCTTAAGTTAGAGCTGCTTTTCTGTCCTCTGCAACAAAGATATACAATAGGAGCTCAGTAACTACTGAATTAATAGATTAGCATCGCTTCTATCTGTTTGGGTTGCTCCACAGGTGGGTCACAGAAAAGCAAGTGTGATTTAATTTTTTCTCTGGGTGGGAGCTTCCTGCCCTGATGACTCCTAGAGATGCAGTGCGCTCCAGGAGGTTGAAAGAGCAGACTGGACAGAGCAGCAGAGAACAGAGCCAAGCTTTTGGTTGGCATTTAAAACATGAAAAATGAAACAAAAAAGGAGCAATTTCACAGTCATCAGTTTGTGTTTAATTCTCTCCCCCTAAACTCTCTCCAGGATCTCTCCAAGTATGAAGTTTGAAATTGTTTCTTTATTGCACACCTTTGACCAGGGATGGCTTAAGGTCTGAGTCAGAGCTCTAAGTGAAGTTGCTTTTCTTCCCCTTTCTCCTTGTTACAATGTCCACTGATGCCTATTTAGTGGGTCGGAAATGAGGTCCCAGGTGTCTAGTCAAGGGTTTGAGAATCTTATCTGGTGGTACAGCTTTCACTCAAAATTAATGCACTGCATGGTGAGGAGGGTGAATAAGCTCATCAGGAGAGCTAACCAGTGTCCTCATTGTCGCCTAACAGCATTCATTGTGTGTGTGCTCAGAATACTGTCTTTTATACAAGCCAAATGGGAAGCTGCTCTAATGCATTTCCCTGAATTTGGCCTGCCACTATTGTAAATTACCTTGCTTAATGGACTCTGGGATTCTGTTATCTATTTGGAAACTTCTGAGCTCTTTGAGAACCAAATCAAGTGCCTTAGTCCCCAGGAAGGCGGGGCAGGCTTAGAAGATTTACAACTCCATGAACATCATTATTGATGTCTGTTGTGTTTTGCAAACAACTTTCCAGTGGAATAAGTGCTTATGATGAGGCCATAGTTACTTTTTTTTTTGTGAAGTTGCTCTGAAATAATGACTCCCGGCACCCATAAATCCCCTCTGGAAATCAACATGTCAGGAAGGTATTTGGCAATTATTCCACCCCCACCGTGACCCCAGCTGCAGGTAGGAACCCTGCCAAGGCCCTCAGCAACCTTCCGGCCATTTGCCGAGAGAGCAGCTAAAATTGTCAAAATGATTGCCGCCACCACCATAGCTCACGTGGTGTAGAGCACTTTATAGCTGATGGAGAGGTTCACAGGACTTGTTTCATCCTCTGAGACGTGGAGACTCGGGCCCGGAGAGATAAGCGAGGAGTAAGGGCCAGAAACATGGAACCTGGGCCTCCTGGCTTTCTTCTGCTGTCTTTGCTGTGTGTTGGCGTGACTGGTCACGGTGCCCAGCTGTTGATTCGAACATTATTCTGGTGTGTCTGTGAGGGTGTTTGTGGATAAGATGAACATGTGAAAAGCTAGGCTGAGTCAGGCAGACCGCCCTCCCCAGTGTGGACAGGCCTCATCCAACCTGTGGACTGACTAGAGCAAAAGGCAGACACTCTCTTGAGTAAGATTCTCTTGCCTGACGGCATTAGAACTAGAAAATCAGATTTTTGGCTGACCGGTCTCCATAATCACGTGAGCCAATTCCTTAAAATTAGTCATCCTCTCTGTCACACGTATATACTTGCTATTGGTTCTGCTTCTTTCTCCGCAGGTAGTTACGTGACGTGCCCTGACCACCGCTTCCTGAGTTGAGGCATGGGCCTGTGCTAGGGGCTACAAAAAGGCTAAAAGTGGTTGTGAAAGTAACACTTTTTAAAAAAGAAACTTAAATAAATGTATTCTTAATTGTGACAAATAACACATTATATAACGTGTAACATCTTGACCATTTTGTTTTAAAGACCTGTTTTTTTAAATTTTATATTGGAGCATAGTTGATTAACAATGTCGTCTTAGCTTCAGGTGAACAGCAAAGTGTTTCAGTTATGCATCTATTCCTTTTCGAATTCTTTTCCCATTTAGGTTATTACAGAATATTGCGTAGAGTTCCCTGTGCTATACCGCAGGTCCTAGTTGGTTTTTTATTTTGGATAGTGATGTGTACATGGGCTTCCTAGGTGGCACCAGTGGTAAAGAACCTGCCTGCCGATGCAGGAGACCTAAGAGATGAGGGTTCAGTCCCTGGGTTGGGAAGATCCTCTGGAGGAGGGCATGGCAACCCATTCCAGTATTCTTGCCTGGAGAGTCCCATGGACAGAGGAACCTGGTGGGCTACAGTCCATGGGGTCACAAAGAATCAGACACAACTGAAGTGACTCAGCACACACGCAATAAATACTTGTCAGTCCCAAACTCCGGTTTATCCCTACCCCCCGACCCCATCTTGACCACTGAAAATTGTACAGTTCAGCTTTGTTAAGTGCATTCCCGTTGTGTAAAGTTTGGTTTAAACTGGGGCTGGCTAAGGCTTTTTAATACCTGAAGATGAGATCATCCTTACTGCGAGAAGTGACCCCAAAGTTATAGGATTTGCCTGAGATGTCTCCAAGCGACAGGAAAGGAGATCCAGTGGAGTGCGTTTGGAGGCGGGGATGAGAGGAAAATAAAACACAAAGCCCCTGGCTGTTTGCCTCTGTGGAGCAGAGGCCTTTCTGTAAACCAGGAACACAGCCAGCTGCGGCCTCAAGGTGAAGCGGGCTGCAGACACAAAGGAGGCCTGGGGGAGGGGCTGCTGAGTTGAATGTTGAAGGACGGTGCATTTGAACAACTGAAGATAGGAGGGGGATGAGGGGATGTGAGGCAGAGAGCAGCGTGGGTGAAGAGCAGCCCTGCCCTGCACACTGGCCTCCCTGCAGCCGGGATGGTGGTGGTATGTTGCTGGGCTGTGTCTACTGTGGTGACCCTACATGTTCCCACCAGCTCTGTGGCCCTGAACCTGGGCTGCCAGTGGCTCTGAGTTCTGGAAGCGTGCTCACCCCCCAGCTCCTCTTAAGCTTCCAATCCACGCCTGAGAAGCAGCATTTTATAAATAGCAGTGCTGACAAAACCTTAAATATAGCACCTCTGGGAGCTTAATTACCCAGTAGCAGAGCTGACAGTAAGTACCATCTGGGGTGTGACTAGTGAGGCTGGTGGTACAGGGAGGGGCAGGGGGTCTGAAGTGCGGCAGGCAGTCCCGGCTTCATGCGCCCCTCACCCTGCTTGCACCCTCCTCCCACACGCCCAGCCCACACCTTGGTCATTACCAACCAGGCCTGGCCTGGAGGAGCACAGTTGGAGCCCCTGGAAGCAGCTTTGGCTACACAGAAGGAAGTGCCACCCCAGTCCCCTCCTGTGGTCCTACCCAGTTCCCTGTCCCTCATCTGGGCTGATCTTTGGGTCCTCTGTCCTGACTGGCTTCTCTCTGGAGACTGTGAGATAGTGTAGGACACAGTGGGAGCAGTTTTTGGAAGGAACCAGCTGTCGGAAGCAGTCCTGGAACCCTGCTCAGAGGATTTTGCTTGAGCATTTCACTCAAGTGGACCATGTCCCAGGGCTAGGGGGCTGGCTCTGGCCTGCTCTTAGCTCCCCCAAACCTCCACTGTGCTTCTCACACCCCGACCCCAGGCACCTTCCTTTGGGACTTCATAAGCACCAGCCCTGGGCTCACACAGTACTCCTCTCCCTGCCCAGAACACCTTCCTCTTCTTGCTCTCCTAACTGCCCTTCCCCTCAACCTTCGCATCCTGACCTCACTTCTGCAGGTGGCTTTCCCCTAACCCCTGCACCCCTGCCCTGGTGGAGGGCAGCCCCCAGGGCACACTCGTAAGGCTCTGGGTTTTTCTGGGGCACCTCGGATTCTGATCGTTATTGCGTCCTCATTGGTGTTGCTGTTGGCTGCTTGTCTGCCACCTTTGTGAGACTGTAGGCTCCATGAGGGCACGGGCAGTGTTCGGCTTGTTTCTCCCCGTGTTGCTAACCCCTTGCACAGGGCTTGGCATGCAGTAGGTGTGCAGTGAGTATGCATGAATAAAAGAAGGACTGTCTACAGAGCCTACGCTACCTGAGAACCAGAGGCACCCGTACTCCATGGCTGAGAGCTTCCTCCACCTCCCTGGAAACATCTGGCGCCAGCGGAGGCCAGCGGAAGGAGGTGGAAGGGTCAGCTGAAGTCTCTCTGAGACCAGGGTGTACGAAGGCTGTCGAGCAGGCAGCACTGGGCTGCGGTCTTTGGCCAGGAGGAGTGATGGGAGCAGGATGATGGGTGTACATTGGTTCATGGTTGGTGCCATTGCCTGATTCAGAGAGTCAGGGAGATCACCGATACCTACAAGGGAGGCTGTGGAGGGGTGGAGCCTCCTAGGGGAGGGGTGTCTGCACAACGTAGGCTGCCAGACTTCAGGAGGGGTTACACAAGGCTCCAGGGTTTGTCAGGAGACAGAGATGAGGCACGGATTGGCCTCAGTTCTCACAAAAGGCCTTAGCCTTTCCTGATGAATCCAGGCTTTGCTCCATACCAGCAGCTTGATGGCGAGGTCATTTGGCTTCCCAGACAGAGCTGGAAGTTGGGCACCACAGCCCAGCAAGTCCCAGGGGCAAGCAGAGAATTGGCCAGCAGGGGGCAGTTGGTCCAGCCAGGTCTCCATAACTCAGAGGTCTGAAAGCAGGAAGATGATGGGACTGGGGGGCGGGGAGGGCAGGAGAAAGAAAGAGTTGGAGTTGCTCTGGCCTCATGGTCCCTGGGGCAGGTCTGGCCAGTCACATGTGGATCCAGTGCTCCCCATGGGGTGCAGGGCCTAGCCTGGTGAAAGGGCAGGGAGCAGGCACCTAAGCCTCCCATTCACAACTACCTCTTTACATTCAGACTTTGGGAATTATTGCAAGTGAGATTTTAATGTTGAAAGAAGTAATTAGTTAAATGTAAGTCTTTAAAACATGCCACAGGTTTATAGCTCTATCTTGGCATGTCTTTGTGTTTTAATCAGAGGACTAGAAAAGTGGAAGTGGTCCAGACCTCTTGGCTGTGGGCAGCCTGGCAGAGAGCGCCTTTCTCAGGGACAGAGCCCTAGGCCCAGTCTGGACCGGTGTGCTTTTTCTGGGTGTCTCCCCTTGCTGGCTTTGCCTAGGCCACCATGCACCTCAGGGCAGAGAGAATATAACGATATTTTCATAGCTTTTTGTTCACCCTAGGATGGTGGGAATGTTGGACACTTAGCTCCCAGCACTGGACAGATGAGACTGACAACAATTTATGGGTCATACATACGCCCAGCCTGGGGAAGGAGGACGCAGCACATGAAATAGGGCCACATGGAGGCTGCATGTGGGAATGGTGTGGACAACCAGGGCTGATGAATGGCAGGTTTTGTAGTATGAAGAGGGTGAGGTGACCTCCGTTCTGTGGGAGGCTGTGACTGGCCTTTCTGAGCAATTTAGTGACTGGCAGGGAACTGAGCCCGGTTACTCAGTGTTAAGCAGGAACTGTGACTGGCCCCTGTGATTTGGAAGGTTATTGGTCAGGGCATTTTATCTGTGGGGGCGGGTTGAGGGAGGGGCAAAGCAGTTGGGCTGTTTGAGGCCCTCCCCTCTTCACCAGCTGTCGAGAAGCACATAGTATTAGGCCTTAATTTCAGGTCATAGAGCTCTTGCCGAAAGTGGAAGGGGGACGCAGGCTGAGACAGGGCAGACAGCCATGTGTGCAGGGGGCTCACTGAGACAGATGGAAGGTTTCCCCTAGCTGGCATGTTGCTGTGGGTGCTTCTTGAGTCTGCCCCTGCTTACTCCCTCTAGAGCACAGCCCTGTTTTCCGACCTGATAGAGAACATAAATGTGAGTGTCCTTGGATGAGGGGTTGCAAGGCCTGGAACCCAGCCACTGCGGGGATGGACTGACCCTGGTAGGGGCAGGCTCAGGGTTCTTGGAAGTGGGGAACCTCTCAGAGTGTCCGCTGCTGCTCCCATCCCTAGACTCTGGAACCAGGCTCATGGAGGGCCTTGGCGAGCCAGGGGCAAGATAGAAAGATGTGGCCCAGAGTCACATATTCCAGATCTCCATGGTTCTGCCCTTGGGTCAGGATCTTTGCCTCCACCTTCTCACAGTGATATGTGAGCCACTCTGAGTGTGCTCTTCACCGCAGCAGCCTCTGCACCCTCCCCGCAGTCTTGCTGCTCTGCCTTGCCCTGCACCAGACCCTGAAACCTCCCCCTGGCCTTCCTGAAGCTCCTGCTGGGATGCCAGCTGCCCTTCCATAGACCTTTTTCCAATGCCGCGCACACCAAGCAGCAGTCCTCCAACATCCTGGTCCCTGGTACACCTTCCCGAGGTGTGTGTGACATACAGGGTGCAGGCGGCAGCTAATCTGAATATAGGTCAGTTTTGTTCCCACTGAAACATTTGGGGCCCTTTTCCTAAACCTGGGAAGAGGTGCAGGTTTTACAACAACGGAGATAGTGCCCCAAGCCTAGGCGTTCCGTAAGGAGGGGCAGGACCTCAGGGAGGACAGTGTGTGAGGTGGGCCTCGCAGAGCTCCATCACTGATGCCACGTCAGGGGTGAGCAGAGAGGACTGAAGATGTTAGATTCTTCTTCTTGAACATTCTGCTCTGTGCGGGTGCCCCAAGAATACTGCACGACTCTAGGAAGGGAAAGAGGCCTCCCTAAATCCCAACAGATGTTTGATTTCTCATCAGCCTTGGTGGGTGGCACGCGCGTGAAACTCTTCATGCTCATTTTATTCAAGTAATTTGTCTCAGGAAATTAGGAAAAAATGAAAAATTTTCATGCTACTGACCTCAGGCAGAGGTCGGCACAACTGCCATTCCGGTATCTTACCCTGTAGTCACACCTTATCTGTATTAGAGGTTTACAGGGTGGAGGTTCACTTGTAAACAGTTTTACTTCTGCCTTTGGTTTAACAGCTGCACAGTATTCCACTCTGTGGATGTGCAGTCATATAACACATTCCCTATTTTGGGTTTCCAGTTTTTTTGCTATTATGGGTAACACCCACAGTAAATATCCTTGCATGTCAAACTGTATGTATGTTTCTGATAAAGTGATTTGTCAGGTGTTCCCGTGCAAAGCTTCTGCTTGGGAGTCAAGGAGGTCTCCTGACCTCAAAGTCCAAAGCCAGAGGGCAAATGCCCATCTTTGGAGCTCTCTTCTACTTAGAGCTAAACTTCCCTCTACTTATGTGATCTCATTCACACCTTCCCTTGCGACCTTTTAAGGACACTATTCCTGCCCCCACTGGACAGATGAGGGAACCGAGGCACAGAGAGAGCCAGTCAATTACCCATGGCCACAGAGTCAGTAAGTGGCAGTACTGGACTCAAACAAAAACAAACTCCCCCCGTGGTGCAGAGTGTGTGTGTGGGGTAGTGTCTGCAGCGCCTCTCCAGTATCTCTAGAGGCCACTCCCTTGCCCCCATCACTGCTCTTCACTTTATCCCCTTGTGTTTCAAGCACCCCAGCTTTCCAGTGGGTGTTCGGATGCTCCCAATTCAGGACTGTTGAGCCTCACACTTCCTCTGCATTTATTCAGCCGAGAGCTGCTGTCTACCTCCACCTACTGCATCCATGCAGTGAGAAGGAGCCTTGAAAATGCCAGCAGGGTGGTCACGCTCTCATGTGGGGGCCCTGCTGTGACTCATGGTTGGGCTCTGAGCCGCTGGAAAAACACTCCTCTCGGAAAGGGATTCACTGTGGCTGGAGGAGCTCGGCCAGCCCCAGACCCTGCCCAAGCTACCCTGGAATAGAGGACACCCCTGGTGCTTCTGGAAGGGCCCCCATGGTCTCCCACAGCCTCCAGGGATGCTTTGAGAAGCAGGACCCAAGCTGTAGGTGGCACTGGCAAATCCTTGGTCGCCAGCACACACTCTGGGCTCTCTCTGGTCTCTGGATCCTGCAAAGCTGCTGGGCCACCTTTCCAGAATATTCTTCCTGCCAAAGCCTGAGGTGCTGAAAAAGAAGAAGCAAAGTGAGACCACGATGCTGGAGAGTACTTGCAGGGGGCGTTTTGTGGGTTGAACCGTGCAGGCGTTACGACTACTGTGTGATTGATGGGAAAACTGAAGCAGCACAGGGTGAAGCGACATGTCCATGTTGCCACAGTCTGGGGGGTGATCCTGACTCCTGCCTGAAGTCCAGGTCTTGTAGCCTGGATCAGTAAGGGACGTTAATTAGTACTTGCTAATTTTGACATTGAAAAAGAAAACAGCTGGCCCACCCAGTGTTTTCCAGGATGTGCTCTGAGAACTTTGGGCCCTCAAGTAGCTTTGTGAAAAAAATCAGCAGCCTCTGGTCTCTTGCACAGAGGGTGTGAGGGAATATGTCATCTGCATGCTCATCAGCATATCTAAGCAGCCCTGCAATAAGGCCGCCCTATTAACTTCCTGGAGCCCTGGCTTTGCCTGTGACTTTGGACCTTAGAAGCCTCCCTCCTTACTCCTTCCCTTCATTTCCATAAAGAATAACCATGCTGCAGTCCTGGCTCAGCTGTAAAGAATCTGCCTGCAATGCAGGAGACCGGGGTTCGTTCCCTGGGTGGGGAAGATCTCCTGGAGAAGGGGAAGACTACCCACTCTAATATTCTGGCCTGGAGAATCCCATGGACTGTATAATCCATGGGGTCGCAAAGAGTTGGACATAATGGAGCAACTTTCACTTCACTTCACTTCATGCTGCAGTAGATGACTTGGACTGCCTCAATTCTTTGGTTTCTCTCAGAAGAGGAGCCCTCATTTGCCATTTTCAGATGATAACTGGAGAGGAGAAAGGCACAGGGCAGGAAATTCATGCAGAGCCTCAGATCTGTACCGAGTCCTCCTGGGCTCTTGGACTCGGTGATGTTCTTAGGAATCACTGGGCTCCCCAGGAGGAAGGGGACCTCTGCAGTGGCTAGGCGCACTGATGGTCCAGGAGAGAGCTGAGTCCTGTGGCAGCAGCTGCCCTCCTAAGCTGAGTGGAGCAGACTGTCGTTAATTACTTGCTTTCCTGAATAGCACTGCCTACCCCTACCAGCGGCTCCCTGGGCCTGATTGCTTTACCCCTTTCCATGATGATTCGTCTCCAACTTGTTTGATGCTTCTCCAAAGAGCTCCATCTGGCTCCCTCACCGTTTCTGACAGGTGGCTAACACGGCTCTCTGAAGCCCCCTGAACATCAGGAAGCACCTTCTGCAGAACTGACTTGGCTTTTATGTCATATCTCTGTCTCCCAGTTGTGTATTTGCCACAACCACAGACATTTGTATGAAAATAGAATCGGTGTTTGTAAGGGCTCATCTGCTCAGGCTGCCTGAGAGGAGGCACTGGGGGACAATCTGCCAGCCTGGTACCCTTCCATGCAGTTCCCCGGTTTCCCACGAGAGGTTCCCCCAGCCTCTGAGAGAGTGGGACACCACCCAGCCTGGATTTATGGCCTGAGTGGGCCTTCTTGGACCTTAGAAGTGTCTACTTCAATGTTGTGCCATCCCCAGGCAGCTTTCTGCCTGCATCTGGGCACGTTGGGCCAGAGAGTGAGGCCAGCCTGCTGGGCCAGGAAGGGCCAGTGTGGTGTCCTGGGCTGATGACTGTAGAGGTCAGCGGGGTTAGAGATGAGCCTTCAAAGAGGATATGGAGTGAGGAGTTAGTGCCTGGGTGAGGGCCAGCACTGGCCCCCGCCTGGTGAGACTAAACAGTGAGTGTGCCCCTTTCTCTTTCCTATGAGCGCGGAAATTTCGTCCACTAGTACCTCACCTCAGTGTGGTGTTAGGGGCCAAATGTTTGTGTCTCCTCCGAATGCACATGCTGAAGCCCTACCCCACAATGTGATGGTGTTTGGGAAGTGGGGCCTTTGGGAGGTAATTACATTGAGAAGAAGTCCTCAGGGTGTGGACCCCATGATAAGATTAATGCCCGTGTGAAACGAGGAAGACACATCAGAACTGCCTCTCTCCACCGTGTGAGCACACGGTGAGAAGGAGACTGTCTGTAAACCAGGAAGAGAGCTGTCAGGAGGCTGCAGCCATGCTGGCACCCTGACCTCAGACTTCCCCTGCAGGGTTCTGAGCAGAGCAGTGGTGGTGCCTCACCCATGTGTGGACAGCAGCACTTTGTTGAGAATGGACAGCGGGGCAAGGGTGGAAGCAGGGAGGCCTCCTGGGAAGCTGGCTCAGTGTAACCCAGATGACAGACGGCACTGGGTGCCTGGACTGGGGAGGAGGAAGTGGAAGGGGTCAGAATTTGACATATCTGCTGACCATTTGGATATGGAGAAAGGAAGTAAGGGTGTTTGTGGCATATGCAAATAGAAGGATGGATTTCCACTGAGAAGTGGCTGATGTATGAAGAGCAGGCTTGGAGCAAAAAGACAGGCTTTCCATCCTGGAAACGTAAGGTTTGTGATGTCCATTAGAAAAGAGAGTGACGCTGTCAAGAGACCCTGGAGCTGGGGGTTGAGGCTGGGATGGAGAAATCAAGTTGGGAGGGTCAGCAGATGGAGTGCATTTAAAGTCACAAGACTGGATGATATCACAAATGGAGGATTATTAGTAGAAGATGCTTGACGCTTGTGTCCTCAACTGGCCAATGTTGAATAGTGGGAGAGATGGGGAGAAACTGACAAAGATTCTGAAAAGAAGGCACCAGGGAGGTAGGGGGGAAACCAGGAGGACATGCTTGCTGGAAGCTGTTTTCAAGGAAGACGCCTATTGCATTTTTGTTTCTCAGTGTTTTGTTCACATGCATGACCTGATGCTGCTGCTGCTAAGTCACTTCAGTCGTGTCTGACTCTGTGTGACCCCATAGACGGCAGCCCACCAGGCTCTCCAGTCCTTGAGATTCTCCAAGCAAGAACACTGGAGTCAGTTGCCATTTCCTTCTCCAACGCATGAAAGTGAAAAGTGAAAGTGAGGTCACTCAGTCGTGTCCGACCATCAGCGACCCCATGGACTGCAGCCTAACAGGCTCTTCCGTCCATGGGATTTTCCAGGCAAGAGTACTGGAGTGGGGCGCCATTGCCTTCTCCGATGTATGACCTAAGTTGGTTAATTGGAGTACACTTAGGGCCCTTATCGGAATTACAAAGAATAAGAAACATGCTCTCTTTTGCCTCATGGTTCTTAGCTGGAGCTATTAGTGGACATTTTACCTATAAGAGTGAACAGCCAGCACAGAATCAAAACCGAGGAGGCATAGTGGGAGACAGAGCCCTGAAGGCGTCATCTCTGCCCTGGATCCCACCCTGCCTGAAATCCCTAGACTTTTAGTTTCGCATTTTTGCTTAAGTCACTTTGAACTGGATTTCTGAATTTGCAACCAAAAAAGTTTTGACTGAAGCAGTGATGCACCCCTCTTCTGATACTATCCATGTGGAGAACACCTCCCGCTGCCATTCTGAGGCGCCCTTTTCCCAGCACTGTGCCCAGTGCTGCACACCTGTTCCATGTGGCACTGAGCCTTCTTTCCCAGGGACATCTTTCAGTAGTTTCCTTTATCTGAGGCTGAACAAGAGGGACTAAGGAGAAAGCAATGGAAATCACTGGAGAGGATATTTATTGTTTGGTGATTTATTGTTTGCTTTGCTTTTTATTATTTGAAAGTATTCTTTTTCTTATTATTTGCTTTATTGATTTGTTGTCATTTTTCAGTCGCTCAGTCACGTCTAACTCTTTGCAACCCCATGAACAACAGCATGCCAGGCTTCCCTGTCCTTCAATTTATTGATTCATTTTTTTTTAAAAAGGAGGAATGACAGGCACATACTTATATTTTGCACCAGTGACTGATAGAGGTGAACTGGAGGGGCTAAGGCTCCCAGCAGGGTGGGGAGGGGTATTAGGGGAATGGGCTCCTGAACTCAGGAATAGGCAGGGTGGTGGTTCAAGGGAAGTGGAAATCTTTAAGAATTGTGACACATTGACTTGAGGGGATGTGCAGAGAATGGTGTCAAGGAGGATTCCTGTTTTGTTTTGTTTTGGCTAAAGCGACTGGCTGGACAGAGGAGAGCCACTGAGTCTGATAAAGTATTGAGAGAGACCATCCCCCTGGAGGGGCAAATTCAGGCCCTGGGCTGGGCGGCCCTCTCCCCAGATTACTAATCTCTTGCTCCATCTACATGTTTGCTTTTGAAGGGCATTTTTTCCTTCTATGCCTCGGAGTCACTTAATTCATTAGTTCATCATTTATGTCCTATTTCATTATGTTATAATCTTTACAGTTGTTAATTTGCATTTCATTTCCTGCAGTGACCAAAAAAAAACAAAAAAAAAACAAAACCCACCTTACCCATGAAAAATGTTATTGTTGTAAATATTAATATAAGTCACAAATGATCACCATCCAGACCCCACTGCACAGAGCAACGGCTCCCTTTGTCTGAAACTGGGAGGATTTGGGGTAATTACCAAAAGCAAGAGTTTTGCATGCCCTGAGGCTGAACGATCAGAACCAATCACAAGCCCTGAGATAATATTAAAAAGAGACAGAGAAAATGGCACTTGCAGACAGTCATAGCCCACTTGTGCACCTACTGTGACTCTCGATGCAGACCCCATACCACCTGTACTTGAGCGGCTCAGAGTCTAGAGGGACAGATGGTGGCCTCCATGCCCCATGGGTGGGGGAGAGCCTCTGCTCAGGAGCTCAGAGAAGAAGCAAGTTTGAGTCTTCCCTGGAGGGGAGCCAGGGAGAAGGGGGCACTGGGAGGGAAGGAGAGAGTGGGTGGTGTGTGAGCTGCTGCACAGGTTCCAGCCCGAAACCCCTCAATTCCTACTCTCTTGGTCTAGAGGAGGACTCTTGCATTGTGTCTTTTTCAGGAAAATTGCACTGCAAAGAGTCATTTCTTTGCCCTGGAGACCAGAGATGATCCATCCCCTTGAACTGCCTTAACATCTAGACCTGGAAGGAGACACCCATCACTCCTGAGAAGTCTTGTGCCCCTGCCCCCCTGTCCCCAATCCCTGGCCCCATAAGAAGCTCCAGAGCAAATCAGGGGTGGCTGAGTCAGAACTCCTGACGTGCTGGGAGGTTAAGTCTGTTAAGCTGTGAACAGCTGATGCCGTTTCTAGAGCAGGGAAAGTACAAAGTGGACCTGGAATATCATAGACTGGAAAGCAAGGAACTGATCAAAGGTTTAATGGGGTTGTGTTTGAAAGACATAAGAACCAGCCATAAGGGGATCACAAGGGTCAAATTTCGGACAAATATAGTAACAAAAAGAGTAATGATGATCATGGAAATTCTAAGATATTTAATGGGGGAAAAAATCTGAGAGTCCATAATGATAATCAAAGGAAAAAATAAAAACAAAACAAAACCATGTTTTTGTGTATATAAGGAGGGAAAAATGGAGTGGATAAGAAGCTCCATGGGAAAGAATCCACCTGCCAATGCAGGAGATACAAGAGAGATGCATTTGATCCCTGGGTTGAGAAAATCCCCTGGAGAAGGAAATGACAACTCATTCCAGTATTCTTGCTTGGAGAACCCCATGGACAGGAGCCTGGTGGGCTATAGTCCATAGGGTTGCAAAGCGTGGGCGTTACTGAACGACCGAGTGCACACACACACACACAAGAAGATGTTAACACGGGTGTGCAGCTGTCCACAGCACTGTGTAGTTTTTCCAAGAAAGAACCAGAGAACCTTGTTTGAACCCTAGATTTGTGATTGACATGTTGAATAATAATTTTGAACAACTTCATTTGTGTCTCAGAGCCTATTTCTCCCTTTGCACAATGGACATGACATCATTTCCATCTCCCAGGCCAGCTGGGAGGGCTAGCTGGGCTAAAGGGTGTGAATTCAGCGCAGTGACTAGCACCTATTAAGTCTTAGTAATAGCTAATGATATTAGCATTAGTCACAAATCCAGGGCTCAAAAAAGGTGCTCTCCCATCATCCAGAACTAAGGTAACTGCAAAGCCAAGGCACTTGCTTTAGCTGAACTGGGCCCCCTAAAAGCTATGTCCATATTCTGGGACTTGTGAATGTGACCTTTTGGGGAAAAAAGGATCTTTGCCGATGTAGTTAAGTTAAAGATCTTGAGAGCATCCTGGACTGTGTATGTGTGTTCTCGGTCACTTCAGTCATGTCTGACTCTGTGGCCCCATGGACTGTAGCCCACCAGGCTCCTCTGTCTATGGGGATTCTCCAGGTGAGAATACTGGAGTGGGTTGCCATGTCCTCCTCTAGGGGATCTTCGCAACCCAGGGATTGAACCCACGTCTCTTAGGTCTCCTGCGTTGGCAGGCAGGTTCTTTACCCCTGAGCCACCAGGAAAGCCTGCCTCGGCCCTAAACCCAATAGCAAGTACCCTTATGAGAGCTAGAGAAGAGAGACAGTCACGGAGGAGGCCATGTTAAAACAGAGGCAGAGATTATTGTTCTGCAGCTGGAAGTCAGGAAGGCCTGGAGCCAGCAGAAGCTGGAAGAGGCAGAAAGGATCATCCCCAAAGTCTTTAGGGGAGCCTGGCTCTGTAAACACCTTAAAAAAAATTATTTCATTTAAAAGTTTTATTTATTTATTTTTAATTGATTGATGATTGGTTTACAACATTGATTTAATTTCTATCATACATCAACACGAATTAACCATTGGTATACATATGTCCCCTCCCTCTTGAATCACCCTCCCACCTCCCGCCCATCCCCAGTCCTCTAGGGTATTACAGAGCCCCAGTCTGAGTTCCCTGAGTCATAGAGCAAATTCCCGTTGGCTGTCTGTTTACATATATTGGTGTATATGCACCCATGCTACTCTCTGCGTTCATCTCACCTTCCTCTTCTCCCCCACCCTTGTCCATAAGTCTCTTCTCTATGGCTGCGCCTCCATAGCTGCTCTGCGAACTGATTCGTCAGTACCATCCTTCTAGATTCTCTATATATGCATTAATATTTGTTCTTCTCTTTCTGACTTACTTCACTCTGTGTAATATGCTCTAGGTTCACCCACCTCATTAGAATGGACTCAAATGCATTCTTTTCATGGCTAAGTAGCATTCCACTGTATAAATGCACCGCAGCTTCTTTATCCATTCCTCTGGCAGTGGACTTCTAGGTTGCTTCCAAGTCTTGGCTATTGTTAATAGTGCTGCAGTGAACACTGGGGTGCATGTGTCTTTTTTTTCAGTTTCTTCCGGGTATATGCCTAGAAGTGGTATTGCTGGGTCATGTGGTGGTTTATTCCTAGTTTTTTAAAGACTCTCCATACTGTTTTCCATAGTGGCTGTATCAATTTACATTCTCACCAGCAGTGTAGGAGGGTTCCCTTTTCTCCATACATTTCTCCAGCACTTGTTTGTGCATTTTTTGATTGTGGCCATTCTGTCTGGGGTGAGGTGATATCATTGTAGTTTTGATTTGTATTTCTCTAATAATGAGTGATGTTGAGCATCTCTTCATATGTTTATTAGCCATCTGTATGTCGTCTTTGGAGAAATGTCTGTTAGGTCTTTTGCCCACTTTTTTTGAGTGGGTTGTAAAAAAATGTATTTATTTATTTTTAATTGAAATATAATTGCTTTTACAATATTGCATTGGTTTCTGCCATGCATCAATATGAATCAGCCATAGGTATACATATGTCCCTTCCCTCTAGAACCTCTCTCCTACCTCCTACCCCATCCTACCCCTCTAGGTTTTTACAGAGCCCCAGTTTGAGTACCCTGAGTCATACAGCAAAATTCCCATAGGCTTGCAAACATCTTGATTTTTTGACTCCTGGTCTCCAGAACTGTGAGGGAATAAATTCCTGTTGTTTTAAGCTACCCAGTTTGTAGTGCTTGGTTAAGGCAGGCCTTGGAAACTCGTACAGGCACCAAGAGAAAACTTTGCCTGAATAAAGCATGGAAGTATTTACCATAGAGCGGTGCGAGGTCATCTTTCACTTTGGTATGATTTGCTTTGTTTTTATCTGGAGTCACCTCTTGAGTCCTCTAAGGTCTTGATAGGCCCAGCTCTGCCCTGTGTTCCTGATGACTGTGGCCCTGGCTCTGTGGTGTTTGCTATGGTCTGATGTAACCCCCCAGATGTGTAGTGGCCTGCTCTGGGACCTGCATTCAGGGGTCTGCGGGCTGCCTCGCCCAGGGCACTGCCACCCAGTCCAATGGTCCTCCCCAGTGCAGGAGGTGCCTGGTGGCATCCGTTGTCTGCATCCCCTGTTGCCTGGTGCGTACACTCAGCCACAGGACTGGAGAAGGATTGGGGCCCAGGGCAACACTAAGGTGATACCAATGTGCTGGTCTGAGCTACTGTCATTGCAGCGGTGAATTTTGGCTAATTCTGAAATTGCTGGGCTGGGGAGCAGCCAGAGCGTGCACTTGGGCCGAACCACAAAACCAGATGAGGGCTGGAGAGGCCAGGGGTTCTGAGAGAGCCTGGCTCTATGAGGCCTGGAGGCTGGAGCCTGTTTGATGACTTGATGACATGTGTCTGCTGGAGGGCATGGCATGAGCCCCAAAGGGCTGAGAGGCTGGCTGGTTGCAAACCCAGCCCGGTGGCTGCCTGGTATCTCAGGGAAGAGACAGGCACTCTGGACTCAGCATCTCTCTTAGAAGAGCCAAAGCTGATTCCCTTTTGAGATGTGTCTGACTGCAGGCTTTGCTGAGTATTTTTGTCCCCTGAATGGTTTGGAACTTTTTAGAAGGTGGGCCCTTAGAGGTGAACCAGACTGGGGTGCCTCGTGACCTAGGCCCTGGGGATGAGGTACTCCAGAGGAGTGTTTCTGCATAAGCCCCTACCCGTCTCTCCCTGGGACAGGCAGAAACTTGGCCTTCAGACTAGAGGAGGGCAGGAGGAAATGACCTTGGGCCCGAGGTGAGCCCTCTAGCTCTAAAGTTGGGGCATCTCTATGACACTCCTGATCGCCACTAACGGGCAAACAAAATCATAAATCCCGATTAGGGAGACACTGGTTGGCAATGACATACAAAAAAGTTTGTGATTAGTGAACTGTAAAAGCTAACATGACACGCTCATAATTGGGATGTATTTACTGTGCGAAGAAACGCCACACTGCCATTCGAGCAAAGTGACTTTGAGGGAACTTTCAAAAGGAGTCCGACACAACTTCCTTCTTTTGCTTACCAAACAGCAATAACTGTTATTGATGGCGCTTTTCAAATGGCAGCTAGAGAGAGAGAGGGGCTGTGATTTCTTGTCAGAACTGTTTTATGGTGTCGTATTTTCCGGGTGTTTAAGAAGCCCTGTTCATTTGCGGCATTATCGTGGGTGATTTATGGACCCTCAAAAAGCCTACTTCATTTCGATGGTTTAGGCATTTCGCTTTTTTACAACAAACCTTCTTCCAATATAATCAATGGAGGTTTCTCCCTCTGGCCTGGGAGGGGAGTGCCGTGTGGGTTTATAGCAAAATCAATATGAGGATAAATGGACAGCAAAGAAAGTCCGTTGTCAGGGTGGAAACAGGCTGCAAAGTCCTGGGCCCAGCGGCACAGCCGTTGGTAGGCTCTGACCCGGAGGCCTTGCTGAATGCGGCTACAGGGAGTTGTCTTGGCGGACCAGCCCAGAGGGATTCTGGGAACAACACAGCTGGGCAGTGGGGAAAGGACTCAGCCACACTTTAGTTAAAGTTTGTTTGTAAGAGACCCTCCCCTGCACGTCTCATGAATGTTTGATGCTGTTTGTGTGTGTTTTCTAATTAAAGTAAGAAATGATTCCCAAATGCATCAGTGTTCCAACCAATGAGAAGGGGATGAGAAAGCAAGCCAGATGAGTATCTCACAGATGGGGCTAATGTTCCCTGAAGGAGCCCGAGCAGCTGCAGAGGCCCCTGGAGGAACCTCAGATCCACTAGCTAACCCTTGTCCCCCAGTCCTTGCCAGGGAAGTCCTCAGGTTTTCTCTAGAGACATGGTGGTGGTGGGGGCTACCATAGCAGGCTGGCTGCTGCTTCTGGGGGGTGGGGGCTTGGAGGTGGGGGAGTAAGAAGCACCAGGATGGGGTCCACTGTACTAATTACCTGAGCTAAATGAGGACATTTAGGACAGATATGAGTTTGCTTGTACAGGAGAAGGAAAACTTACAGGCCTCTTGAGGTCCCTTGGTGGAGCACAATAAACATTAACTTAATGAGCAAACAAAGGAAGTTCTGGCGGGAAGTAAAATCCAGCTCCAGGCAGAATGGGCATACAAGTAGAGGGCCACCTCCCTGCCCTGGGCAGCTTCATGGTGCTCGTAGCGGCTGACTGTCCCATTAGCAGGCTTTGCATTCATTCACTAAGCACCTAGCATGGGTCAGGGCCTGCAGGCACGGTGACGCCTGGGAAGACAGGCTTTGACCCTCAGGGAGCTCATGGTCTAGTGCAATAGTTTCATATGTGTCACTACCGATGATCAGGGTCACAGAGGAGAAGAGCCCAGTCAGCTCCCTAGCACCCTAAAGGACCCCTGCTACCCTCTGGCCAGACCATCCATGATGTTCGTACTGCTTGATGCATTTGGTTCCGGCCTCAGGCCTTTGTTTAATTAATCCTCCATCTCTGGAAATCCTTCCAAGGAAGGTCAACAGAGCACTCAGGGCCACTCCTGCCCCCTTTTCTGCCCCGTCTCCTCCAGGCAGTTTAATTTGAGCCAGCGGAGGTCTTATGAGGTTGGCTCCATGCCAGTCCTTGTGCTGGGTTCAGAAGAGTCAGCCAGCAACATACAGAAACAGTTCCTTTTCTCCCAAAATTTACACCCTCATCTTTGTGCCAGGCACCACTCAGCATTTGATTATCTCCTGCCTTGGGCTGGTGACTGCTGATCTCATGCATTAGAGTTCCAATACATCTGGTGGGTCCTAGAGGCTGGGGCCTCACTGCTCACTTGGTGGTCTCCTACAGTGTGTCTGAGCATGGGGCCAGGCTCAGAACAGGGCCTCCTGCTAAACTTGTTCTTATTCCCTTGGGAGACTCATTACTTGCTCTAAAACCACAGTGATTCTATCACTAGCTCAACCACACCTAAGCCAAAGCTATGTATGGCAGAGGTGGCTGGCTGCCCACCAAAATCCAGCCTCCCACAGCCATTTGCAAAGAGCAGTATCTGGAAAGCCCANTGCATTTGGTTCCGGCCTCAGGCCTTTGTTTAATTAATCCTCCATCTCTGGAAATCCTTCCAAGGAAGGTCAACAGAGCACTCAGGGCCACTCCTGCCCCCTTTTCTGCCCCGTCTCCTCCAGGCAGTTTAATTTGAGCCAGCGGAGGTCTTATGAGGTTGGCTCCATGCCAGTCCTTGTGCTGGGTTCAGAAGAGTCAGCCAGCAACATACAGAAACAGTTCCTTTTCTCCCAAAATTTACACCCTCATCTTTGTGCCAGGCACCACTCAGCATTTGATTATCTCCTGCCTTGGGCTGGTGACTGCTGATCTCATGCATTAGAGTTCCAATACATCTGGTGGGTCCTAGAGGCTGGGGCCTCACTGCTCACTTGGTGGTCTCCTACAGTGTGTCTGAGCATGGGGCCAGGCTCAGAACAGGGCCTCCTGCTAAACTTGTTCTTATTCCCTTGGGAGACTCATTACTTGCTCTAAAACCACAGTGATTCTATCACTAGCTCAACCACACCTAAGCCAAAGCTATGTATGGCAGAGGTGGCTGGCTGCCCACCAAAATCCAGCCTCCCACAGCCATTTGCAAAGAGCAGTATCTGGAAAGCCCACCCAGGAACATTTTCCAGCTGTATCCCCATTTCTCTACCCCTATTCCATGCACCTAAGCATGACTGTGTGACTAGCTTTTTTTTTGTGACTGTCACACGAGTGTATGTTCCTCGGTTCTGTCTCGTCACAACAAAGACTTGCAGTGACGGACATTGAAGCCCCCTCAGTGTGTCGCAGCTCTCAGGTCTTGGATAGACCGTGTTGCAGCTCTCAGGTCTCAAATGGACCATGTTATAGCTCTTAGACAAATCAGTGTTACAGCTCTACTTTATTTAGAAGATAGCAGGAAAATCCATCTTCGAGGCGTGAGGGCATGTAGATCCAAAGACACGAGTGGAAGAGCGCCCCAGCGCGCAGGAGAGAGAGAGAGAGCGCTCGAGCTAGCTTTGGCTCCTCTATTTATGTGTTTCTCTCTCCCTGGGCCTGTCCTATGTAAATTGGGCCAGCCAGGAGTGTTGTTTGTTTTACCTGAGGTCCTCACTCCAGTCCTCAGACCTTCTTTTGTTCCATTTTTGCGGGCTTTTCCCTTCCTTGTCTTGTAGCCACCGCCATTTTGGACTCTTTCCCTCTTCTACCTACCTAACATGACTAACATTTGACCGTAGAATGTGAAGGGAAGAGAGAGAGGCCGCTTCAAGGGCCAGATTCTTTGTCCTTTCATCAGCTGTATGGAGATGACCGAAGGCTGTAGGAGATGGTAGAGCCACAGAAATAATGATCCTGGGGCCTTGAATCACGGTGTGGAGGATGCTGTTTACTTCCTGGACACTTGCTTGAAACTGACAGGCAAGCGAGAGGTAAACTGTTAAGGAAGCAACACCCCCACACATATTTAGGTCTGCTGACTGGGTGCCTGTCCTCCTTAGTCTGTACACTCGTATGAGACCCTCTGCTTCCAGCACCCCCTCTCCCAGGCTCTGCTTCCTCAGTCATGTACTCATCTCCCCCAGCCTTTTGCTTTTGAGGGAAAATTGTGCCTTTGGCTAGAGCAGGTCTCAGAAATCATGTTCTTCTTCTTTGTGTTGTTTTTAAACTTTGTATTATGAAAATATATATACAGAAAAGTAGAATGAGGAGGATAATGGGCATATATACTCTGGCGTGTATTGCAGTGACATGGCTATCACCGGACTGAACTACTGCTTACGTCCTGTCATTTGTGCTTCATCTGCTGAAGTGTTTAAAAGTAAATTACAGACATTATTACATTTTACCCACAGTTATTTCAATATACATCTCTGAAAAATAAGATTCTACTGATACATGATCACAGTTCCATTGTATTAGTAGGGGTTCTCCAGAGAAACAGAATGTATATAGGTACATAAAGAGTTATTGTAAGGACTTCACTCATGTGATTCCGGAGGCTGAGAAGTCCTAAGATGGGTATTAATTGTTAGCAAGTGGGAGGCCCAGGAGTAGTTCCATTGTGAAAGCCAGCAGCCTTGACACCCAGGAAGAGCTGATGGTTTGGTCCAGCGTCCCAGCTCAAGCAGGCAGGTGGGAAGCGTGCCCTGTTACTCGTGGGTCAGCCTGACAGCCTTTTGGTTTTATTCAGGCCTTCAGCTGGTCAGATGGGTCTCCCTGCATGAGAAAGGGCAGTCTGATTTACTCAGTCCACCTATTCATCCAAAAAACCCTCCCAGACACACAGAGAATAATGTTTGACCGAATGTCTGAACACCCTGGGGCCCAGTCAAATGGACACATGAAATTAACCATCCCAGTAATTATTGTACCTAACATATAACCCCTGACACCATCTAGTCCCTTATCTACATTCACATTTCCCCAAATACGGCTTATAGAATCGTCCCTTCAGACTAGTGGCTAATCAGAGGCCGAGTGTTGCATTTGGTTGTTGCCTATGACCTTCGAGAAGCCCAGCAATAGGGGTCCACGCCTGACTCCTCCAGGCTGGGAGGAGGGGGGAATGTTTAGTTGTGGAGTTGGGCTGTAGGTCTAGGAAGATAATTATTCATCACTGAGAACAGGCGCGAATGAAGCATCAGAACGCTCAGGGCTCCACCTCTGGAAATTTATGGGCTCCAGCCATCAAGCACTTGTGTGTCTAAGTGCTTTACATCGTTAATTAGACACACCTGGAAACTCCAGCAAGGGCAAGTCACCGTGGCCAGGGTTACCACTGGCAGAGTGAGTGGCTGAGCCCACTCAAGGTCACCAAGCAGGTCTGGGCCCGAGTGCGGGTCTCTGCCCCGAGAAGAGTGTCCTGGACTCCTCTCCAAGGGTAGAAGGTGAAGCCCAGCCAGACAGAGGGGCACCAACCAACCCCGCATTCTTGGGCCCAGAGCACTGAGCCTCCTTTCCTGTAGGGAAATTGGCAGGACAGCAGCCGGGGCGCCCAGGGTTTGCATAGCTTCCCATCAGGTCACAGGCAGGACACCAGAAATCAGACCACGTTTTTAAATGCATTAAGGAAGCGTGGCCCAATCCCGGTGGGTCCTTTCCTAAAGTGAAAGATCCTTTTGTTATGTGGATGATTTGTTCCTGAACTATCAGATTTCTGTGAACTGGGTTTTCTGAAAACAACTGTAGACGCACAGGAGTTAAAAGCGGGGGACCCGCGGATTCCAGACTCCACCTCACCACAGGTGACTTGTCTGTACAAGCCTCGTATGTAAAACGGGGATTATAGCAGCGTCTCCCTCAGATTCTGAGGGTTATGCAAGATAATGCTTAACTGAGTGACTGCTCTGGGTGTGTGTGCTCAGTTGTCTGACTCTTTGCAACCCCATGAACTGCAGTCCATCAGGCTCCTCTGCCCATGGGTTTCTCCAGGCAAGAATACTGGAGTGGGTTACCATGCCCTCCTCCAATGGATCATTTTGACCCAGGGATCAAACCTGAGTCTCCTGCATTGGCAGGCAGATCCTTTACCACTGGGCCACCTGGGAGGCCAAAAATTATAAATTTAATACTATTTAATGGCAACTTAGTGGCTGGCACATTACAAACATATGTGTTGCCTAGCTTTCTTGTTATCATTATGTTATTATCTTTTGACCAGATAGACAAATAGATGATCACACACAGAAAACTGCACGGAGGGCAGGTTCAAGGTTTCCTATGGATCAGGCACCCAGAGTGTACCGAAACCTGGGAGAGGTCCCTAGGGCACAGCGACTACAAGTGTGGCTTCCTGGTGGGGCAGGGAGGCGGAACAGGACAGGGCAGTTAGAGCTTGGGGAGGTGTCTGGGCTGATCTATGCATTGTCCATCCCCAAACTCAAGAAAAAGTCCCATGGTTCATCCAGGACTGGACTGTCTCAGGCTAGCACAGGACTGAGGCTTGGCCATGTTACTTAATCTCCCTTTCCCCTTAGTTTTCTTGTCTTCAGATGAGGATGATAATGTCTGCCTCCCAGCATGGTGAAGCCAGAAGGGGATTCAGTGGCGAAGGTGCTCTGGAGTATGTTAACTTGAGTCCTGAACGCTCCTTGAGGGCAGCTCCCAGAGGTGGCAGCCGCCACCACAGGCCAGAATACTGGGGAGTCCGGCCTCCCCGACCAGGTCCAGGGCCTGTCCCCAGCTTCCAGCCCAGGAGTGGAGAATCCCTCTTGGAGTGCCCTGTGGCCCTGTGGCTCTAGATGTCTGGCTGCCCAGGCCCTCTCTGAGCAGCAGCCCTGTGCGCTCCTCCTGTGTCCTGTTCACAGCCAGCTGCCTCTGTGCCTCTTGCAACGTTAATTTTCAAAGTGATGACCCAGGGAAGCGATCGCCGTCTCAGTGGGGATGAGATCTTCGTCTCTCCAGCCGGCAGTCTAGCTTGGCCCCTGCAGCATCTGTTCCTCTCCACAGCTCTTCCTCAGCCTCGCCAAAGACCTTCTCATGTTCACGCCCACCAAGGGTCTCGAAAGCCCCCAACAGCCTGGCCAAACCCCTCTCTGAGTGGAGGCTTTTCCTGAGAAAGGGGGCTTCCCAGGATCCCGAGAACCTTTGTGAAAAAGCCTTTGTTTGATTCCACCCGTGCGGTTTGGATTCTAGGAGATTTTTTCCTCCTCAGAGAGCAAACTTAATGAAAACTGTGTTTTATTTATAGACATGTTATGACTGCAGACTAGAAAGTTTAATTGTGGAAGAGTAGTTCCACGATGCTTGGCTAGGCATTGGTGGTCTATGAAAAGATGGCTTGCTCCAGGGTGCCCTCAAGAAAAAAAGACTGTGGAGCAGAATGAAGTAAGAAGGGGATCCTAGAAGTTGGGTCTGCACTGATTCTACTTCTGCACAGTGTGTGGACGTGGCCACTGAAGGGGCAGGGACCATCTCACCTGGTGGAGGTGGAGAGTGGGGACCTCAGGTACCCCATCTACAGGCGGACTGTTAACTGCAGGGCTGGGACCTTGTACGTGGAAGCAGGCTGTGGGGGCAGGCGATGGATGTGCCACCTTGTTCCGATGCTTCTGCTCTTCTCCCCACTTACCCCAGAAGCATCCCTCCAAGGCGCTCAGCTGGCTCTGCCCAGACAGTCCCCCGGGACCCCCATGTCCCCCGAGAAGCCTTCTCCAGGCAAAGGAACGGGACAACCGTGCTGGGTGCGCTACTCTGTTGAGCTGCCGTAGGGAGTTCCACCTCCTGAACAGCATGTGCCCTGTGACCCTCAGCTATGAATATGGACCAACCTAGGACCTAGGGTGGCAGAGCCCTTGCTCCCACCTGGCTAGGGTCTATGTGCAGGGATGTTCTAGTCTCTGAAGAGGCTGTAAATCTGTGTGGCTACAGGTTGCTTTGCTGGGAAGGCGGACTGCGAGGGACATTTCCTGACGCGGCGGTATTTCTCCCAGTTGCCCCGCTGAGGCCGCTCAGTTGCCCTCCTTGTGGGATGCGATGGTCACCTAGTTATTGTTGTCAGTCTCCTAGTCGTGTCCGACTCTGCAAGCCCATGGACTGCAGCACACCAGGCTTCCCTGTCCCTCATCAACTCCCGGAGTCTGCCCGAGTTCACATCCATTGCATCAGTGGTTCCATCCAGCCATCTCATCCTCTGTCATCCCCTTCTCCTCCTGCCTTCAATCTTTCCCAGCATCAGGGTCTTTTCCAGTGAGTCAACTCTTCGCATCAGGTGGCCAAAGTATTGGAGCTTCACCTTCAGTGTCAGTCCTTCCAATGAATATTCAGGGTTGATTTCCTTTAGGATGGACTGGATGGATCTCCTTGCTGTCCAAGGGACTCTCAAGAGTCTTCTCCAGCACCACAGTTCAAAAGCATCAATTGTCTGATGCTCTGCCTTCTTTATGGTCCAGTTCTCACTACTGTGCGTGACTACTAGAAAGACCGTAGCCTTGACAATGTGGACCTTTGTTGGCAAAGTGATGCCTTTGCTTCTTAACACCGAGGCTTACAGGCCAACCCCACACTCTGCAGTTAGGATGCCCCCTTCTTGCGAAGGGCCCGGCTCCAAGGCTGTCAGGACAGTGATGTGTTTTGAATGCCGGTGCCCATCCCTGCGGGACAGCTCGGGACTGCGCTCTCCCAAACCACGAGCAGCTGGCAGTGCGACTGTCACCACATCGTGCTGTCCTCCGCCTGCATTTACATACCGTTTCTGCAAAGTGCTTTATAATCATTTCATTAGTCATTCGTTTGCTTAATTGCATAGCCTTCAATTCAATTAGAAAATCTGATTTTAAATTCAAGTTTCCACCACCACAAGTTTTAATTCAGAAAAAGTTTTTCTTGTTTTCATTGGTTAACGTTTAACATTTCTAAGTTTTGAGCCCCATCCTGCCAGCAGTGACTGGAGTACGGAGGGAAGGATGTTTAAAAATGGTAGCAGTGGTGGCCCGCTTCTAAGGTCTAGTTTAGAATTGCTGAGGACCCCTGCCTGCCACCTTGAAACAGGAGTGTCAGGTTGACCACTAACGTGGCAGTTGGAAAACAGACTCACAGGACCCCAGGACATGACGCTTGAGAACCTGCAGCTTATTGCAGGACAAGCATGCAATGCAGCGAGAGCATTACAGAAAGGACCTGTGTCCTTGCCAGGGTCTGCCTTGAGGCACCACCCAGAGAGGCCAAGGTTGGGCTCCAGCTGTCCCCTTTCTTGGACCAGGAACCTCCAGCATGGAACACCTTGAACTGAAAAGCCTGAAATGGAGTCTTGGCCAGGACTCTTACCCCAACTGGTCACAAAGGCGTATTTGTTGCCTTGATGCTGGCCTAACAACAGAGTCTCTTGGAGGTCTCATTGAGACCAGGCAGAAATCATCAATCTCACTGTTTTCAATAAATGATGCTGTCTAGTGGGTACAAAGTGCCCTGAAACTCCTCGGACCCATGGTTGCAAAACAACACTATTAATCAGTGAGTTTCCTGTGCTGTTCGTGGCAGGCAGTGCTGTGAGGTACATCTCTTGTTTCAGTAACACAGCTCAGCCGAGTACCAGGCCTGCTGGAATTAGCCCTCCCAGCTCAGCTCAGGGAATATGTGTGGCCAAGAAAGAAGAGGGCATAGAAGCCACCCGCTCTGCCAGCGAGAGCCTAGGGGCTCCCTTGGGGAGAGCTGCAGGGCTCCCCTAACCTGACCATAGCCTCAGCCCTGCTAGTGGCCACAGCCTCCAGCCTCCCTTCTCATGCATTCTCCATTGGTCACCCAAGCCCTGCTCCTGAACGTGCAATTTTGGTCATGGCGTTACTTTAATCGAGTCCTTCCCTGTTCTCCCTGTTTAGAATTGCAACTCCCCTTCACACTTCCTATTCCTGTTCTCTGCTTTATTTCTCTTTTTCATGTGTAACCAGCATATCTTGCTTCTTGTTTTCTATCCCACTAGAGTGCAGGTGCCGTGAAGCAAGGGTTTTGCATCTGGGTTTTCATTGTGTCTATGTGCTTAGGTCAGTGAGTGCCTGGCATGCACTCAGTGTCTCTAACTCGGTGCCTAAAACCCCTACATTCGTGCCCCTGGGTTTTCAGGATCCTAGCCCGGGCCCTCTCTAGCTTGGCCCAGATAGCCTTTTTGATCTTCTCCTGCATGGCTTCCTCCGTCCCATCTAACACATAGCTGCCATTGCCCCCAACTGCTTCCTGGTTCCTTAACCCCTCCCACCTCACACATACTGTTCCTCTACCTGGATTCCCTCCTATTCTTCACCTTCCCATCATCCCCAGCATCACTGCCTCCAACCCCACTCTCCCAGTTCCTATCCATCTTTCAAGCTCTATTTGAAACGTCACTTCTTCCCTGCCCTGCTTCCCCCAGACCAAACCCACTGTCGTAGCACGCTGTATACTCCCTGCAGCACAGCCTTGCCCCCTGGGCTTGATATTCTGTCTGTGACCACCTGCCTGCTGCTCTCTGAAGCCTTCAGGGAAGGGAAAGCAGTTTCTCTGGCTGCTGCCGTGGCCACCATCAGATCCTAGGTGTTAGGTGGAGGGCTTGATGTGGATGATCTTATTTGATTTCTTAAGCTCTCCATGAGGTAGGGATGTGACCATCACTATCATTTTACAGAGGAGGAAACTGAAGCACAGAGAGGTCAAGAACCTCAGTGAGTCTCACACAGCTAGAGCCAAAAGTCAGACCCAGGTCTGACTCCAGAAACCTGTGCTCTTAACCACTCCCATCCCACCTCCTGCCCCCAGATTGCTGACTTAAAAAAATTTTTTTTAATTAATAAAAAATTTTTACATTAAAAAATTAAATTTAATTAAAATTTTATTTTATGTTGGAGTATAGTTGATTAACAATGTTGTGTTAGTTTCAGGTGTACAGCAAAGTGATTCATTTATACATATACATGTATCTATTCTTTTTCTTTTCCCATATAGGTTTTTACAGAATTTTGAGCAGAGTTTCCTGTGCTATATATTAGGTCCTTGTTGGTTGGTTTTCTATTTTAAATATTTGTCAGTGTTTTTATTCACTGTGATGTTGGGGGAAATATCATTTTTCCACACCTCCGGTTTCCCCTGACAGTTTCTGACCCCTTGCCCCGCCCATTACTGTCCCTGGTGGACAGGTTTGGGGGAGGAAGTGGGTGTACTGCCCTGCCCCTTCTCTTTCTCTGGGTTCTGGGAGCCAGGCTGTCCCCAGACAGCCTGTGCTCCTAATTGCTGTCAGTCCTCTGCTGTGTCCCCAGCTGACAGGGTGGGAAAGCCTACTTATTTTTGAGGTTGAGTATCAGAGAGCCCCTTGCCCTCAGATACAACTCAATTGAGGAACTGAATTCCTCAATTCATCCTGTTCAAAAACCAAGGTAACCTTTTGGCTTCTCGCCCCCTGAGTATCTTATTTGTCAGTTGACTACGGCTTCCCTGGCGGCTCAGCTGGTAAAGAATCTGCCTGCAGTGCAGGAGACCAGGCTTAGGCCCCTGGGTTGGGAAGACCCCCGTGGAGGAGGGCATGGCAACCCACTCCAGTATTATTGCCTGAGGAGGTCCATGGTCAGAGGAGCCCAGTGGGCTGCAGTCCATGGGGTCACAAAGAACTGGACACAGCTGAGCAACTAGCCCTTTTCACTTTCAGTTTCGGGCAGAGAAGGGGTAGTTGTTTACCGGGTCCCTGAATAGAACTGAGGCGGTGTGAAGGGAAGAGAATGTGAGGACCAGAAGACTCGGTGGGGGACGGGGTGCTGGGCAGAGGAGGCTGCACCAAGCTCTTTGCACCGAATGGAGGTGTGCTCCAAACGTAAGGAGAGCCTGGGACAAAGGAGAAGCCACAATAACTCTTCAGGGCGATGAACCTGGGCCCTAGGTGGTCCCATGATGGGCTTGAAGAGACCAGGGTTATGGGGCAAGGTGGTCCTTAGAGGGCAGCTCCCATGCTGGCATTCCAAGATGCCTTTGGCCTGGCCCCCATCTGCTTGGCATCCTGCTGGCCCATGGCCAGTCTTCAAGGAGCATGTAGGCTGTGGTCTTTGGTGTTAGGCCAAAGTTCTCCAGACTTGACTCAGGGCCCTGTGCGTCTGTCCTGTGCACTCAGGCCCAGCCTGCCTCCCAGCCAGCTCACCCCGCCCCTGCACTCCTGCCTGTGGGGCTGTTTGGAGTGTCCATGGCTGCAGCTCACTTCGAGAACCCCTTCCCTCCTCCGAGAGCAGCAACTCCAGCCTATTTGCCTGGTGGTGCTTGGCTGGATCATTCCTGGAGGAGTGACGTCACCCGGAGCAGGCAGCCTGAGGTGAGAATGCTCCCCTGTGAGGGTATGGCTGCTCAGAGCTGAGCACTCGAGGGCTGGCTGGCTGTTCTCTCCATTGAACGTAGCTTCTGAGCCTGGGCGATCTGCCTCTGGGGTTTGGCAGGTGGGAAAGTGACAGAGGCTCAGGAGTGTCCGCAGCTCAGCCAGAGCCCTCAGCAGCCTCCTTGTTCCCCACTTTCTCTAAGAAGATCAGAGGCTTTTAGTGGGGCTTATTGGGTGCAAAGTGCCTTACACGCAGCACCTAATTCCATCCTCACAGTCTTTTCCCCCATTACAGCTGGGGCTGGAGAGACCAGGCCCGAGGTGCTACACCTGTGCTCATTTCTCCATCCTTTCTCTACCAAGGCCGTGCTTCTCCCATCAGATCCTTCTGCCTCCCTTTGTGATCAGACGTACAAGAGCCCTGGAGGCCTGATCTGAAGCCCAGGCGTGCCTGCCTGTGGAAAGTTCCTGCCAGGACCAAGCTCACTAGGGCCTCTGGTTTCCTTTCCCGCGTGGTGGTTTTCTGCCCTTGGCTGGATACATGGTCCTTCAGCTGTCGCTCTGCACCTATCCCTTGTGCCTTCTGAGCTGGGAGAAGCTAGGCAGTATTGGTTATGGCCCCTTGGGGCTCTTGGGGTCTATCAGGGTAAGACAGAAAATTCAGTAACATTTCAGTGGCTTAGACCAATGAGGTTATAGAGTTTATTTCTTACACCGGTAGGGGTGACTCTGGTCAGGCAGCTGATACAGTGACTCAGGGACTCGGGCCCCCTCTGCGTCATGACTCTGCTGACTTCAGTGACCCACGGACACTTAGGGGTCATTTCCTCTCCAGCCAGAATGGAAAGCAGCCAGGGTGACTCCCCCATGGGAGGTCTGTCCGGCCTTGCAAGGAGCATACAGGGAACATTCATCGCTTATGTCCACATTCCACGTGGTAGGACTCGGCCACATTTCACCACCGGGGCAGCTGGGACAGGCCATTCTGCTGAAGGCCCAGGAGGAGACACACTTTGGTGAGCATGCAGTGCTCTGCCCCGAGGCCTGTCTTGGCCACGTGGGGGCCATCTGCATCCACAGAATCCTGGCGTCTCTCCCTGCTGCTCCCTGGGGCATCTCTCCTTGCTGAAGGCCCTACAGCTTCTGCAGGATCAGGGCCCTGGGAGGGGCAGGCTGGGTCCGTGCCTTGACTGATGTGCAGGTGACCACAGATGAGGCCTTGCACCTCTTGTGGTTCTAATACCTGTTGAGCCCCCTGCCTCCCTGAGTGGTTGGAGGAGCAAGTAAACAGAGAGAATATAAAGTGCTGAAGGGAGGAGGAGGCAGAAGGAAAAAGAGGCTGATTACAGCCAGGCGTGCCCCTCAAAAGGCTGTGGACACTCAACCTGAGGATACTTAGGTACCCAGCACGCACAGTTCATCAGGCCCTGCCGTCCACGGCCAGGCTGTCCACCTTGACCCTTTGTTTGATCACTTCCTCCCAGGGGATCTTAACACACAAGTAGCATTTGATCCAGCACTGTTCTCCTCCAGTTAAAAATAAGGCTCATAAATTGAGGCCATGCCCTAGGGGACAGCAATGTTATAAGCTCATCACCTGATGATGTTCAAACCTAGTTATAAAAATACACAGCACTTCGGCACTGGGGAGCGAGTGACCTACTTTGTACCTCATGGACCGGTATTAAATTGGCAGGGGGCAGGTCCGGGCCCTTGTTCTGTCTTTAAATTCCTGACAACCCACGCTCTCTGGCTGATTCTGGAAGCCCCTAGCTGGTGTGTTTTTCCTGGGCTTGTGCTGCGGCTTGCTCAGCTCTGGGGCTCAGGTTCTCTGGGCACCTGATTGGGAGATGTCTTGGGTCTCTCTGGTCCCCCCATGGAAGGGTGTTGGTCCGTGGAGTGAGGGGTGAGGCCTTCCCAGGTGTTTGGTCTCCCCCCTGCACTGTGCCTGCTGCCGAGGTCTCAGCAGGAGGGGGCTCCCTTGTCCTTGCTCTCATTACTCCTGCCTCTGCGGTCAGCTCAGTGACCTCGGAGCCTCCCCTGGGTCCAAGGCCGAGGACAGAGAGGACCACCCACTTGCTCTTCGCTACTTCATTCATCAAGTGTTTACTGAGGGTGTTCTGTAAGCCAGGCCTGACGGGCAGCAGGGCACATAGACGTGAAGCCTTCCATATGGAGCTCAGCCTGCAGGGGAAAGGTGGATGTTTACCTACTAATTTCCTGAGTGTATCTGTTTATATAAATCTTGATCTGTGTTTACAAATCTGTCTATATAAAAATCGACAATGAAGGTAAATTCCAGGGAAGGGGGACACCTTCATGGTATGGTCCTGGGAGTCTACAGCATGGAAGTTTGACCTAGTCATTGAAGTCAGGGAAGGCACCCTGGAGGAAGTGATGCGGTTGAGGAGATTGAAGATGAGCAAAGTAAGCTGGGTCAGGGAGGAGAATGTAGAATCAGGACATGGGCTGTGGAGCAGAGTGAGGGAGGTCAGCTGAGGATGCCTCCCCAGGGCTGCCTAACCATAACCTAACCCTCGGTGCCTCTGGGTCCCACTGAGGGTGCCAGGGCTGGTGGCCAGCATTGTATCTGCAAGCACTTGCTGGGTTGCATTCACCCTGGCTCTTGTCCACTCTGCGTTAGTCTGGAAAGGGCCTCACTTGCAGTGCACGACTCCCTCCTCACACTGGAGCTGATTTTTATCACCTCACTTGTCATTTCCAAGGTCACTCCCAGCCCTGATTGTGGAAGCACCCGACCTGCCACACTGGTTTCAGGGAGGCACCCTGGCGGGGGTGGGGGTGGGGTGGGGGTGGGGAGAGGCCTTCCCGGAAGATCTAGGATGGAGCCAGGAGGGGTCTCCAGATCTCTGAGGCCAGACCTTGGCATTAGGAGCGTGGCTCGAGAGATGGCTGCTGATGTTACTCTTACCCTCTATGGGATGGTTAGAGTGTAGTCAGCTAAATAATGAACTGGACAGCAGTGGTTTTCCCTTGTCATGTTTATACTTACCAAAGGGCTTCCCAACTGGGCTCTCGTCTATTTCCCTCTAAAATGGTCCTGTCTGTCATAGGGTATTATGCATGCAGGTACTGCTAGTCCCACTTGCCAAAAGAGGAAACTGAGGCCAGAGAGGCTGCTTGACTAGCCCCCGTTTTTGAGTCAGTTTGTGGCAGAGCTGTGAAGACATAATGTACGACATGCTTTCTGCCCCTGCTCTTGGTTGCTTGTCCAGAGAAATGAGGTTTAAGACACAGATAGGAGGCACTCTCTCTCCACCCCTCTTGTCCCTCCATGATCGAAGTCTCAGAGAGAGAGACAGGCTGCTGGTGTCCCCCTGTCCAGCACACTCGCTTTAAGACCTTAACTGCGAGGTGAGTGTGACTTGAGGGTCACATGCAGACCTCCCGGGACAACAGAGGGATTGGATCGCTCAGCAGTGGATGTGGTGGGCTCCCAACTAGACATGCTCTCATTCTGAGGACCAGGGCTAGGGCTTCCTGGCCTCTGTGAGGTCTTCTGGTTCATGACCTGGGTATGGCTGAGGAGTCAGAAGGGCAGATAGAGCAATCCTGGCCAAACATAGAAGGTCAGACTTAGGGACACTGAAGAGAGAGGGAAGGACCCCGAGAGGCCCAAGCAGATCCATCCTCAAAGAGGGAACACAGGTGTGTCTCTGTTCTGACCCCAGCACTCCTCGCTGGAAGGGCCCCGGGCCTGGGACTCTCCCATCAGAATGCTCAGAGTCACCCAAACTCCTGCTATCCAGCCTGCCCTGCCCGATGCATTATTAATGAGACAGCCTTCATTTCCAGTTTTGGGGTGGCTAATTTGTTCTTACAATCATGATTTCAAATATCACATGAATAATTCAGAGAATTATTTTACTGTAGTTAGATAAGCCTGTTAGCTGTCACACATCTGAATAAATTAGCTTCTGCATCCCATGGGGCATGGAGAAGGCCATGCAGCGGGGGTCTAGCCCAGGTTAGCATAACATCTGGATCTTGGCTTCAAGAGACCAGGTCTGCCTCAGGGCTGAGGGTATCATAGGCATTGTCATTTGTCATGGAGGAGTTCGGTTGCTGCAGAGAGTGGGTCCTTCCCAGATTACAGTCTCCCTTGCTCAGATCTGGATTGAAGATGTTCAACAACAAGCCTTGGATATTGCCACTGAGGCCCCTCAACTCAGAAATGTGTTTAGGGTCCATGCTCTGTGTGCAAAGCAGGGAACTCTGCCAAGTGACAGTTACAAAAAGGCCCCGCTCTCTCCTGCATCCATATACTCCTTTCAGGAAGGCGGGGCACAGATAGAAATTAACCTTATTTTTAATGTTGCTGTTGGTGGTGGTGGAGTGCTCTGGCTCCATTCCTTACTAAGTGAGTTATCTTTGGGAATTTGCTTCCCTTCTTTGGGGCTTGGTTTCTTTATCTGTAAACTGATTACAGTATTCTTAAGGTGCCTCAACCTACTAGGTTTTTGTGAGAGAGGAAAATGAAGTAATGAGCATACAAAACCTTTGCAAACTGCAGTCTTATAGGGCTATCCAGGTTATTCAGTGCTGCCTCCTTCAGGAAAAGCCTCTTTCCTCAATAAATACCTGTTGTTCAGTTGTGTCCAACTCTTTGTGACCCTGTGGACTTCCCTGTCCTTCACTATCTCCCAGAGTTTGCTCAAACTCACGTCTATCGAATCAGTGATGCCATCCAGCCATCTCATCTTCTGTCACCGCCTTCTCCCCCTGCCATCAATCTTTCCCAACATCAGGCTCTTTTCCAATGAGTAGGCTCTTTGCATCAGGTGGCCAAAATACAAGACCAGGCTCTGCGGTCCATGGGACTTTCCAAGCAAGAATACTGGAGTAGGCTGCCATTTCCTTCTCCAGGGGATCTTCCCAACCCAGGGATCGAACCCAGGTCTCCTGCATTGCAGACAGATGCTTTACCATCTGAGCCACTAGGGAAGCCCACCAGCTTTAGAATCAGTCCTTCCAATGAATATTCAGGGCTGATTTCCTTTAGGATTGACTGGTTTGATCTCCTTGCAGTCCAGGGGTCTCAAGAGTCTCAAGAGTCTTCTCCAGCACCACAATTTGAAAACATCAGTTGTTTGGCACTCAATCTTCTTTATGGTCCACTTCTCACATCCCTACATGACTACTTGAAAAACCATAGCTTTGACTATACAGACCTTTGTTGGCAAAGTAATGTCTCTGTTTTTTAATATGTTGTCTATGTTTGTCGTAGCTTTTCTTCCATGGAGCAAGTGTCTTTTAATTTCATGGCTGAGAAAAGGCAATTCTGGCCCTCTCCTCAACACCTATCTAGTATTTGAGAATCTATTCATTTCCCTGTTTATGTAGCCATCACTGGTCATAAGCCAGGACCTGCCTTTGTCCTCTGTCCTTGTACCCCTGGATATCATTCTCAGAAACAATGCTGGTTAGGAGAGGTGGTCACCTGTGCTGGGACAGCAAAGCTTCTGACTCTGAGGATGGAGCTAGCTGTGGTATGACTGTCTGAACAACTTTGTTGGTGAAGGAAGGATAAGGTGCCCACTGGCCCCCTCAGGGAGCAGCCTGAGCTCCAGAGACCAGGGAAAGAGGCAGGTGTGGCCTGGCAGCACTTCCTGGTGGAGTGCTGGCAATGGCATCGTCAGCAGGTGCCTCCTGAAACAATGACCAATCCTTCAATCCTACTTGGACAATGTAGGTTGGGTCCCCATGTGCATCCTAGCTGGAACTCAGCTTGAGAGGGAGGTTGGGGAGAAGCTGGGTGGGGCCTGTGGGGTGGATTGAGGTCTGTAGCTGGGGTGACCAGGGCTGTGATGGAGGTGAGGTTGAGATCTGGGGCATCCTCACGGAAGGGGAGAGAAGGGGCTGAGTAGCTGGGAAGGACTGGTGGGAGAGGGAACTAGGGGCTGGAGCTGCAGAGGTTATGGTCAAGGGCAGCCTGGCCTGGAGGAGGATGATACAGGGTCTTCGCTCAGACCTAGGGTCAGTCCAGGGCCCACCACTGAACAAGGGCCATGACCTCTCCAGACTTTGATTTTTTTTCATCTGTGAAGTGGAGGTGAGAAATGCACTGGGTACCGTGGTGTCCATTTCATAAGATAGTACTCTGAAAGCTATTAGCACAGGGCCTGGCCTACAGGGAGGATTCAGAACACATGAGCTACCACCCCTGCCCTCATCATTGTACCAGTTGTCATGGGTTTCTAGGCACTTGTCAATTGCCCCAAACTGCAGAGCTTTCCCTGGAGTCCTGGCCAGATAGGTATGGGGGTGCCGGGGGAGGAGATGTATATGCTGCCAGCCCCTTTCACAGCTTCTCTGAGGCTATGCTGAGCATCTTTCTAGCACCACACACTACCCACTACTTAGGAGTTCAGAACCTCCTCATTGGCTCCAATTTTTGCCTTTGCCTTAGTCTGGGTCAGACTCTTAGGTCCAGCTTAGATGCCCTCAGGGGTTTGACACTTGGTTAATTGAGTTGGAAGACTGTTCATCAGTGCGCACAAGCTGGGGCTGGTTGTGGATGTCTTGGGGGAATCCTCAGTATTAGGGAGCTCCAGGACAGAGTGGGAAGACCCAACCTGCCCAGGGAGGAAGGGTTTGAGCACTATGTGAAGGTGGAATCTGTGAGGCTATGCAGGAAAACAGGATGACTGGCCCAAGATGCTGGAGGCAAGCAGGGCTGCTGAGCAAGCCATCTGTCAGGATCTCAGTGACAGGTATTCAAAAGGAAAAATATTTGCATGTGTATTGTTTTTTCCAAAATGATTAATATTCAAATTAGTGTTGGAGATTCAAATTGCTAAAGTGTAACTAGGCAGAAAAATTCTCTGATAGCTTGTAATTTTCGGTTCAGTCCACCATTCCCTACTCCCCCCATACCTCCCTATCTAGTTCCCAGAAGTACGCTGGGCTCCTACAGACTTGTCCAGAATGGCATCCCCAGAATTCAGTTCTGGCTTCTGACCATGCTGTGGGCGCTTGAACTTCCAGGCCAAAAGGGTGTTCTGTCACCAGCCAGAGCCCTTGAGGTGCCCACCTCCTAACTTGCTCCCCGCTCCCCACTCAGGCATCTCCTGCACACATCGTATTCCCGGGGTGCCATCCTAAGGCACAGTTGTAAAGAGTCCGCCCCGTGCTCTGGTAGCGTCAGTGTGACCCTACTGTTTGCACAACAGTCTCTGAAATCCTTTTTCGGGAAATCGCCAGACCAGCTTCACAGCCCTCTAACCTCTGTTTCCTTCTGCTCTGGTCAAGTGAGCACTGCCCTCCATCCCCGCCTTCCTCTGTGGTTGCCTGGGCGTGAGCGCATTCCCCATCTGTACTGTTGCTCATGCTGCGGCCTCCATGGGAGTGATTCGCTGCACTATGACATCGTGTTCCAGAGTTCTTTAGGGCCCACTTTCCCTTAACCAAACATCATCCCACTTTGCAGTTGGGAAAATGAAACTGGCAGAAGGTGGTAACAATAGTTTTATTTCTCAGGTTTAGAGCAGGCTGTAAATGTGCTTTGCAGTTTAGAGATTGTTCTTTTTTTATGCTATAGAAATATATATACCGTTTTATTAATACATTAAATAAGATATGTGATATCTCATCACTGTAGCTTTCATAATTATGAAGCTGTATGGATATAGGTGATATTACAAGGTTTCTGCAACCTCTGATTTGACATGAAACTGTCTGTGATTTCTGTGGGTGACAAAGGCACAAGTACTTTTCATCTATCGTGGTTTGTTATCTCCTTTCATAATTGAAGGAGATGCTAAATTTCATCTAGTGATAAAAGAAATCAAGGCCATCATTCTTTTCTCATCCAAGTTCACAGACTCCCTAAATCTTACACAAGGAGCCCTTAGGAGTCCGTGGAGCTGTGCTTAGAAGCCGCAGAGTTCTCATCCTGGTCTCATCTTACCAAGGTATTGCCTGATGCCAGATAGGATTCTTGGAACCAGAACTCCCAAGTGAGGTAAAGGCAAGCAGCAATTCAATGGATGGACTCCCTTGTCCCTAATAATAATAGTAACAGCACACACTTTGGAAAAAAAATGATGGACAATGTGTCTTATGTGCCAACACTTTGAGGAAGCCTTTTAGAGATTGTTCTTAATGCTTTAAGATACCCATGGAGGAAGGAAGTTCACTGCAGCATCGATTCATTACTTTTAACCAATCTTAGGTTCTACCTATGAGATAATTTGTCTGAGAATGACTCACTGAGCCTGTGTCCCATGAACCAACCTCTGGCACACTGGTTCTATCAGCCAGTCACACATTTCACCCTCTCGTAGTCCCTGCATCCTCATTCTTGGCTTGTCTTTCCTCTTATGCCCTGAGTATTCCCTGAGGGCAGGTAGGAAGCTCCATGTCCCGGCACTTAACATCCATTCGCCCATCTATGCATTCATCCATCTCTTCACCCATTAATCTAAACAATATTTATCAAGCATTTGATGAGTTTCATAAGTGCTGGGAATAAAGCAGCTAACAACCCAAATCCTAAGGCTGAAAGACAAGCAAGCAGTTACTGTGCAGGGTTAGGGGGCTATGGGAGCCAGAGGGGGCACAGACCCAAATGCGGTGGGGAGGAGCCTTCCAGAGTCAGTGATGGGTAGGCCAGAAGAGCAGGTGCTTAATATAGGGGGATTTGGGGTCTGGTGGCCCTGGATGTGGGGTTTACCTGGTGGCTCAGATGGTAGAGAATCCACCTGCAGTGAAGGAGACCTGGGTTCGATCCCTGCGTCAAGAAGATGCCCTGGAGAAGGGAATGGCTACCTACCCCAGTATTCTTGCCTGGAGAATCCCATGGACAGAGGAGCCTGGTAGGATACAGTCCATGGAGTCACAGTCCCAGCTGTGCAAGCTGAGGGACTGTGGATGAGTGAGTTCACCTCTCCGAGCTACGGTCTCCTCATCTCTGAGATGGAGATAATAATGTCTGTCTCATATGGTCACTGTGGGGATTTAATGGAATAATATATGTAATGTACTTAGAATAGTGTCTAGCACTGTGCTCAAATCTCTAGCTAGAAAGCTGAGACCTGCAGGCTGAGTAAGAAATAGCTGAAGATGGAGCATTCTAAGCATTGGGACTGGCACATGCAGAATCCAGAGGTGGGAGAACTCGTGGAAGAGTCTCTCTCTGGTGGGCATCTTGGCGCTCTCTCCTGCCTCTGGGAGTCGGGTGAGGGCTGGTGAGGAGGAGGAGAAGGGAGAGGGGTCCAGCCCGGTGGAGTGAGTGTAGGGATGGTCATGGCCATTACAGGAGGGAAAGGCCTGGGACAGATAGCAGGGGGCGCCATTTCAGACAGCTGGAGTGGGTGTTCTCAAGTGGTGGCTTAGCCCCCGGTGTCCTTGGGGCTGGGTCCAGAGCCAAGACTGTGCACGTGTCTGGCACTCAGAAGGAGGTCCCCAGACCTTGGTTGTTGACTCCAGGATCTGTATCTAGCCACCAGCTTCAGATTGGAGCCGCAGGTGCCCCTTTCCCAGATGGAACAGGATGAAAGCATCCAGAACCCCCTTCTCTCCAACTTCCTCCCCAATCCAGCCCCAACTAGAGGACCCAGATTTTGTACGGTGAGCCCCACAGCTAACTTTCCACCAGGTAGGCCAGAGAACCACAAGTTGGAGGCAAAAAGACTGATGTAAGAAGGAGGAAGGACAGAAGAGATCAGGGGCATACAGGGCCTGGGTGGGAGAGCTTCTAAGGGTGGGTTGGGATGCTGACAGACTGAAAAGTGGAGAAAGAAGATTTTAAGAATTGTTACTATGCTTTATGAAGGAGTTTCCTCTTGGAGATAAAGTTTCAGCTTGCTTTGCAATTTAATTTTTGAACTGGGACTTAAAAGCAGAACAACATTATTCTCTGCAGTGCTGGCTTTTTGTTGCTGCACAGGCTTTCCCTAGTTGTGGTGCGTGGGCTGCTCACCGCGTCGTCTTCGCTTGTTGTGGAGCACACTCTCTAGAGCATCTGGGCTATAACAGCTGTGGCCTGTGGCCTCAGTAGCTGTGGTTCCCGGGCTCTAGAGCGCAGGCTCAGTAGTTGCTCCACAGCATGTGGGATCTTCCTGGGGTAGCGATCCAGCCTGTGTCTCCTGCTTTGGCAGGCTGATTCTTTACCACTGAGCCATCCAGGAACCCCTTGGTCCTTTTTTAAAAGCAAAGTTTTACCCAGACTTACCCATGATGTTGGGCTCCCTGATGGTTCAGCAGTAAAGAATCCACCTGCAATGCAGGAGACCCGGGTTCCATTCCTGGGTTGGGAAGATCTCCCAGAGAAGGGATAGGCTACCCACTCCAGTATTCTTGGGCTTCCCTGATGGCTCAGTGGTAAAGAATCCACCTGCAGTGTGGGAGACCTGAGTTCGATCCCTGGGTCGGGAAGATCCCTTGGAGCAGGGCAGGGCAGCCTACTCCAGTATTCTTGCCTGGAGAATCCCATGGGCAGAGGAGTCTGGAGGGCTGCAGTCCACAGGGTCACAGTCAGACATGATTTGAAGTGACTTAACACATACTCATGCCCATGAGGTGGGCCAACTCTGCATGGCTTATATATTAGGGCCTCATGTCTGAGAGTTTGGGCCTATCCTTGGTCACATGTGTTGAGCCAGTGATCACATCTGAGCACCCCACACAGGAACATTCCCCCTAGAACACGCTGAACTGTGGGTAAAGTTGCATGTACCTCAGTCCCAACCATAACCCATGAAATTTGGAAATAAATGAAAAGTAATTTGAGGATGAAGTGTAACTACTACACAGACATTTAAAAAGTTGCCTGGAAGTATGCCTAAGTCAAGAGGAAAATCCAGAAGAAACCCCAGAATAATTAAAAGTACAAAATATCAACCATATGGGATGTTGCCAGAATAGTTCATTTAGAAAAAACTATAATTCTAAACTCCTATGTCTCTAGGAAACATAAAAAGAGAACAAAATAAAAAACCATATACACAGTGAACTGAATCCACTGAAGCTCTTAGATTTGTTTAAAAAAAGGCTAAGAAAATTAGGAAAGCAAGCAATAATAAACTGAATAAATAAGATAGAAAAAATGAGTATTGATGGATAAAACCAATATTTAAGCCTTTGAAAAAACTCACAAAGCCATTAGTTCAATTGATCAAAGAAAGAACATATATAGAAGCAAATAGAACCAGAAATGAAACATGAGATGCAACTGATAATATAAAAAAGATTTGTAAGATTTGAGAATATTGACTTTATTTATATGATAAATATGCAGATACGGACATGTATCTGCAAAAATCCAAGATAGAGTTTCTACTGCCACTAGCACATTTGCAAAGAAAATGTATCTTCTTGCTTTGTCACTGAGATCTGTAATGGCTTGAATTGTGTTCCCCCACAAGATAGGTCACGGTCCTAACACCTGGTGCCCTTGAATGTGACCTTCTCTGACAACGGAGCCTTTGCAGATATTATCAAGTAAGATGAAGTCATTAGGGCAGTCCCAGTTCAGCCTGACCAATGGCCTTACAGGACGAGGGGAAAATTGGGACACAGAGAGAGAAAACACCCTGCGATGACCAGGGCAGAGACCGGCGTGAAGCAGCTGTGCCCGGGGAGCCAGAAGTTGACAGCACTGTCACAGGCTGCAAAGAAGCAGGAAAGGTTGCACCCAGCCTCAGAGTGAGCATGACCCTGCTGGTACCTGGCTTTCAGACTTCTGGCCCTTGGAAGTGTGAGAGAATGTCTGTTGTTTTAAGTTGCTCAGTTTGTGAAATTTTGTTACAGCAGCCCTAGGAACCTAACTCAGGTTCCTTCCATATGTCAGTTGTTGGATCACATTTGTAATGTTCCTCTGTAGTTTCCCTATTTATTAATCTTTTTGATCTGTCACTCAGAGAGTAGGATGTACAGTCGGGGGCATTTGTGTCCATCTTTCTTGCGTCTGTACTATTCTGTGGTCATGGTATTTGAGTCACATATATGTCTTGCTGCCGTTGTTGATTCATTAAAATCTATTCTATTGTACCTTTGGGTACTTCATAATACTCTTTGCTACCATCTACTTTGTTACAGTGTAACTCTTGGTTAATTTTTTTGAAGGGCTTAGCTCATGGCTCAGTGGTAAAGAATCTGCCTGCCAATGCAGGAGATGCAAGGAACATGGGTTGGATCCCTGGGTCAAGAAGATCCCCTGGAGTAGGAAATGGCAACCCACTCCAGAATTCTTGCCTGGAAAATTCCATGGATAGAGGCCTGGCAGGTTGCAAAGGGTCAAACACGACCTAGTGTGTGCGTGTGCGTGCGTGTGTGCACACACACACACATGTTGTACCTTTGAGTATCTCATAATACTCTTTGCTATCGTCTGCTTTATCTATTATAATGTAACTTGGTTAATTTTTTTTTTTTTTTTTTTTTTCNTTTTTTTTTTTTTTTTTTTGCATACTAGAGCAACATTTTAGCTTTTACTACTTAGGGGTAGGGTTTGCTAAGGTTTTTCTTAGGGTTTCTACAGTTTCAGAGCCTACTCGTGAAGTTCTTCTGAGGATTACTTATCATGAAGACGTTATATGCAGGCACAGGACTGGCACTGGGGACAGAGATGCCCTGTACCCCTGGCTTTGCCCTCCCAGACCTCAGAGTTCAAGGAAGTTTTTCAAGTATCAGCTTTTCTTTTTGTTGGGAGGTCAGCTCATCTGCAAGCCACGTTGGCACCGACACAGATGGACTGCTCTGTTACAGCCAGAAAAGAGAGAGTCTTGAAGAGTGAAGAAAAGCAGGAGGCGAAGACAGGAGGGCAGGATACAGAGTGAAAAGGGAGGGCTTGGGGTCTTAAGGATCTTCAGAGAAGTGTTGTTTTCTTGCAACCAGAGACTTAATAGGGGGTATCCCGGGTTCTGTTCCCTGGAGAAGATGTAATTTCAGGTGGAGGTGGCGCAAGTGCTGTGATGGTCTCACATTGTTCCTTTTGGCTGTCTCTAGCACCCAGGCCCTTCCCGCCCGACCCACTGTCTCTGCCTCTGGCGTAGGTGGGGGTGGGGGGCTGAGAGCAGCTCAGGTTGTCCTTTGTTCTCAGCTCCTGAGTGAGCCAGATCTGTAAACCCTCTGCTGTCACCATGATCAAGAACTCCTTGGAAAACTGGGCTTCTCTGGAGCAAAGCACCTGATTTCCATCTTGGGAAGCAGTGCCTTTTAATTATTTTTATTGGGATATAGTAGCTTTACAATGTTGTGGTAATTTCTGCTGTACAATGAAGTGAATCAGCCATGTGTATGCGTGTATCCCCTCCCTCTTGGGTTTCCCTCCCCGCCCCTTGTCCTTCCCGTCTGGGTCATCACAGAGCGCTGCGCTGGGCTCCCTGTGCCATGCAGGAGGCTCCTACTAGCCGCCTGTATTACACATGGTGGTAATACTTTCTCAATGCTTTCAATACTTTCTCAATGCTTTCTACTTTCTCAATTCTCCCCGCCGTCTCCTTCCCCCGCCATGTCCATTCTCTGCGTCTGTGTCTCTATCCCTGCCCTGCAAACAGTGCCTCATATTCTGATGTCTCTCCCACCCCTGACTTTAAGCAATTCTGGCCTTTGACAAGAGAGAGGGCCCCAAATCTCACCATCCTTACAGACCATCCAGTTCAGCTGGCTCCCAGGATGGGTGAAGAAACCGATCCAGTGTGACAGCCCACAGTGAGCTGCTGGCAAGTGGCCTGACTCGCAAGCTGGAGCTCCCTTGGCCCTCGGGGTGGACACTGGTGGAGTGTGTGTGCTCAGCTGTGTCTGACTCTTTGCGACTCCATGGATTGTAGCCCACCAGGCTCCTCTGTCCATGGAATTCTCTAGGCAAGAATACTAGAGTGGATTGCCGTGCCCTCCTCCAGGGGATCTTCCCCACTCAGGAATCAAACCTGTCTCTCTTATGTCTCCTACATTGGCAGATGGATTCTTTACCACTAGCGCCACCTGGGAAGCCCAGGGCATCTGTACTGGTCATCCAAGTCTCTGTACCCAAATGAGACAGCCGAGTCTGAAAGCAGTTGGTTTCCTGGCTGGCCTGTTCTGAGCTGGTCCTGGCGGCCAGCACAGGGGCCTGGACAGAAGGGCCTTCTTCTAGCACTGGGTACCACGTATTCTTGCCTCACTTTGATTTCCAGCTCCAGTCCAGCCATTAGAGTGAGTGCATCCATCATTCCTACAGCTTCTACCCTGGAGCCTGCACAGTTTAAGAGGCCTCTGCTGAAATAAGCCCTATTAACAAAAGCCATGGGTCCAAGTCTTCACGTGACCTTCTGTGGCCTGGGACTTCTAACTTAGCCAAATTTATTTATCCTGATTTTCATTGGCCATGAGGGGGTGGCCCTAAAAGCCCATAAACCAAACCGTATGGGAAAGGGTTGAGCAGCCTGGAAATAAATCACCAACCCTGGTGACTCTATGCCCAAACTCAGGCCCAAAGACTCAGAGTGACTCCTCTGGCACCATCTTAGGAGGAACAGAGAGTGGTGGTGGGGGGCCATGCTCTGGGTATGATTCAGAAACAGCACTGTGTGTGGAGTGGAGTACCAGAAAACACAAGGAAAGCCAGAGCCTCCACCATATGAGACATAGTCTTGCCCTGGGGCCCGTGTGGCCACCCAGCCCACCTCCCGAGCAATGGACAGCAAGCTTGGCCAGCCATGCAGCATCTCACTCAAGGCTCACGGCTACCTTGCAAACCAGATGTTATTTTTATTCCCATTCCCGTAGTCTCAAAACCAGAAAGTGGCAGAACTGGGGTTTGCACCCAGGCGCCTTTTACTCCAGGTCTGTGCTTCCATGTATCCACTGCCCTCAACTTCATAATTGGGGCGGGCCTGGTGGCTCAGATGATGAAGAACCTGCCTACAGTGCAGGGCACCCAGCTTCAATCCCTGGGTCAGGAAGATCCCCTGGAGGAGGGCGTGGCAACCCACTCCAGTATTCCTGCCTGGAGAATTCCATGGACAGGGGAGCCTGGTGAGCTACAGTGCATAGGTTCCCAACGACTGAGCGACTAACACTTTCACTTTCCATTGACTCAATGGACATGAGCAAACTCCAGGAGATGATGAAGGACAGGGAAGCCTAGTCTTCGATCCCTTCTGGAATTTACATTCTCTGAGTCCTTTCTTTCCACCAGCCAGACTATTCATAGGGAAGAAAATGTCCGTCAAGCTCACCAGCTCTTGAGGTCAATAGCCTGGTGGGACAAAGGCCAGGAGGCCAGAGGTGGGGCCTAGCTTCCCTGCCAGTCTCCCATATTGTACCAGCACCTGAAGCCCAGTCCCTGCTATACTCTGAGACCAAAGAGGTGTCCCAAAGGTCAGAAGGGGGTTCAGCTCACTTCTGGCCTGGCCCTGCCCCCAGTGTCCTTCTACACTTAGTCCCAGGGGGCAGAGGTGTGTGTGTGGGTTTCCTAGCCCCTCTGTGAATCTCCTTCCCAGCTCAGCCCACTCGACCACGGCCTAGGACTCTGCCTAAAGATTATCCTAAACAGTGATGGCCATCCCACTGTCATGCCAGACCCTGAAGGCATGCCAGACCCTAAAATGCAGTGACAACAGTCGTCTTTGGGGGATATTTTTAAGGGTAACTGGATCTGAGAGTCATTAGTGCCAGAAATGTGGGTCTCATCTTATTTTTAAAAACGAGGTGTCGCATCACCAGATGCTCCTTCCGACACCTCAGACCATGTCTCAAACAAGCACAGCCCTGGTGACTCCTGAGTGCTGGGGACACAGGTCATCCTGGTGGGCGTCCACATTCACTCAGGACCTCCACTGCTGTTTTTAGTTTTTTTAAACTTTCTATTTTGTATTAATATAACCAATTAACTGTGCTGTGGTCGTTTCAGGTGAACATCGAAGGTTGTCAGCCATGTGTATGCATGTATCCATCCTCCCCCAAGCTCACCTCCTGTCCAGCCTGCCGCATAACATTGAGCAGAGTTCCCTGTGCTCTACAGTAGGTTCCTGTTGGTTGTCCACTTTAAATATAGCAGTGTGTACATGTCCATACCAAACTCCCTATCTCTTTCCGCACAACCATAAGTTCATTCTCTAAGCCAAAGAGACTATTTCAGAGGAATCATGTAAGATTACCAAAGGATGAACAAAAGACAAAACAGGTATGTCTGGTGAAATTAATGTATACATTTAAATTTTGAAATGCACAGTATAAAGAAGGCCACAAAATTGCATGTGCTTATTAGCACATTGCTGTTTTTATTAGCTGACACACACCCAGGTAAATTTCCCTTCTCTGAATTGCTGGCACTGATCAGGGCTAGAGGAGCACAGAAACCAGAATGCAGTTAGAAGTTATCTCAGATAATTCACACCTGGAGAGAAGCTGCCTGAGATAGCTCTGAACTTTGGGAAGACTCTGGAAAGCTGAAAACCATACAGGGAATGAAAAGAAATTCCTGAGATTTAATCCCAAGATGCCTGCATCAGTTTCTAAATCTTCACCGTTCCAATTTGACATCTCCGAAGCTCAAAGAACAAAAACATCATTAACATGGACTTTAGTGTTTTGGGAAACGCAGGGGGTTGGGACTCTCAGATGCACGGAGTATCTGGCTCAATGTGTCCCTGAGAGACCTCTAACCTGTGACTGTGGGGGAGGTGAGAAGTAGATTTGGGGGAGAGCTGATGGTTGGTCCCTGAGCTCTCTAGGGAAGGTCACCCAGAAAGCCTTGCTTTGGGCACCCCATCTTGCTGCTGCCCCTCCCCAGCAGCAGCTGAGGTGCAGCCCTTGAACCTGCCCACATCAGAGGGGGCCGGTCCCACCTCCTCTGCTGCTGCTCCCTGCACAGACTCACACATCTGCAATCTCCACCCGAGCTGGGCCCCGGAATGTTTGCAGCCTTGGAAATAGTCAGAATGTGCTAAAAATGCAGTGACAACAGTCGTCTTTGGGGGATATTTTTAAGGGTAATTGGATCTGAGAGTCATTAGTGCCAAAAATGTGGGTCTCATCTTATTTTAAAAAATAGGGTTTCATATCACCAGATGCTCCCGCTGACACCTCAGACCATGTCATCAAACAAGCACAGCCCTGGTGACTCCTGAGTGCTGGGGACACAGGTCATCCTGGTGGGCATCCACGTTGGGTCCCATGTCTTCACAGTTCTAACTTGGACAGAGAGCCTATTTTGAGGAGGGTGAGCTCCTAACTCATTGCTTCTCCTTCCACATTTCCCATGAGGCCCACCCTAGGGAAGGGCGATGTTTGGGGCCCTCTGGGCATGAAGGCCACAGTCAGCAAAGGGGGCCCCACAAGGAGCAGGGGTGGTTGACCCCTCTGGCCAGTATCTGAGGCCCAAGCTGCAAGGGGTCTGGGCTCCATAGGCACCCTGAGTGTCCAGTGCATCCTGGCTCTGGAGAGGGACCCAGCCCCATGGTTGTGGTGCTACACAGGGATGAGCATGAAGCTTGGGGATTTTAAAGGTTAGTCCCCCTCCTCCCCGACTGGTGGTCAGAACTACTGCTCAGATGACCTTTTCCTCTAGATCTGCACTGTCCTATACATAGAATGCAAGCCAAGTAGAAAACAAGTAACATTAATTTGAGCAATACATTTAACCCAGTCTATCCAAAATGCTGTTATTACAATGTGTGATTTATATACAAACTGTTAAGGAGCTGGTTGACATTTTTTTTTTTTTTTTTTTTTTTATACAAAGCCCTTGAAATCTGCCACGTATTTCATATTCATATGTATCCCTTTAGATGAGCCACATTTCAAGTGCTCAGAAGCCTCATGTGGCTAGTGGGTGCCATGCTGGGCGGTGGAGGTCTAGAAGCCTGTTCTTGGAGACTGTGTGGAGGGGTTAGAGGGTGGGGAGGCCGGATAGGCTTTGGCCCTGTGGGAGTTGATACTTTGTCATTCACGGTTGCCTTTTCCTAGGGGATCCAGGACAGCTGGGAGTCCTTGGGTCCCCCTCTGGCCTTTGCACATGGAAGTCTCTCTCCAGATGGCCAGCAGACCGGGTCTTGGGACTCTCTGGCTCATTGCAGATGCTGAAAAGAGAGCAGAGGCAAACTTACTGGGGGTGTGGGCCCTCTGAAGAATCAGCTTTCCTTACCTCCTTTTGCCTCCCCCAAAATACGATTTCTCTGTGAGACAAGGAGCAAGGCCATCCATCTTTCAACAAATATTCCAAACTACTGACTATTGGAAGGCTTTACTCTAGGATCTGGGAATAAATAGAGCAGTAAAAGAAAAAAGACAAAAGTTCCTGCTTTCATCAGTTGGGGGAGGTTTGTGGAGAGATTAATTAACAAATATACATCAGTAGTGATAAATGTTGTCTTAGTCTGTTTGGGCTGCTGTAGCAAAATATCATCAACTGGGTTCAGTTCAGTTCAGTTCAGTTGCTCAGTCATGTCTGACTCTTTGCGACCCCATGAACTGCAGCGTGCCAGGCCTCCCTGTCCATCACCAACCCGGAGTCCACCCAAATCCATGTCCATTGTGTCAGTGATGCCATCCAACCATCTCATCCTCCATTGTCCCCTTCTCCTCCTGCCCTCAATCTTTCCCAGCATCAGGGTCTTCAAATGAGTCAGCTCTCCGCATCAGGTGGCCAAAGTATTGGAGTTTCAGCTTCAACATCAGTCTCTCCAATGAACACCCAGGACTGATCTCCTTTAGAATGGACTGGTTGGATCTCCTTGCAGTCCATGGGACTCTCAGGACTCTCCTCCAACACCACAGTTCAAAAGCAACAATTCTTTGGTGCTCAGCTTTCTTCACAGTCCAACTCTCACATCCATACATGACTACTGGAAAAACCATAACCTTGACTAGATGGACCTTTGTTGGCAAAGTAATATCTCTGGCTTTTCAATATGCTGTCTAGGTTGGTCATAACTTTCCTTCCAAGGAGCAAGCGTCTTTTAATTTCATGGCTGCAATCACCATCCACAGTGATTTTGGAGCCCAGAAAAATAAAGTCAGCCACTGTTTCCACTGTTTCCCCATCTATTTCTCATGAAGTGATGGGACCGGATGCCATGATCTTTGTTTTCTGAATGTTGAGCTTTAAGCCAACTTTTCCACTCTCCTCTTTCACTTTCATCAAGAGGCTTTTTAGTTCCTCTTCACTTTCTGCCATAAGGGTGGTGTCATCTGCATATCTGAGGTTATTGATATTTCTCCCGGCATTCTTGATTCCAGCTTGTGCATCTTCCAGCCCAGCGTTTCTCATGATGTACTCTGCATGTAAGTTAAATAAGCAGGGTGACAATATCCAGCCTTGACGTACTCCTTTTCCTATTTGGAACCAGTCTGTTGTTCCATGTCCAGTTCTAACTGTTGCTTCCTGACCTGCATACAGGTTTCTCAAGAGGCAGGTCGGGTGGTCTGGTATTCCCATCTCTTTCAGAATCAACTGGGTGGTGGTTTATAGAGAATAGACATTTATTTCTCACAGTTCTGGAGGCTGGGAAGTCTAAGATCAAGGTGTCATCTGACAGTATCTGGTGAGGGCCTGCTCCTTCACGACCTGATTATGCCCTTAAGGACCTGTCTCCCAATACCATCACGTTGGGAGTTAGTTCCTAACATATTACTTTGTTGGGAGGCAAGCATTCAGACCTTAGTACATGTGAAGATGTAAAATAAAGTAGGAAAAGACATGGGGAGTACTGGGAGAGGATGTGCACGCTTTGGGAACAGGAATCTGAGACCTCTATGATGGGTAGCCCTCCTCAGAGACTGGAGGAAAGCTGCAGGCGTGAAGTCAGAGCATGGAGCGGGACCCATACAGTGTGGGTCTTAAAAATCTTTGTAAGGTCATTGGCTTTTGCCCTGGGTCAGATTAAAAGTCAGTGTAGGGTTTGAACAGAGAGATGACAGCATCTGACTTACATTTTACCAGGCTGTTCGACTAGTTTTCTGTGGCTGCTATAACAAATTTGGTGGCTTAAAAATTGAAGTATATAGTTCATTTACAATGTTGTATTAATTTCTGCTACACAAAATTGATTAGGTTGTATATACACACACATATATAGTCTTTTTTAGTACTCTTTTCCATTATGGTTTATCATAGGGTATGAATATAGTTCTCTGTGCTATAAATAGGACCTTGTTGTTTATCCATTCTATACATAAAAGCTTACATCTACTAACTCCAGCCTCCTACTCCTTCCGTCCTCCAATCCCCTCCCCCTTGGCCTCCACATGTATGTTCTCTACATCCATGAATCTGTTTCTGTTTTACAGATAGGTTCATTTGCATCATATTTTAAATCCACATATAAGTGAGTTCATATGGTATTTGTCTTTCTCTTTCTGACTTACTTCATTCAGTAAGATAGTTGCATCATGTTGCTGCAAATGGCATTGCTTTGTTCTTTTTTGTGGCCGAGTAGTATTCCATTGTATATATGTGCCCCGTCTTTGTCCATGTCCCTGTCAGTGGACATTTAGGTTGCTTCCATGTCTTGGCTGTTGTGAATAGCGCTGCAGTGAACACTGGGGTGCATGTGTCTTTTTGAAGTGGCCATAGTTTTCTATCCATATGGATAGTTTTATAGAAAACGCTCCATAGTTTTCTCTGGATATATTCCCAGGACTTGGATTTCTGGATCATATGGGAGCTCTATTTTTAGGTTTCTGAGGAATCTCTATGCGGTTTTCCATAGTAGCTGTACCAACTTATATTTCTACTAACAATTTTAGAGGGTTCCCTTTTCTCCACACCCTCTCCAACATTTGTTTTTAGTAGGTTTTTTGATGATTGCCCTTCTGACTGGTGGGAGGTGGTACCTCTTTGTAGTTTTGATATGCATTTCTCTATATAACTAGTGATATTAAGTATCTTTTCATGTGCTTTTTGGCCAACTGTATGTCTTCTTTGGAGAAATGTCTATTTAGATATTCCATCTATTTTATTGTGTTGTTTGTTTTTTTGATGTTGAGCTGCATGAGCTGCTTATATATTTTGGAGACTAATCCCTGGTTGGTCATTTCATTTGCAAATATTTTCTCCCATTCTGAGGACTGTATTTTTGTTTCATTTAGGTTTCCTTCCACATCCTTGAATAATGACAATAAAAACAAAAACAAACAGATGGTACCTAGTTAAACTTAAAAGCTTTTGCAGTGTAAAAGAAACCATACACAAAATATAATTTTCTTTTTGGTGGTCTGATTTGGGTATCAGGGTGATGGTCATTTCATAGAATGTCTTTTGGAGTGTTCCCTCCTTTTCAGTTTTTTGAAAGAGTTTGAGAAGACTCAGTATAAGTTCTTCTTTGTATATTTGGTAGAATTTGTCTGTGAAGCTGTCTGGTCCTAAACTTTTTGTTCATATGGAGTTTTTAAATTTAAGTGATCAGTCTGTTCAAATTATCTATTTCTTCTTGATTTGATTTTGATGGGCAGTAGGTTTCTAGAAACTTGTTCTCTTCTAGTTTGTCAAGTTTGTTGGCATAGATTGTTCATAGTATTTCTTATGTGTATTTTTTTATTATTATTGTGATATCAGTTGTTACATCTCTTTTTTCATTTCTTATTTTGTTTACTTGGGTTCTTGCTTTCCTTCTTAGGGAACATGGCCAGAAGTTTGTCAATCATTTTTACTCTTTCAAAGAACCAGCTCATGGTTTTATTGATTTTTTTCCCCATTAAAAAAAAATCTCTATTTTATTTATTTCTTCTCTCATCTGTATTATTTCCTTCTTTCTGCTGACTTTCAGCTTTGCTTGTCCATCTTTTTCTAATTTTTAAAAGTCATGTGTGTGTGTGTGTGTGTGTGTGTGTGTGTGTGTGTGTGTGCTAAGTCGCTTCAGTTGTGTCCGACTCTATGCAACTCTGTGGACCATAGCCCACCAGGCTCCTCTGTCCATGGGATTCTCCAGGCAAGCACACTGGAGTGGGTTGCCATGTCCTCCTCCAGAGGATCTTTCTGACCCAGGGATCGAACCCTCATCTCTTACATTTCCTGCATTGGCAGGCAGGTTCTTTACCACTAGTGCCACCTGGGAAGCTCCTTTTAGGGTAAGTAAATAACAAAAATTTATTATCTCCCACTTCTTTGGGTCAGAAGTAGGACATGGTCTCCACCTGGCTAAAGTCAAGGTGCTGGTGCTGGCGCTGTGTTCTTATCTGGAGACCCTGGGGATGCTTGGCTTCCTCATTCAGTAAGGGTTTGGCAGGATGTGCATTGATGCAGTTGTAGGACTGAGGTCCCGTTTTCTTTCTGACTCCTGACTGGGACTGCCGTTTGCTCCTCAAGCCCATTGTTCAATCTAGAATGAAGGTTCTTGTATCTCAGAGCCGAAAACAGATGTGGAATTCTTCTCATGATGTCCTTCTTCTGTCATGTCTCTCTCTGCCCACAGCTGGAAAGGTTCTCTGATGTTTAGACCCATGTGATTAGACTGGGCCACCCAGATAATTCAGGGTGATCTCTCTGTCCTTAATCACATTTGCCAAATCCCTTTTGCCAGGTGAGGCAACATATTTCCCAGTTGCAGGGATCAGTGAATGAGCATCTTTGAGGGGATAGCAGTATTATTTTGCCTCCTATGGGGATGGATGAGATGGTGGTGGGTGGGAGACAAAGGGTGGAAGCTGCGTGGACAGGAGGAGGCCAGGGCAAAGTGCCACTGAGAGGGAGTGCTGGCTTGGCCTAGGCTTGTAGGATGGCAGAGGAGCAAAGTGATCAGATAACGAGCTTGTTCTGAAGGTAGAGCTGACAGCTTCTGTTGTGAGGTTGGGTGTGGCGTGCATGAGAAAGGAAGCAGTCAAACTCCATGACTCTTCCATTTTGGCCGTAGTCACGGGAAGGATGGACATCTATCTGCCTGGCACAGGGGAGACTGTGAGAAAAGTGGGTTTAGTGTTTGGCAGGTGGGGAGGGACTCAGGATTTCTAAGAATTCCTGTTTCCTGAAAAGTCTTGTTCAACTTAGGGAGACAGAAAGATGGGGAATATCATGGAGGAACTCACCGGCATGCGCCATGGGCTGAGATCACCAGCGTAGCAGTGTCCATTGACGAGGGCCAGTCATCTGCCAAGTAGTGCGGAAGGGACTTTAGGACATCGGCTCGGTCTGACATTGGGTCTCTGTGGCAGGAGGCTGACCACTACTGTACCGCCTTGCTGTCTCAGCCCCCATAGAGCTTCAGGTCTTACTGAGAGGTCAGAGCCAAGTGCAGAAATGACTAACTTCCAGGGCCAAGCCGCAGCTACCTGGTGCTGGCAAGGGGCCCCAGGGGGAGAAGCTGAGGGCTGCCCTCCAGACAGGCCTGTGAGAGTACAGTCCTGGGCTCCTTGGGAAGTGCCCGTACCCGCCACTCAGCCAGTGGCTCTGCTCTTCCATATTTGGTGGCTGTGGTACCCTGTCAGTGTTCGTGATTTCCTGTGTCGGGTCCTGGACAACTGGTGTTCACAGGTGTCTCTGCGTCTGACTGTGATCCCTCTTGCTTAATCGTCACGGTTCCTCAGGTCACTGTCCAACATCGCCCATGTCTGGTGTCCACATTCTCCCACGTCTGGAGTTTTCCCCTGAAGCAGCCAGCATGCCACCCAGCACCCGGTGACTTCCTTCTGGGAGCGCAGGGAGGAGGCGGCTAGTGGGGCCAGGCTGGATTTCTGGAGGGCTCCTTGCCCTGCAAAAGGAGGAGTCTTGTGTGAGGGCGGTGAGAAGGCCGCCTCTAAAGGTCACTAGCTCATTTCCTCTGTTCCAGATGGGAATCCCTGGGGCTTGGGAGGACACCCCCGTCAAGATGCCCCCAGGAGCTGAGGGTCTGCACGGCACTGCTCAGGGCCATTGCCTGGGGGGCTTCTCTTCTTTTTTATTAAACTCTTTATTTTGTGTTTTGGTATAGCTGATTAATAAACAATGTTGTGATAGTTTCAGGCGAGCAGTGAAGGGACTCAGCCATATATATATATATATATATATATATATATATNCAATGTTGTGATAGTTTCAGGCGAGCAGTGAAGGGACTCAGCCATATATATATATATATATATATATATATATATATTTATTTATTTATATCTATCTACCTAACTACCTGTCTATATCCATTCTCCCCAACCTGCCTGCCCCGGGCAGCTTCTCTTCCAGGTCCTGCCCCTGCTTTGAGGGGCGTGCTCTGGCTTGTCCTCTGTGTCCCCTGGCTCCTCCTCATGCCACACCCCGCCCCTCCAGGTCTCCCTCATCCTCCTCCATCAGCACCACTCACCTCCCCTTCCTCCTTGACCAGGCTCCTCTAACTCAGGTCCCTCCTCCTCCTCCTCTTGTTTCTCCTCCTTCTTGTGCAGGCTGTAGGGGTAGTTGAGGCTGGTTGGGGGGTGGCATTAAGTGCCCACAAGCTGCCTGGGCCTTGTGGTGGTGGGAGGGCAGCGAGGCGGGAGGCCTGACGGCCATCCTGACGCAGGTTCCTGGCCCCCAGGGAGGGTGCCTGGAGACCTGACTGCCTTTGTAGGGGAACTACAAAGCACTCGGTTAGGGTAGAGACTGTCTTGAGAGCCTTCTGTAAGTGGAGGGGACCATCTCAGGGGAAGGCCTGTGACTGTGACCTTCACGGGGCTCCTTTTGTTGGGCTATGTGGTAAGTAACATCATTAAGATGAATGTGTGTTTTGGTAAAAGATGTAAATATGTGAATAGTGTCCTCTCTAGCCCCATATATCACCCTGTGTTTATTTTGTGCCTGGTGCATAAGCTAGAAGGCATGCATTGCTATTTGGGGCTCTGAGTTTTAAAGTACATTAAAGGAGTTTACTGAAAACTCTTGGCAAACAGATAAAATACAATTACTCTAATTCCCAAGGCATTGCAGACAGAGTGTCCTGAAAACCTGCAGTGTAATAATTCACAGGGAGCCGTGGCAGGCGCCCTTTGAGGCATCAGAGATGCTGCTTTTGTAAACTTCAGAGGCGGCCAAGCGCTGTCCCTCGGGAGACCCACGTTCCATGTTTTATTAACCTCCCTGTTCCTGGCTTAGGAGCTGTAGGGGGGAATCTAGCCAGCAGGAACTGGCTCCTGCCCTCATGAGCTTTTCTCGGGTCACCATATCGAGGGAAGCAGGGAATGAAATGTTCCATTTTCTTCTGGCTGTAACCTTCCCCGTCTACGTGCTATTTAGTAGCAGGCTATGCTGGTTAGTTGCCTTGCATGATGGGAAATTCTCCTTGTCCGTGAAGTAGGCAGGACTGTTAGCCCCTTACTGGGAAATGGAGGTTTTTGGTGGGATACCTGGAAGAAAGATAGTAGTGCTCAGGTTTTCACCTTCCCAGAGGATTTGAGGTTGATTTCTAAGGTCTACAGAGGGGACACAGGATAAATTGTGATGCAGAGGTGGAGCCCCCATGGGGCTTGAGCAAGATCCCACAAGTACTCTGCTCTGCCTTGCTTCCCCCACTTGCCAGGGAGATGAAAAATATTCCCGGGGCCTACAGACTTTATGTACTGCTGAGCAACTGGCATCCTGTTCCCAGGAGGGGCACCACAGCTGAGGAGAGCCTGGGCCCATATGAAGGGGAGGCTTGGTGGATAGTGTGTGGCTTAGATTTTGGGCATCTCCATGATGAGCAATGAACAGCAACTAGAGGGTCAGGACTTTGGGGGCCCTGGACCCTTGCTTCTTGGAGAGGAAACAGTGGATGGGCCTTCCCTGAGCAAGGGTTCTTCCTGGCGCCCAGTCCTGACTCTCTCAGTCCTGGACTACCCTTCAAAGCTGTCTACTGTGTTGATCATGGGCAGGGCCAGAGCATTTGTGCATGGCTAGCAGGGACCTCTCAGTGGTGGTGTGTACAGTGGGGAGAGGCAATCGGAGGGCAGAGTGGGTGAAGACTTGTGTGACTTTCTCAGAACTCTGTGACTTAGTTCTCAGAGTAGAGCAGACCCCTTGGGAGAAGGGCCTTCCGTGGACATTGAACACTGCATTGAAGAGATGGCTCAACAGCCAAACCCCAGTCAGTTGCATGAGCTGAAATACTAGGGGCCTGAGGAAGGAGTCAGATGGGATGAAAGTTTAGAGAAGATTTCTGGAACCTAACTTCTACCTGCTCAGTACTTCACTGCAATATTTCATCCTTGCCTGTGTTACAAAAATATAATAAACAGCTCCCCAAACAGCAACACCTAGGGTTTATAAAGCAGACACTTCCAGGGAACTACCAAAGCTGGTGAAGGCCTGGAGAGAACCTGGTTCCTGCAGCCACCTGGCTGGTAGGCCTCATGAGCTGCCCTTTGGAGGGTGGCCCCAAGGCCTCCAGCTGGAGTCTGGCTTTGATGTCTCGAAAATCAGAGACTTGTTTTCTTTTTCATTAAGCCTGTTTGTGAGGCTTCCAGCAGCAAGCGAGTCTTACCCAATCCTGTCATGTAGCACATATGGCCTTGGAGTAGGGCGTCCTGCTTGGAGCCTAGGCAGGGCCCCACTGGGTGTGGGGGTGGGGCAAACTCCAAGTGGTCCACATGGACTCAACCTGGACCTTCTTCCAGTGCCAAGTTCACAGAGGCTGGGTAAATTGATAGTTTTGGCTGAGATTTAATTGCTCGGATAGAGCAGTATGGGAAGTCTCTTGTGGGAGATAAGAGAAATTAGACCTGCTTAACTGGACTGACCCCTGCTCATAAGCTACCGCCACTGTTCACAAGCGCCCTCTTCCTCCACCAGGGAGACTGTGAGTGGTATTGTTTACAGTAGTTGTTCGACGGGGCTGCTTATTAATCTAACATTAGTTACGGTAGTTAAGCTTTTAGAGATAATGAAATGTAAATGTGCCTCCAGAACTCGCCACGTTCCCTGAAACCGAACACATTCGTGAAAAAAAATTGTTGGGTAAAATGATTACGAATATTAATTGTGTGGATTTACACCCTCTACAGATGCCAGTGCAGATGCTGGGTAGAGTTAGGATGCTGGGGGACAGGAAAGGGGAGCCGGGCTCGCCTTGCTCTTCTAGCTGGGAGTGTTGCCCTCACTGGCCACGGAAAAGTCTCACGGGAGTTTCATTGGGGCCAGTGGTGGGCTGGGGCCTCAGCTTGACTCTGAGCTCTGCTCTTCACCAGCTACCCTACCAGGGTCCCTGGCTGGTCTGCCCACCTGTGTCCCACTGGGGGCCTCCACTGTCCCTGCACATTTACCCTGACCACCTCCCTCCTCTGCAGCCCCCTCCCACCCGAAGTCAGAAAGGGCCAGTGATGTTTATTTTTTAAACCAACAGTAGTTAATTGTTGAGTGCCTATGCACACCAGGCACCATGCCAGGCATCGAGGTTACTCTCACTCATGGAGCTGACATCCCAGCAGTCAGCAAATAATCACCAAGTATCTGTGCAGTTGCTGACTGCGAGAAGGGCCGCCAAGGCAAAGCAAGGAGAGTGACAGGAGGTCATAATATGATGGCAGTAGGAAGAATGGCTGACACTGGGCTTCCCCGAGAGCTTAGCTGATAAAGAATCCGCCTGCAGTGCAGGAGACCTTGGTTCGATTCCTGGGTTGGGAAGATCTGCTGGAGAAGGGATAGGCTACCACACCAGTATTCTTGGGCTTCCCTTGTGGCTCAGCTGGTAAAGAATCCACTTGCACTGTGGGAGACCTGGGTGTGATTCCTGGGTTGGGAAGATCCCTGGAGAAGGGAATGGCTACCCACTCCAATATTCTGGCCGGGAGAATTCGCAAAGAGTTGGACATGACTGAGTGACTTTCACTTTCACAATTATTTACTAGGTTTTCCAGGTGGCTCAGACAGTAAAGAATCTGCCCGCAAAGGAGGAGATCCGGGTTCCATCCCTTAGCAGGGAAGATCCCCTGGAGAAGGGAATGGCAATCCACTCCAGTATTCTTGCCTGGGAAATCCCACGGAGAGAAGAGCCTGGTGGGCTATATAGTCCACAGGGTCACAAAGAGTCAGACACGACTGAGCGACTAGCACTTTCACTTTCACATTTACTATGTGCTCCACATGGCTCAAAACACTCAGTGGATTATGTCCTTGATCCTCCTAACTGCGCTATGAATTCCATTTAACAGATGAGGAAACAGAGGTTCAGAGAGGTTAAATAACTTGCCCTTGGTCACAAAGCTAGTAAGCAGAATACCTGGGACTTGCATCAGGAAGTCTGATCCCAAATTCCTTGCTGCTAACCACTGTGCTCTATTGCTTTAGAAAAGAAAGAATAAATGTGGGTGATGCAGGATAGGGAAGACTTCTCAAAGGAAGCCACATGTAAACTGGACCCGAGAAATGAACTGGCCAGGTGGGGAAGCCCTCGAGAGGAGAGAGCTTGGTGTCCTGAGGGAGCTATCAGCACCCACAAAGCCAAGGCTGGGAGTGCTGGCCCATGTGGTGCAATTTAGTTTCATGGGGACTCTGGGGCTAGTGAGTTCTGAATCCTTATCTTACAAGTCACAGGAAGCTGTGACAGGGTTCTGAGCAGGGGTTGACAAGAACCAGTCCTTCTTTCCCTACTTAATTCCCCAGTGAGGCAATGAACCCCCCTTTCCACTGTACAGAGGGTCGGTTTCATAAGCTGGCATTTGGTCTGTAGGTAGAGCGTCTAAGCTGAGGGCCAACTGGGTGCAGAGAAGGCATCTGTCAGCTCCACTTTCAGACTCTGAAGAGGCAGGGGAGAGTTGGGACTTGTCACACTCAAGGTGGTGTGGCCTCCTGTGTGGCAGATGTGTATGTGTGAGAGAGAGAGGAGGAGGGAGGGAGATGCCTTCTGAGATAAGACAGCTGGTGAAGGCATTAGGCACGAGCATGTACATTTATCTCTGAGGTAGCTGCGGCCAGGCAGTGGCTTATTTGAAAGATTACAGCCCTGAGGATTGAAACACATTGGTCAGCATTGACCTGTGGTTTATGAGTCCCAGGACCCCTGCCCCTTAGAGGGGAATGACTCCATTTATTGCATAGAAGGAAGCATCCTTTCTCTTAAAAAGGAAAAGGCTGTGATGCATGTCTTGGGAGCTGCATTGCACTTAAAGCAGGAGGAGATAGGGACTCAGGAAGCATCTGATTCTGCCCTAGGATAGGCTCTTAGGTGGGAAGATTTTGGTTGGCATATTATTTTATCAAACTCAGGGAGAAGGCCAGGGTCTGAGATAGTGATCAGAGTAGGTAGAGAGCTGGAAATGTACAATGTACTTATCTTAAAAAATAGAAATACACCAGTGGGTTAGTTGAAGAGATGAAAGGGAGTAAATTCACAAGCTGTAAGAAGGTGGAAATCTGGGAAGGTTTCTTGGAGGAAAATTCCTCCTGTAGGAATCTCTTCCTTCCTTCCTGGAGGAGGTAGGCCTTGAGCTGGACTTTAAAGCCCTGAAAGCCCTTGTAGAGCCTCATGAGGTTCTATGAGGCAAGGTTCAAATAACAGCCCTCAGGACTTAGTCCAGGCTTCTCATTCTGTGCCATGCTTTGGCGAGTAGCCCCCACCTGCGGGCCTCTACAGGTGGGGACCACTCAGTCCACAAGTTCCTACATGGATTGAGGGGTCTGTGGAAAGGAAGGCTAGAGGACTGCTGTGTTTAAGCAAAATAAGAGACTTACTTTGCTTATTGAAGCAAATAAGATTGTCTCATCAAGAGTGGGGCAGTGATGGATCTGAGGGGGGCCCCAAAGACAGCCCCAGTCACCCCTTAGCTCTGTTACTGTTTTCATGGTCTGGTCTGAAGCCATTGCTAGGCTGAGGAGTGCTCCTCAATACCAGCCTTCTCTTTTGTTCTTACGTCCAAGGACAGACTTACACACTTTTAATTCCCCAAGGGCTATTCTTGACCTAGCACAATCTCCATTTTTCTATATCTATCCAGATCCCAGGTATCCTTCAGGACTTTTCCCCAGGGTTTCTTCCTCTCCTCACCATGAAGTCCACAAGTGCAGAGATACCCAGTTTCATTCCCTGGTGTTTTCTTAGCTTATAGATCAGGATCTGGCATTAGTGAGTGCTCAGTAGATAAATGTGGAATGAGTGAATGAAGCTTTCCTATCCTTCCAGCCCTGGGCTTTTATGACCCTCAGCTGGCAGTTGTAGTGTTCATTCCTGTGGTGGGTTGAATAGTATCCCCCCCACCCCCAATTCATGTTAACCAGGAACATCAGAATATAACCTTATTTGGAAATAGGGTCTTTGCAGATGTAGATAGTTAAGGATCTTGAGATAAAATGATCCTGGATTTAAGATGGATCTAAGTGAAAGTGAAGTTGCTCAGTCATGTCTGACTCTTTGCAACCCCATGAACTGTAGCCTACCAGGCTCCTCCTTCCATGGGATTTTCCAGGCAAGAGTACTGGAGTGGGTTGCCAAGGATCTTGAGATAAAATGATCCTGGATTTAAGATGGATCTAAGTGAAAGTGAAGTCGCTCAGTCATGTCTGAGTCTTTGCAACCCCATGGACTGTAGCCTACCAGGCTCCTCCTTCCATGGGATTTTCCAGGCAAGAGTACTGGAGTGGGTTGCCATTTCCTTCTTCAGAGGATCTTCCCAACCCAGGGATCGAACCCAGGTCTCCCACATTGTAGGCAGACGCCTTACCATCTGAGCCACCAGGGAAGTTAAGATGGATCTAAGATGGGCCCAAATAAGACTGGCATCTTATATGAAGCTGCTGCTGCTAAGTTGCTTCTGTCGTGTCCGACTCTGTGTGCTACCATAGACGGCAGCCCACCAGGCTCTTCTGTCCCTGGGATTTTCCAGGCAAGAATACTGGAGTGGGTTGTCATTTCCTTCTCCAATGCATCAAAGTGAAAAATGAAAGTGAAGTTGCTCAGTCGTATCTGACTCTTTGTGACCCCATGTACTGTAGCCTACCAGGCTCTTCCATCCATGGGGTTTTCCAGGCAAGCGTACTGGAGTGGGGTGTCTTACATGAAGAGAAGACATAATAATACACAGGGAAAGAAGCCATGTGAGGATGGAGGCAGAGACTGGGTTGATGCATCTAAAAAGCCAGGGAACTCCAAAGATCGCTGCCAACTACCAGATGCTGTGGGAGAAAAGGCGTGCGACAGATGCTCCTGTATAACCTCCAGAAAGAGCCAACCCTGACTACACCTTGGTTTTGGACTTCTGCCTTCTGAATTGTGAGAGAACATTTCTGTGGTTTCATGTTACCTGGTTCATGGCGATTTGTTATGGCTGTGCTAGAACACTAATATGACCCCTATTGTCAATATTCCTAATGTAATATTGTATATTACAACATATTGTAATAACTCACTCCCTTCTAAAGCAAGGGCTTGGTCAGGGAGCGAGTCTGGGTCACTGCCATAGGCCTAGTGCCTAGCTTGTTGGGTGACTGATCACTTTGGTTGTCAGGGACTGAGGGGAATCCCAGAATGTAGGATTTTTTAGAGTGAGAATAGGGATGCGTGCATGTTCAGTCACTTCAGTGGTATCTGACTCTTTGCCACCCTATGGACTATATAACCCCGCCAGGCTCCTCTGTCCATGGGATTCTCCAGGCCAGAATATGGAATGGGTTGCCATGCCCTCCTCCAGGGGGTCTTTTCAACTGAGGGATCAAACCCGCGTCTCCTGTGTCTCTTACGTTGTAGGTGGATTCTTTACCAGTGAGCCATCATGGAAGCCCAGAATAAGGATAGTCCTGGGCAAAGCAGGATGACTGGTCACCAGCAAGCAGGCTTCCTGGCGCGGGGTCAGCACCTGGTAGGCGGTGGCAGTTGTGTCTTGAGTGTGGGAAGAGTATGGGTCAGGCCACGTGCAGGTGGTACGTGCAGAGAGTTTGTGCGAGATGAGCCTGGAGCCAGACAGAAGAGAACTGAAGAACAGGAAATTTACTCTGGGGAATAGGGAGCCACAGTATGTCTCTGAGAACTGTAGGGCTTTTCTTGCAAGACCTGGGGATTCCCGTGCTAGAATCCCTGTGGGCTCCCTCTAGGCCTGCTCTCTGGAGGCCCAGGTACTTTGCCTCCGGGAGTTCTCCCATAGGCCTCCCGGGAGCCCGTTTCCCACCCCCAGGCTGCTGCCGGCACCTGCTGAAACCAAGTGCAGAGAAAACCTGGGCGTGCCCACAGTCACCCTTCCCCCTATTTGAATATACTGAATGGAGCTGATTGCCTAAATTGAAGGTATTATAGTATAATGATTGTTATAATTAAAACTATTATCATCTGAAAGAAACCAGAACATGGGAAACCACGGCAAAGACTTTTAAAGCTTTTAAAGCATGTTTCTGAACCAGATAAAAGCTCCTTTGTGTGGAGTGTTTTAGAGAGGGAGTCTCTGAGTGGGCACCTGTGGGCTCTGAAATGCAGCCTCGTCCTCCAAGAGCTGGGTGGAGGTGGCAGGGATTTTCAGCCAGAGGGTGGCAGCTGCCCCATTGGCCCAGACCTGGTGTGATTCCCTCAACACTGTGGGCGCAGGAGGATCCGCTTTGAGGGTCCAGGCTGGGTGGGGATCTGACAGAGGAGCAGTGTTCTGAGTGTGGTGCCTGTGGAAACAGACATGTTGCACCGCCCCCCACATTTGGGAAGGGCAGTCTGGCTCTGGCTGGAGAAAGAGGGACAGAGTCTGGGCCTGAAGGTGTGAGGCCCTGAGGGTCTGCAGATGGCAGTAGGGGGCAGACAAGCATCACAGAGTGGCAGGCTCGGGGAGGGCTCTCAGTGGGCTCTAGACTTGCTTGACAGGAGCCCCCTCTGCTCATAGGACTGGGCTCCCAGATGCCCAGGAGGATGTGGTGCTGGAGACAGCCTGAGAGGAGTTGGGGCTGGAAGAGCTGGCAATGGGTCTTCTAAGTCCGATCACCTCTCACTCCCTTGGCTTCCCACCACCACATGGTACAGGTGAGGAAGCTCAGGCTCAGAGAGGGAGGGGACGGGCCATGGTCACCCAGTAGGTAAGTGGTAGGGCCCCAGCTCTGGACTCCGGACCCCAACTCCGAGGTGCTGTGCCCTGCACCTTGGCCCTCTCGGCATCTGGTGGCCAGGCCTAGTCAGCTCTCTCAGGTTGGTACCATGTGTACCCTGTGGTTCTGGATGGGCACTTGATTATATCTTGTTTCACCTTGGTTTCTTCCTTTTCCTTCTTCAAAAAGTTATGCAATTAATACATGAAACCATTCTTATTAAGAAATCAAACATTGTGAGTATTAGTCATGCCAACTAAAGAATGTTGCTTGCCATCTAGTTCTATAAGGATTGAGTCATTAGCCTGCAGTCGCTGAACTTGAACACACTCTGAAAGCAATTCCAGGTGGAGATCAGGAATAAGACACTTTGTGCTCTGGGAAAAGTGGTGGAACAGGCCTCCAGATAGATGTTTTTATGAGAAAATTTTATGAACCCAAATTCTCGCATCTTTTCATACTTAGAAAAGCACTAAAACCACTAAGATGTCTGTTCCTGGTGCCTAGCAGCAAACTTCTACTGAGATGTGTGCTTGATTATAGGTACCCTTCCCCTGTCACTGACTTCCCCAATTACCACTTTGAAATAGTCCTCAGAGGTCTCTGAGAGTCTGTCTCCCACGCTATAGTCCTTAATAAGACACTGAATAAACTCAATTCACAGATTTTACACAGTACACTTTTTTTCAAGTTAATAATAGCTAATAAAGAGGAATGATCTTAGATGTGTTTGTGTGTATATATATATGTACATAATACACTTACTCCTCATACAACCCTATGAGGTAAGTTTTGTTTTCCCTAGTTATAGAAGAGAAAATGAAGGCCCTTGCCAGAGGCTACATCGCTGGACTTAGAACCAGTAGGCTGGTCAGAGCCTGTGTGTTTGATTCCTGTGCTTATAGAGGAAGAGGAAATTCCCTTGAGACTATCCCTTCCAGCCCCCCCCCCCNCCCAATCTTACTCCTCCTCCTCCTAGAGTGAAGATCAGTTACTATTTCATGGATATTCTTTCAGACCTTTCTCATGGATTTACACATAGCACAGAATTTTTGTGTATGTGTTTTTGGATATTAACAGTATCATTTGGTATTTACTGATTGCAGATTGCTTCCTTCACTGAACAATACATTGTGGAGATATTTTCCTGCCAGTACATGTCAATGCTATACCCTTTTAAAATGTTGCAGTGTGTTCCCTGCTTTATTTATGATTGAATAGATACTGGTGCCACGGACTGAATGTTTGTGTTCCTCAGTTTGTATTGTTGTTCAGTCGCTCAGTCATGTCCAACTCTTTGCAGCCCCATGGACTGCAGCACACCAGGCTTCCCTGTCCTTCACCATCTCCTGGAGTTTGTTCAAACTCATGTCCATTGGGTCAGTGATGTCATCTAACCAATCTCGTCCTCTGTCATCTGCTTCTCCTCCTACCTTCAGTATTTCCCAGCATCATCATCGTGGCACTGTTTGCAGTGGCCGGGACATGGGGGCAGCCTGGATGTCCATCAGGAGACTAATGGGTGAGAGGGCTGTGGTGCATATATGCAATGGAGTATTGCTCAGCCATTAAAAAGAATATATTTGAATCAGTTCTAATGAGGTGGATGAAACTGGAGCCTATTATACAGAGTGAAGTAAGCCAGAAAGAAAAACAGCAATACAGTATACTAATGCATATATATGGAATTTAGAAAGATGGTAACAATGACCCTATATGCAAGACAGCAAAAGAAAAACAGATGTAAAGAACAGTCTTTTGGACTCTGTGGGAGAAGACGAGGGTGGGATAACTTGAGAGAATAGCATTGAAACATGTATATTATCGTATGTGAAACAGATTGCCAGTCCAGGTTCAATGCATGAGATAGAGTGCTCAGGGCTTGTGCATTGGGATGACCCTGAGGGATGGGATGGGGAGGGAGGTGGGAGGGGGGTTCAGGATGGGGAACACATGTATACCCATGGCTGATTCATATCAATGTATGGCAAAAACCGCTACAATATTGTAATATTAGCCTCCAACTAAAATAAATAAAGTAATTAAAAAAATATTTCCCAGAATCAGGGTCTTTTCCAATGAGTCAGCTCTGCACATCAGGTGGCCAAATACTGGAGTTTCAGCTTCAGCATCAGTCCTTCCAATAAATATTCAGGATTGATTTCCTTTAAGATTGACTGGTTTGATCTCCTGCCAGTCCAAGGGACTCTCAAGAGTCTTCTCCAACATCACAGTTTGAAAGCATCAATTCTTTGGTGCTTAGCCTTCTTTATGGTCCAACTCTCACGTGCATACATGATCACGGGAAAAACCATAGCTTTGACTATACAGACCTTTGTTGGCAAAGTAAAGTCTCTGCTTTTTAATACACTGTCTAGGTTTGTCATAGCTTTTCTTCCAAGGATCAAGGATCTTTTAATTTCATGGCTGCTATCACTATCTGCAGTGGTTTTGGAGTCCAAGGAAATAAACTCTCTCACTGTTTTCCCATCTATTTGCCGTGAAGTGATCAGACCAGATGCCATGATGTTCGTTTTTTGAATGTTGAGTTTTAAGCCAACTTTTTCACTCTCCACTTTTCACCTTAATTAAGAGGCTCTTTAATTCCTCTTTGCTTTCTGCCATAAGGGTGGTGTCATCTGCATATCTGAGGTTATTGGTATTTCTCTCGGCAAACTTGATCCCAGCTTGTGCTTCACCCAGCCCAACATTTTGCATGATGTACTCTTATAAGTTAAATAAGCGAGGTGACAATATACAGCCTTGACATGCTCCTTTCCCAAGTTTGAACCAGTCTGTAGTTCCATGTCCAGTTCTAACTGTTGCTTCTTGACCTGCATACAGGTTTCACAGGAGGCAGGTCAGGTGGTCTGGTATTCCTGTCTCTAAGAATTTTCCACAGTTTGTTGTGATCCACACAGTCAAAGGCTCTAGCATAGTCAATGAAGCAGAACTAGATGTTTTTCTGGAATTCTCTTGCTTTTTCTATGATCCAACAGATGTTGACAATTTGATCTCTTGTTCCTCTGCCTTTTCTAAACCCAGCTGGTATATCTGGAAGTTCTTGGTTCATGTACTATTGAAGCCTAGCTTGGAGAATTTTGAGCATGATCTTCCTAGCATGTGAAATGATTGCAATTGTGCAGTAGTTTGAATATTCTTTGGAATTGCCCTTCTTTGAGTTTGGAATGAAAACTGACCTTTTCCAGTCCTGTGGCCACTGCCAAGTTTTCCAAATTTGCTGGCATATTGATTGCAACACTTTCACAGCATCATGTTTTAGGATTTGAAATAGCTCAGCTGGAATTCCATCACTTCCACTAGCTTTGTTTGTAGTAATGCTTTCTAAGACCCACTTGACTTGACACTCCAGGATGTCTGGCTTTAGGTGAGTGATCATACCATCCTGGTTATCTGGGTCATTACGATCTTTTTTGTATAGTTCTGTTGATGATGTTGTTGCTGCTGCTGCTAAGTTGCGTCAGTCGTGTCCGACTCTGTGCGACCCCATAGACGGAAGCCCACCAGGCTCCTCTGCCCCTGGGATTCTCCAGGCAAGAACACTGGAGTGGGTTGCCATTTCCTTCACCAGTGCATGAAAATGAAAAGTGAAAGTGAAGTTGCTCAGTCGTGTCCAACTCTTAGCGACCCCATGGACTGTAGCCTACGAGGCTCCTCCGTCCTTGGAATTTCCCAGGCAAGAGTACTGGAATGGGGTGCCATTGCCTTCTCCGATGATGTTGTTAGGTGATGTTATTAGGAGGTGGGGCCTTTGGGAGGTGATTAGGTCGTGAGAGTGGAGTCTTCACAAATGGAATTAGTGTCTATAAAAGAAACCACAGAGAGCTCCCTTGCTCCATCCACTATGGAGGACACAGCAAGCCACCTAAAATCAGGAAGCAGGCCCTCACCAGACACCAAATCTATTGGCACCTTGGTGTTGGACTCCAGTCTGTAGAACTGTGAGAGCTAAATGTCTGTTGTTTATAAGCCACCCAGTCTCTGGTAATTCTGTTACAGCAGCCTGGACAGACTAAGACAACTAGTAATCACGAAGAGGTAAATTGAAAAAAAATAAAAATAAAAAGAGATGCAACTTTTTCATCTGAAAGTTCAGCAAACATTGAGAAGGTTGCTGTCATCAAGTGTCAGCAAGGATGCGGGAGGCCTCAGTCATTGTCGATGGCTGTGCACACTGGTGCAGCCTTTGTGGAGGGCAGTCTGGCAGCCTCTATTGAATGTGAACTGGCATGCCTTTATCCTAGCCACCCAGCTTCTAGGCCTCTAGCCTAGAGTCGGATGTGCACGCACCAGCAAGGCATCCCAGTGATGTTCACACAGCACTGTTGGTGGTGGTGCAACATTGAAATGGCCTGTTGTTGCTTGCTGTCCTTGTCTTGTGTCTCAGCTGGATTGTAAGCTCCCAAGTTCAGGTGTGGGTCCTTGGCTGGCTCCCAGCCTCCCAAAAGAGGACAGTGACCAGCCCCTATGCCAGGAGATCAGCGGGTACTTTCTGTTTTTTTTTTTGCTTCAAAGAGTCAACTCATTGGAAAAGACCCTGACGATGGGAAAGATTGAGGGCGGGAAGAGAAGGGGGCGACAGAGGATAAGATTGTTGGATGGCATCACCGACTCAATAGACATGAGTTTGAGCAAACTCCAGGAGATAGTGAAGGACGGGGAAGCCTGATGTGCTCCAGTCCATGGGGTCACAAAGAGTCGCTAAGAGACTTAGCGACTGAACAACAAAGATGAACGTTTCTTATGGGGTTGTGTGTATGTAGGTTCAGAACCCAAATAGAACTAATGAGCTTAGAATGAAAGACAGTGGTGCCCTGCCCCTTGTTCCCTATTCCCAGCTCCCAGGAATCAACTGAATTCAACGTTTAATTCAATTTTTTCTTGTATTTTCTCCACATTTCTATACTACTAGATTTAACTGCTTTTACTCGTTCCTCCCCCCACTTCCCCATTTTTGGATATGACCCATATACTTTCTTTTGTGGAAAAGAAGGATTTTTAATTTTTGTTACTGGCATGGCACTGTCCTTTGCTCTGCCCCTTCCTCCCCACCCTCTCCCAAGACTTTCCCCTTTTCTCTCCTGAGAGTGTTAAGTCCTCATGTTGGGTTAAGTCAATATTCAATGTTTACATTATTAGGACTATGTAACTATTATTTACAGAGAGCCACCTGCAATACCATGATTATAGTTTCTTGTATATGCAACTTTTAATTTTCTCAGAAGTTAATAATCACTCATTTCTTTTCCTTTGTTTTGTTTTATGTGTACCAATTACAAATTATTTCCCAAACTCCGTGACAGCAATGAAAATCTCTGAATATTTTAAACCCAGCACCAAGCGACTTGTTCTATTTGCTTATTTTTCAGAATGCCCTGCAGAGCCTCCAGCCTCCAGCTACTGTCCAGACTGTTCTCTGAAAACAGCACCCAGATTCTTACTTGAATTTTGCATCACCTTCTCCAGAGCAGCTCCTGCACCCTGAGTACCACTGCGTCTTCTTCTTTGGGTTCCTCCCTTCTGGGGAAGACGTCTTCCAGTAGCTTCCTGAGGAAGGGGACTGGGAGGTAAGTTTTTGGAGACCTTGTTTGTCTGAAAATGTTTTTGTTCTAGCCTCACGTTTGATTGATAGTGAGGCTGACTCTAAATTGGAAATCATTTTCCCTCAGAATTTTGAATGCCTTGTTCTATTGTCTTCTTGCTTCCATTGTTGTCGAGATATCAGATGCCTTTCAAATCCTGAGGTTTCTGTGTGACCTGCTTATTTACTTTGAAAGTTTTTAGGATTTCTCTCCAGTTTTTTCATTTAGCTTCATGATGATGTTCCTCAGCATGGTTTAAAATATAAAAAATCTTAAAAATTATTGTTTTAAATTTAATTTCACTTAGTTTAATCCATGGTGCATATTCTTGGAATATCTGTTAAATCTTGAAATACATTTCTTTCAGTACTGGAACGGTATCTAATGTTAGTTTTTGATTATTGCATCCTTTCTGTTTTCCAGGTTTTTTCCTGTAACTCCTATTAGTTGAATAATGGACCTCTCAGGTTAATCCTTGGATTTTCTTATCTTTCTTATTTTCAACTTTTCCCCTAGTTTTAATGGAAATTTCTATTTTATTTTTCAAGTATCTTGTTGACTAAAAAACTCAGCTCTCATATTTTTAATTTCCAATTTTTTTCTTATTTTCTGAATATTTAATTTTATAGCTCCTTTGTTCTTTATGAGATGAAATATGTTCTAATTTTTCTGAGGTTTTAAAATACAAACATTATGGCCTTTTCTCTTTTCTTCTGTTCCTTGCAATCTCTCTGTTTCCTTTGGAATTCTTTTATCTCCTGCTTGCTCTGATCCTGCACTTAGAAGGATCAGAGGTGGGGTATAGGTCTGGGTAAGAACTTTCCAGAAGCTCAGTGGGAGAAGGTGGCATGAGTCTTCACTGTTCAGCTTATAGAATTACCCTTATTCTGCCTGTTATAAATGACTTCTCTGGTGGCTCAGATGGTAAACCGTCTGCCTACCCAAGTTCAATCAAGTTCAACTTGGAGACCCAAGTTCAATCCCTGGGTTGGGAAGATCCTCTGGAGAAGGAAATGGCAACCCACTCCAGTACTCTGGCATATGGGAAATCCCATGGACAGTAAGTACGGCCTCATACTCAGCTGTGTCTGCTACCCTTGATGCAGAAACCCTTTGACCCAAACTCTCCAGAGAGCTGGCCTCCCATCTATTTTCATGATGATGGTAGGGTGGTCGTCTTGCTGGGAGATGGGGGTAGGATTCCTCGTCCTCCTTTGGACTGTCTGTAAATCCTCCTGTTTTTAGCCCCATCGATGCCTCTGCCCTCTGAAGTAGTATTTGTTGCTTCAATTCCTGGACTTTTCAGGGTTCTGAATGGGTCATCTAAAAGCAAATTTAAGTTTCAGCTTTCTCTGATCCACTAAGCCAGCTGGCTCTGGCCCATCTGCTTTCCAGCTTCCAAACTGTTGTTGACAGAACTCGTCTTCTGTCATCTTCTCTTTGTCCTGGTGGATTCCTGTCACTTTTAGACCTTCACTGCTTTTTTTTTGTTTTTTTGGTGAGGGGTTTGTTTTCTTTTGGTGAGTAGCAGAAATAAGTGTGCGTGTGTAGTCCTCCATGTTTGCCCTGAATTCCCGAGTTTTTTCTTTATGATGGAAGCATGGGCAGCTGTTTGTTATATGTTCTCACGAGGATAGCAGATAGAAGATGGCTCTGTCTTCTGGCTGGCATGTTGTCCTATGCCAGAAAACCCAACCCAAACAGCTTAAACTGTAAAGGGATTTATCTCATCTAATAATAAGCTCTGGGGTAAGGTGGATCCGTGACTGCAGCCGGGAGCCTGTGTGTGAGCCCAGTTGTGTCCGACTCTTTGCAGCCCCATGGGCTGCAGCCCGCCAAGGCTCCTCTGTCCATTAATTTAGCAGAGCAGCAGTGCCACTGAGGGCGCAGGTTCTGTCCATCTTCCCGCTCTGCTTTAGTTTAGTGCCCTTCATCGCTGAAAAATGGCTGCTGTGGTTACACCGGCCATCATGTCCTTGGACATAAATGTCCACAAGCAGAGAAGATAGCATCCCTTCATTGTTTTACTGTCTTTGAAAATGCAAAATCATGTCTTAGTCTGTTCAGGATGCTATAATAAAATACTATAGCCTGGGTGTCTTATAAAGAACAAACATTTATTTCTCACAGTTGTGGAGGCTGGGAAGTCCAGAATCATGGTTCTGGCAGGTATCAAGTTTGGTGAGGGCTTTCTGCTTCATTAGATTGATGTCTTTTTGCAGTTTCCTCACAGGGCTGAAGGGACCAGGGATCTCTCTGGAACTTCTGTTATAAGGGCACTAATCCCATTCATGAGGGCTCTATCCTCATGACCTAATCACCCCCCACCAAGGCCCCACATCCTAATACCACCACCTTAGGGTTTAGAATTACAACATGAATTTGGGAGGGAGACACAAATATTCAGACCATAGCAAACTGCTTAAATAGGTGTTACATCTGCAGGTTAGCAATCTAAAATACTTAAAAAGTAAGGAATAAAAGTCTCCCTATTTACTCCTATCCTCTCTTCTCACTAATGTTGCTGTTCAGTCATCCAGTCATGTCCAACTCTTTGCAACCCCATGGACTGCAGCTTGCCGGTCTTCCCTGTCCCTTACCATCCCCTGAAGTTTGCCCAAGTTCATGTTCATTGCATTGGTGATGCCGTCCAGCCATCTCATCCTGACACTTTCTTCTCCTTCTGCCCTCAATCTTTCCCTGCATCAGGGACTTTTCCAATGAGTCGTCCATTTGTATCAGGTTACCAAAATATTGGAGTTTCAGCTTCAACATCAGTCCTTCCAATGAGTGTTCAGGGTTGATTTCCCTTAAGATTGACTGGTTTGATCTCCTTGCTGTCCAAGGGACTCTCAGGAGTCTTCTCCAGCACCACAGTTCAAAGGTATCAATTCTTTGGCACTCTGCCTTCTTTATGGTCCAGCTCTCACAACCGTGTGTGACCTCTGGGAAGACCATAGCCTTGACTATATGGACCTTTGTGGGCAGAGTAATGTCTCTGCTTTTCAACACACTGTCTAGGTTTGTCATAGCTTTCCTGCCAAGAAGCAATCGTCTTCTGATTTCATGATTGCAGTCACCATCTGCAGTAATTTTAGAGCCCAAGAAGAGGAAATCTGTCACTACTTCCACCTTTTCCCCTTCTATTTGCCATGACATAATGGGACTGGATGCCATGATCTTAGTTTTATTTAATATTTAGTTTTAAGCAGGCTTTTTCACTCTCCTCTTTCATCCTCATCAAGAGGTTCTTTAGCTCCTCTTTGCTTTCTGCCATTAAAGTGGTGAGAACTCACTAATAGGACTTTCTTATTTATTTCTGATGCCAAAAACTTGGCCTCTGTGCACTGGTGCCATATTGAAACTCAGAGACAGAGTTTTGGGTGAAGTAGAAAGAATAGATTTATTGCTTTGCCAGGTAAAGGGGGCCACAGAGGGCTCCTACCCTTGACTTCTGTGTATCCCAACCTGGGAGGATTTGGTGAGGAGTTTTATAGCAATGGCTTAAAAGTTGTTTTCAGTTGCTAAAGTCGTGTCTGACTGTTTGCAGTTCCATGGACCGCAGCATGCCAGGCTTCTCTGTCCTTCACTATCTCCCAGAGTTTGCTCAAACTTATGTCCATTGAGTCAGTGATGCCATCCAACCATCTTACCCTCTGCTGCCCCCTTCTCTTGCCCTCAATCTTTCCCAGAATCAGGGTCTTTTCCATTGAGTAGGCTGCTCATATCAGGTGGCCAAATGTGTGTGGGGCCTGCTCTCCTTTAATCTGGTCTCAGGTAATTTCTTGATGAAGTTTCTCTGGTTCCTTTAATCTGATCTCAGGCATGAAGACTCTGGCCTCATTCTCCTGAATGAAGAATGCTGACATATTCTATTTGTTGGGGATTTTAGTTCTGTAAAGAGCTCAAAGATACTGTTATGTGTATCCCTTGAGGTGGAACCAGGACTGTGCCCCAAGGCTGTGCTATTGTTCCTTGGCAGCTTCTCCATTGTCTTTGGAATCTTTCCCTTCCCTTATTAGCAACTGTTCAGATCTGCAATTTGGTACTCAGAGAAGGTCATGGATACTGGAGTTTCTTCCCTATAAACTAGAAACAGGGTACATAGAAAGGCTACCCTCCCAGGAACCCCTTAGGGTCCTGCTCAGTTTCATTCTTCCAGAATCTCTTTGTTACAAGCAAATATAAACGTATAATTTTATCTACCCCATTCTCAATTTTCCAAAGTAATAGTATACTATAATCCTTTTTTGACATTGCTTTTTTTTTTGCACTTGTCAGAATATTTTGGTACATAAAGCACATCCTTAGCATTGGTTTATAGCTCTATTTTTACTGCATTATATGCATGTAACCTAATTTGTTTAACCAGTCATCTTTTGATAGATATTTAGGTTGTTTCCCATATTTGCTATTATAATAAATTCTGAAAAATCTGTTAGTTTTCCTAGAGGATAAATTCCTACAAGTAAAATTGCTGAGGCAAAAGGGGTATGTGTTTGTGACCTTGACAGATGTTGCAATTGCCCTTCCCGGGGTTGTACTAGGTTATTTTCCCATCAGCAATGTAGGAAGGGCTGGTTTCCCTACAACCCATAGGGTATCTTCTCAACCTTTGAATTTTTGCCAATATGAGAGGTGAAAAATGGCCCTTGTGTCTCTATTTAAGAGCTGAGAAACCACTCCCAGCTTCTCCAGCAGATTGTTCTGAGCAAGTTCTCCTTGGCAGCAATTTTGTAATGTGCTACTTCCTAAGCCAGTCATTGGCAGAGGAATGAAATGGCTCTAATTGGTTTAAATGAATCCAGATTAACATCCTGGGTGGGGCTGGGATGCCTGGAGAGCTCTGGGTTCTGTTAGCTGGGGAGGTGGGGTTAGTGCTGCAGGGTAGGTACCCAGCAGTGTCGGGGAAGTTCCCGGTCCACCACTTGCTAGAGGACAGAACCTCAGACCTGTGCATCCAAAGTCCAGAAGGTTGCTTCTAGGAGTCCTCATTCTCATGAGGCTGATGCCGGTAGGCTGCCTGGGGTGGGAGGATGGTCTTTGTGGAGCAAACAGCCTGATCTCCTGATCAGATCTGAGATACTGCTTGCATAAGCCAGGTCAGAGAAGAGTCTAGGCTTCAGAACCTGGCAGCCCTGGGTTCAAATCCCTTTCTGCCCCTTGCTAGCTATGTGACCATTTAACCTTTCTGAGCTTCAGTTTTCACAATTGTAAAACCAGGTCAGGAACTCTCACCTCAGTGACTGTTGGGAAGTTGAGAGAAATGTATCCTGTGTGCCCATCCCAGGGCCTGGCCCACAGGGAGTTACTCAGCAGAGGCCTGTCTTGGCCGAGATCTCCTGTCCCCCAGAGGGCAGGGAAGAATATTCCATGACTCTGCTTTGGGTCATGAGCTCCTGGGGGTTGGCAGGGGAGGGGGCTCAATCGAAGCTGTGTCCTCTAGGCCCAGCACACAGCCAGGGGCTTGAGAAAAAATGATCCATCTGTGCTTGCTGATTGAATGAGAGAAAGCAATGCATTAGTGCAAAAGGCGTTGCTACACACCCTCACGGCGTTTGGCTTTTTCGGCCATATTGAGACAGAATTTCCCTTGATAACAATCTGCATCGAGTCATTTACACATGCCTCGCCTCCTGATGATATGCACTGTTTATCTGGGGCATCAGCTCTGTATTGATTTATCAGTGCCCATTTTGCACAGGGATCAATAATTAATTGCATCTCCGCAGACATGGGAATACAACCTGTTTGCCTTGTAGAGTGCAGCCATGTGTCAAGAGCCTGCTAAAGCCTTTGCTTGCATGTTGTGAGTTTTCCTACATCTGGTGCTTCCTTAGTGGCCAGTGCTCAGGTCCTGAGTGACCAGCCATTTCCAATGCCCTCCTGGGAGATGTCAGGATCATGGGAGACCTGGTGGCCCTGCTAAGAGTGTGTAAAGGCGTCCAGGTGGGCAAAGAAGCATGACCTTATGGGAAGGGCATTTTTTGGGGGTTCCTGCAACTGGTGAGGGCTTCTCTCCTGTGACCCTTGTTGGGGTGGGTGTCACCCCCTTTAGCCCTGTCTCTGGTCGTTTCTCCTGTAGAAGGAACACCTCAGAGCAGGATATGTTCTAGCTTGTGTATTTCCCTGGGGCCTGGCTGAATGCTTGAGGATGAAATGTACCATTTTCTGGGTTTCCTTGTGGGGCTTCTAGATGGCCTGGGAGCTGGTGAGCAGAAATGGCAAGGCTTGGGCAGTAGGTGGCGCTCTGTCAAAGTCTGCAGTCAGTGTCTGCAAGGCACTCAGAATCTGCCCAATGTCAGAATTACACCGAAAATGATGACTGAGCATTGCTTACTTAAAACATACTTTAAACGATTTTGAAAATCTTTATTTTATAAATGTCAGGGACGTACATTCAATTAACTAACATAGTACCCATTTGTTAAGCACCTACTAAGTGCCAGGCATGGTATTAGCCTATTAATTCTGATGGAGTATTCATTCCCCTTTATGTAACATGTCCCCCTGTCTAATTTATCTATATTACTTACCTTTTAGAGGAATACATTGATGCATTGCTCTATTAAAAGAGAATAAAGATATTTAAAGTCTTTAATGGGAGAGGAATCACAAAGGAGTTTTTAAGACTAACTTAGAACTATGTAGAACACTCAGCACATTATGCTAATTTTTTTCAAAGGCTGAGCAGCTTAGAGGGTAAAAAATCAGTCTGTTCCCATCTAGTTGCAGAAGCCGGGTAATCTATGTCTCATCAATGCTAACAAATATACCTCCTAATAGCAGTTTGTGTTTGTAACAGTGAGAAATTCTTCCCTGGAAAATATTATTAGCACTTATATTATCTTACAGATTACACTCTCGCTCAACGGAGGGTCCCAGTAAAAATATAATAGCAGATTGCAGCTGATGGGCTCTCTCTTTTTATGTTAGAGACTTTATTATTTTGCAAAGTTGAAATAAATTCTTTGAAAACACAGGCACCTAGTGTACACACCCACTTGCCAGAGCCCCCGCTGGGAAGGACCCTGGGGTTGGGAGTGGGGCTGCAGCCTGTTGGGGAAGCTAGGGGAGCTGGCAGTTAGTGGGGTGCTGCCTTCCCCCAAATAAATAAAGTGTGGGCGGCTCTGACCCCTTCCTGCTCCGTGGCCATATTCCTTGCTAGACTGTCGGCTCCATGAGGACAGGGAACAGGGTGTGTGGTTCCTGCTGTCGCCTCAGTAGTTGGCATGGAGCCTGGCACACTTATGGGCCTCAGCCATCCTGGATCGCCAGGAGCTGCAGGACAAATAGCCAGAGAGGCGGGGCTAAGCGGGGCGTCAGTCAGGGACCCGGCAAGCCCTGTTCCTTGTGCCTGGGCCAGCTCTGGAGGCCTCGGGCAGGGATGAACCCGGGCTCAGGCTGACCCAAGGATAGGACTGTGGTCCTGGAGCGCCTGAGGCGAGGATGGAGGAGGGAGATCCACCTGGTGGAGATGACTGCAGGAGGTGAGGTGCGATGTGAAGTGGAGGGGCATTAGCAAGGCTGGAAGCAGGTGTGAGATTAGGGATATGTAGGCCAGGGGCCCGGGTGGAGCAGGGAGGGACCTGTCTTGATGAGACCCCAGGCTTCCAGACCCCCGGGGATCCCTAGCCCAAAGCCCTTTCCCAATTTTTTGTCCTTGGAAGAGAACCTGGGGGCTCTTCTCTCCCAGAGTCCCCCGTTCCCTTTCTCAAAGGCTGTTCCTCATCCACAAAGCAGTGTCTCTGCAGACGGCAGTGTTGCTGCGGGCAGTGAATTGTGGCCAGGTTTCACCTGGACATCAGCAGACAGGCCTTTCTCTGAGGGTGGGCTTGTGTGCCGATCAGGGAGGAGCTCATAGCCCAGTGGAGGAACTAGAATCATCATGTTGGATGCTGTGGTTCACAGACCACATTAGGAGTCTCTTCTCTAAGTCTTTGGGTCTCCAGGCCAAGCACAAAGCCTGGGCCATAGCAAGTGCTGATGTTGATGAACTGCGGAGAATTAAGGTTAGGGATCATCGGGACATCAGGGACCGAGAGTTGAGTGGCAGCATCCATGGAGTCTGGGGAGGGTTGGTGAGCTGAAGGGGGCGAGGCAGCCTAGGTGGATGCAGTGGCAAGGGCGAAGACTTAGAGGTGGAAATAGGGCACTGTTTGGGGTGCCCACCCTATCTGAACTGTGGAGTACAACAAGAGGGACAGTGCCTTTGGGGCCAGATCACAAGGATCTAGAATGCCGGAGTGAGGTGTCTGCACATGCTTCTCTGCTCTCTGCATGGGGATCTGGGCAGGCTGGGCCCAAACGGGGTGGCACCACGAGGGCAGAACTGTATGGACGGACGCCTGAGGTCAGGACTGCCCCTGCCTGGCCTCAGCTGGGGAGGCTTAAGAACTGCTTGGGGGGCATGGGGCTCCAGGCTGAAGCTTAAGGCCAGCTGGCCTCTCTCCTAGCAGATAATGAAAGAGACATCAGCCCTTATCCTGGAAGGCGGAGCAGTTCACGGGGGTCTAGTGTCAGTCTCCCAGCGGGGCCAGGGGCTGCTCTAGAGCCCCTCGCACCCCCTCACTTGGGGTTGCAGCTCGTGTTCTCTGGGGCACCCCTGGACCTGGCGGCCTCTGGACGCAGGCAGCCCATGGGCTGTGCTGCTGCCTTCTCTTAGGAGGGGGCATCTGTGTGAGAGTCCCCACTCACGTGCCACAAACCCTCTAGAGTCTACCACAGGAGGTGCCCCTGCCCGCCCCCGCCTGCGTGCTGTGTGAAGTGCTTCGAGGGGCACAGTGGGGAGGCCTCTGTTCTTCGCTCACAGACACGAGCTGAGCACCCTGAGTCTTGTTAATGCCAGCGTAAGTAATTTTCCTCTTGGAGCTGAAGTCAGAAAAGTACCTGGAATGGGATGATCTGTTCAAGGAGAGAAGAAAGAAAAACAGCCAGCTTGTACTATGCAAGGGAACAGGTACGGAGCTCTGAGTGAGCAAGGGAGTTTGCAAAGAGAAGCGGGTAGCAGGCAGTCGTCAGCTGTGGCAGTGAGAACAGGGCTGGGGCCAGTGATCTTTGTCCGAGTGACAGAGTCCAGGCTCCCCCTGGGGCACTCAAGGCCCTTCTGCTCAGACTCTGCCCACTTTTCTCCCCCTCACCCCCTGGGTGGCTGCCCAGCTCTCACAGACCCCAGGCCTTTCCTCTGCCTTCAGACCCTCCCTTGTCATCAAGCCCTGTGTCAGGGAGTCTCCAGTGCGGAGGGGCCCTGGTCATTCTGGACCCAGAGCTCACCTGGTCACCCATGCACCCATGCATCAGGCTGTTGGCACGCCTCTCTCCCCTTCACCATGGCTGGGTCCCTTGAGGATGGGGAACTATCTTTTTTTTTTTTGTCTCTATGTTTCCAGGGTCTTGCCTGGGGCCTGAGATGGTGTTTGGGGTGTGAATGGATGAGGTGGGAGAGGAAGCATTCTGACAGTTTGGGGCTGACAGAGTTGGTGGGGGTGTTGTGCAGGAGATGGGGCTGGGTGGGGGTCCTGACCCAAAGCTCGAATGCTTGGAGGATAAATGCTAGTTCTCTGGAGGGCTGTGCCTGCTGCCGCTTGGCAGTCTTTTCTCCGGGGTGACCCTAGACTCTTTGTGAGTGCGGATTTTATTGTTTGTCTCTGTATCATTATAGTCTAGTTCAGGACCTGACGACAGGAGGAGCTCAATAAATGCTTGCTGACTCAACGAGTGGCCGATTGAACACAGTGTGTTGTAAATGTGTGCGGACCCTCTTGTCTCTCTGGGCCTCAGTTTCTCCATCGATAAACTGGGAGTAAGTTGGGGAGGATCCTCAGGTCTCTAGAGCTCCCCAGCTGTGACCCTGATGCTGAGTGCTGGGCACCATGGGTCTCTCCAAGTCTCTGCCACCCTCCCCATTCACCAGGTCCCAGAGAGAGTGTATGGGTGCGTCCCCAGGGGTGAGCCCACGGCTGCAGGCCCTGCTGACCCACAGGCGAGGTCTCCATGTCTGTTGAAAGCACCTGCCAGGGTATGCTTGTGGTTGTGGGGAGCTGTGCTCTGGACACATGCCAGTGTGGGGTGACACCCACTAGGTGGGCTGCTGTGGTTAGCTGGGCTCTGACCTGGCTACGAGGGGAAGGAGGGAGGCAGGGAGAATGGGTGTGTGCTGCTCATGAGGGCTCGGGCTCTCTCCTTTTCCTGGGGTGAGGGGAGGAGGAGCAGAACCCCGTGGCACTGGCTTAGCAAGGCAGGAGAAGGCCTCCGAACTGCTGGGACTCTGTGCTCTGCGTCCCCTGGGAAAGGGTCAGAGGCCCCTTGTGGTCTAGAAGGAGACCAATGAAGTCAAAGCCCTGTGTCCAGGAGGCCTGCAGAGCTCTGTACATATTTAAGAGTAAGGCCCTAAACAGTGGGATGGAAGGGTGTGTATGTGAGTGTGTTGCCCAACAGTTGGCTTCTCTGAGGGTAAATGGAATCGAGGGATGTGTTAGTTTCCTTAGGATCTTGCAGCCAATTGCCATGAAGGGTGCCGGAGGTCGCAGGTCTGGAATCAAGGTGCGACCGCAGGGCCGTGCTCCCTGTGCGCGCTCCAGGCTTCCTCGCCTCCTCCAGCTTCTGGATGGCTCTTGAGTTCCTCGGCTTGTGGCAGTGCAGCTCCCATCTGCACCTTCCATGGCCGTCTTCCTCATGTCTCCGTGGCTCCTTTTCTGTCTTTTTGAGGAAATTCTCGGTGGATTCAGGGCCCTTCTCCCACAGGAGGGTCTCATCTTGATTCTTACCTTAATTACTTCTGCATGGACCCTATTCCCAAATAAGATCACACTCTGAGGTTCTGGGTAGCCATGAACTTGGGGGAAACACTAGTTAACCCACAAATATCTGCAAGCCTCTTTTCTTGCGATAATTTCCCCCTGAGCCGCGTTACCAGTGTTCTCAGAACCAGGCAGGGGAAGGGAGTGGGCTTCGTGCCATTGGGTAGGTGGACTTTCATTCTTTTTCAGTGGGGCCTGGGGTCCTAGAGGGCAGCCCCTCGGGACCAGCCTCTCCAGAGAACAAGCCTCCTGCCTTCTGCATGTGCCCAGGGCTGCTGCTCCTGGCTGTTCTGGGAGGGGAGGGCCTGGGGGTCCACGTGCTTCTTATATAGGTTCGCAGGCAGGCCCTCTGTGCTGATGTCGTCTTTGGGCCCGCTCTCAGAGGTGCCCGGGGCCCGGGCGGTGGAGGAGGTGCCGATCCGTCTCTCCTGGCTTGCTCTTTGTTTTCTCCATTCTGCTCTGCCCAGTTGTCTTCAGCCATCTGCTTCTCAGCTTCTCAGATTTTGATGCTGCTGCTGCTGCGGCTGCTAAGTCGCTTCAGTTGTGTCTGACTCTGTGCGGCCCCATAGACGGCAGCCCACCAGGCTCCCCCATCCCTGGGATTCTCCAGGCAAGAACACTGGAGTGGGTTGCCATTGCCTTCTCCGGATTTTGATCCTATTTGTCTCCTATTCCATTCACGTCTTCGTGGGTGTTACCCGTTTCCAGTCACTCTACCAAAATCTGTCAGTGGGCCCTGATCCCCTTTAGAATGATGCCCAGACTCTGACCATGTTCTTCTGGGCCTTCAGGGGCCAGCATCCTGGCATCCCAGCCTCACCTCCAGCCCTGGGCTTTCTCACGCACCACACACCAGCCTCTGAGCGCCTAAGCGCATCGCTGCTCATCCTTTCTCCTGAAGACCTTTCCAACACTCTCACCCATTCATCCTCGTGCTGCACACCGCATGCTTCCTCCTGAGCACAAGCGACAATCGGTCTCTGCACAGCCAAGGGCCTTGTTCCGCCCGCTCGCTCCGCAGACGGTCTTGGTCCGTCCACCGCGGAGCCAGGAGCTGGCCGTGTGGGCGCCCCCAGCGGCCTCCCTCGCCTCTGGCTTCTGTCGAGTTCCTTCGCTGGGGTACAGGCAGGAGGCGGGAGGGCGGGAGGAAGGTGAGCTTGGTGTTTCCATTCTTCGGCCCCCTACACCCGGTCTCCGCGGGCTGGCTGTGTCCCTTTGCTGAAGGCCTCAGTTGCCATCGGTGGTGCTCTCCACAGGCACATCCTCTCAGTTGTCCAGAAACATCCCTTTCCCTTTGGCCCTTTAGGCCCACAGCGGGTTCCGCCGCCCTCTTTAAACACTGCCCACGCCTCCAGAAATATTCGCTCCTCAAGCGCAAAGTGTGGCTGTGCCTCGTCTTCTTGGCTCTCCTGCATCTTGTCTTGCTTCCGCTTGTCCACCCCTCTCAGACCATCAGCTCTGTGGGGCCCGGCACTGCCTGTGTTCCTTGCTGACCACCCTGGGCTCGCCTCAGGGTCTGACACACACTGCCCACTAAATGAGAGAGCACGCCCACAGGTGTGTACACACATGTGTTCATGCAGACAGACAGACACACTCGCACACACACAAAGGCCTCCACAGGCTGTGGCAGCTTGGAGTCTTCAGAGTTGTGAACAGAGCTTGCTCCATAGCAGGTGGGCCTGGACCTTCTCAACCTCCTTCCATTGATTTGAAATCCAGTCCGTGGAAGCTGTCAGTGTTCTTGCTTGGTGGCCCCAGTGGGTCAGCCTAACCTCTCTGGGCTTTAGTTGCAGGGATAGTGATAACTTCTGTGATTACCTTCCTTGGTGACCCAGAAGCTTCTGCTGGCCTGCCAGTGAGCCCTGGGGGTCAGAGTGCGGAATGCTTAGCATGTACCTGGGGGCTGTGGTCAGCAGCGGGAGTCACATGAGCCTGAGGGGACCTGCCCGGGAGTGGGGCTGGGGAAGGGCTTCTGTGAGGGGGTTTATGGCATCGCATGGCCTTCTTGCTAAGGGTTCACCCAGGCTGCTCGAGCCCTGCTTGTCTGTGGGATTTATTGTCAGGAAGGGGAGGCGGGATCCCAGAAGTGAGCTGGGCAGCCAAGTACCAAGAAAGACGCTGGTCCAGCCTCAGCCCCTTGGCTGCAGGGAGACTGAAGGCAGGGCCAGGCTCGTGTGCCAGGCAGGGGGCTGCCCATTCAGTGGAGGGAACTCTACACACCAGAGCCCCCCTTGCTGTGTCTCCCTGCTTCTTCTTGTCTTACCTCCCTTCTGCTGAATTCCTCTTTGCCCTCCCCTTAGTCTGGCCTAGAGAACCTGGAACTTTCTAGAAGGTTTCTTTGGGGAAGCTGGGGAATGAGTCCCATTCTCACTGAGGCTTTAAAAGAAGGCCATAAAACCTCTCTGAGTTCAGGTTTCTATTACATGTGTAGAATGTAGAAGCTGATGATAGTCTATGAAAATTCAATAAACCTTGAAAACAGCATCAGGGTTGATATCTGTAATTTAAAATAATGGATACCAAGAAATTGTTCCTCATTTATCTCACTGCTGAGATTGTGGCACGAAAGAGACTTCATTAAGCATAGATTTTTTTTTAAAAAAGAAAAAATAGTGTCATTTATCTCAATCAATGACGGATGCGGGAGGTGGCTGCTGATGGTGTTTAATAATACCCGACTGATAAAAGCCTCTGTTCCTTCACAGTTTGGGACAAGTAAACGGATACACAGAATCACTTCACAGGGGGAGAGGTGCAGAAACTTAAATTCTCCTTCTGACTCACAGGTACGACTTGTCATGTGTTAAGCAGCACAGCTGGCTTGTGGTATCGTTCAGAAATGAGGGAAGGAAGAGGTGAATAAATTGTGGTTGGTCCTGGGCCACATGTGGCCACAAACAGCACCCCTGTCCAGCCCCATCCGGAAGCTGGGAGGGCCTGGGAGAGAGACTATTTGTAGCCCTTTACCTGCCCTCAGCTCCCAAGATGGGCTGTGCTTGGCTGGAGAGATTCCTGAAGTGTGTGTGTGTGTGTACGCATGTATGCGTATATGCATGTGTGTGTATATATACACGTGTATATGTGTCTATGTGTATATTCATGTATATGTATATATGTGAGTGCACATGTGTCTGTCTGTGTCTGTGCCCTGTCTATGCTTCTCCCTAATGAATCAGGAGGCAGCCTTCCTCTTTTTGCCATATTCCCATTTCAGAAACCAAAAAATTTGAGACTCTAGTTACACAAGTGACAAACTGGCAAAGCAGAAGGCAATCCAGGTGACGGTGATGAATTAACCCCCCCTTTTAGGACAAAGAGCACTTAACTCACCACCTTAAGTCCCTTCACAGCACCTGCACAGCAGGTGCTGGAGGGCAAGGCTGCTTCCAAGTCCCAGTCCGCAGCGATATGGAAGTGGAGCCTCCACGGAATCCCCTAGGTTTGGGTCACTTGTTCCTTTGTTATGCTGGTCATGGGCTGTGGGTCAGATGTGTTAGTGGGTTAGTCGCTCAGTCGTGTCTGACTCTTTGCAAGCCCATGGATTGTGTAGCCCACCAAGCTCCTCTGTCCATGGGATTCTCCAGGCAAGAATACTGGAGTGGGTTGCCATTCGATACTCCAGGGGATCTTCCCGACCCAGGGATCGAAGCCAGGTCTCCTGCATTGCCAGTGGATTTTCTACCGCTGAGCCACCAGGTCCGAGTAGTGCTGCCTAAGCCCAAGTGGGGGTGGTGGCAACGACGCAAGATGACCATGGGCACTCAGCTGGGCCAGGGTGGGGGATTCCCACAGTGGGGCCCACTCTGCTAATCTATGAATTCCTGCCCTCTTCCAGCTTCACACCGACCTCCCCTTCTCTACAGCACAGGCTTAGGCTGCTTGTGTTTCAGATGCAGGTCCTGTGTGTGAGCCTCTTTCCCCCTGTACAATGCCCTCCCCCCCACACCCCACTCCTCCCAACGGAAACAGCAAGCCTAGCTCATTCAGCCACAGAGCCAGGGACGTCCCACTGTTAGGACATGGATCAAAGAATGCTAATTGATCAAATATTAAATGCGGGCTAAACACCGCAGTGAATAATTCACCTTTTCTCATGTGAGCAACTTTTGCAGCAGCTTGAATAGGAAGCAGGAATTTTCATGCTGATAACAGTGTTAGCAGGGGAGGGGAGGGGATGTTGTTTGTTTTCCTGAAGTGTTGCGAAATGTGTGAGAACCAAAGTCTTCACTTATTAAATTCAGTCCTGTAGGAATACAGTGTCAAGATTTTCCATCTCAACCTGATTTTTAAAGAATCAGGTGACAGGGACACGGAGGGCATGGAGAGGAGCAGGGAGAGAGGTCCTTGGTGGAGGAACAGCTAACGGAACTGGAGAAGAGAAAAGGGGAACCCCACTGTGGCAGGCCAAGTCATGGCCCCCCAAGATATCCTTGTCCTGACCCCTGGAATCTGTGATTGTGTTCCCTTACCTGGCCAAAGGGACTTTGCAGGTGTGATGCTGTTAAGGATCCCGAGTTACAAAGGTTAGCCTGGATTCTCCAGGTGGGCCTAATGGAATCACAAGCATTCTTTTAAGAGAGAGGCAAGCATTAGAGTCAGAGAAGAAGGTGTGATGACATAGCAGGGTTTGGAGTGATGCCACCATGAGCTGGGGAATGAGGACAGCCTCCAGGCGCTGGAGGAGGCAAGGAATAGTTCTCCTCACCTCCAGAGGAACGCAGCTCTGCCAACACCTCAGTTTTAGTCTTTTATGACCCATTTTGAACTTCTGGGGTTTCCCTGGTGGCTCAGATGGTAAAGGATCTCCCTGCCATGTGGGAGACTGGGGTTCGATCCCTTGATTGTGAAGATCCCCTGGAGAAGGGAATGGCTACCCACTCCGGTATTCTTGCCTGGAGAATTCCATGGACAGAGGAGCCTGGTGGGCTACAGTCCATGGGGTCGCAAGGAGCTGGACACGACTGAGCAACTAATACTATCACTTTGGACTTCTGACTTCCCAAACAGTAAGGTGATAAATCTGTGTTATTTTAAGTCACTAGATGTGTGGCAGGAGAATAATACAGGTGTCCTTGAGTCTTTCTCCCTGTAGCTGACTACCTGCCTAAAATAAAACCAGCAGACCTACTCCTCTGGGGGCACCTGTGGAAAGTGATCTTCTTTATTATAATTTCAATTAGTAACATTCATAAGCACGTGCCATGCACCATACTCCATGCTAAGAGTTTCCCCTGTGTTAGCCTAGTGAGTTCTCACAGCAGCCCTACAGTCCACGAGGCTCAGAAACTCACTGCTGTTCATGCTGTGTTGTTATTTATTGCTCTGTAACAAGTTACAGGTTAAAACAAGATACATTTATTATTAACATATGGCAGTTTCTGTGTCAGGTATCTGGGAGATGCTCAGCTGGGTGGTTCTCGCTCAAGATCTCTCATGAGACTCTTGTTGAGGTGTTGAGTGGGGCTGTTGTTATCTCAAGGCTCGACTGGGGCAGGTGCCAACTTGCTCACATGATGGGTGGAAGCCCTCGGGTACACTGGCTGCTGGTTGGTGGCACCAGTCCCCTGTCTGTAGGCCTGTTTACAACGTGGCAGCTGGTTTACCCCAGAGTGAGGGATGAGAGTGAGACAGAGGAGAGAAAAGACTCAAGATGGAAGCCACAGTCCTTCCATTACAGACTCAGACATGACATCTTATCATTTCCACCACATTCTATCCATTAGAAGCCAGTGACTAGATCCAGCCATACTCGTGTGAGGGGGATTACACAGGGGTATAAATACAAGAGACAGAAATCACTGGGGAGCATTGTAGAAACTGCCGACCACACCCACTTTACAGATGGCATAACTGAAGTCCAGAGAGGTCAAGCTAACACAGTTAGACCTAGGATTTGAATCCAGCAGCAGCAGCACATGGGACTTACTAGAAATTTAAAATCTCAGCTCTTCCACCTCAGACCTTCTGAAACAGAAACTCTGAGGGTGAGGCCCAGCAGACTATAGCTTACCAAGCTATCTGGGTGATTCTGATGTATGATAAAATCTGAGAACCATTGCTCTAGGCCTTAAAAAAAAATCCTCTCAATGCTTTCCCATGTCTTAAAAAGCTCAGAGGTAAAAATCTTCAGTATATAAGCATGTTGGAAAATCCAGCAAAGAAACGGGAATTTAAGTTACCTGGAGGTTGGTATTAACTTATTGTTGTGTCACTTCATTGTTCTTGGGACAGATGGGTATTTATAAGTATATATCACATTTAATAGAGTTGAGACTTTTACAGGAAATATAGTTTTGTATACCGCTTTTGAAACATTTCTCCACGTCTTAAACATTCTCCCATGACATCGCTTGTTCCTGGCTGTCACGTCCTCCATTGTTGGAATGTATCATAATTTAACTGATCCCTGGGACTGGTGCCTCTACTGAACCCTGTAGATAGGCTCACAGTGTAAACAGATGGCTGGAAAAAGCTATGGACTCCACCCTCTTAGTGTAGAGGATGGGACCAGTGATGAGGCTCATGAGAGTCTAACTTCCCTGCGGAGGCTGGATACAGCCACGGGAACTCAGAGAGAAGGACTGATGAAGGAGATGCTGCAAGTGCCCTTAGCACGTCTCGTCGGGGCGGGGAGTCAGAGTTTTGGTATCTGTGTAACCCAGAATGCACTGTCATAGAACACATCTGATCCCATTTTTTCTTCAGGAAAGAGCCCCCATAGAAGCAAAAACCTGTCTTTATATGCACAGAAAAATGGGTGGAAAGCTATAAACCAAAATGCTAATGTGATTTCTGAATGGTGATGTTATGAGATATTTTCATTTTCTTCTTATTGCTTATCTATATTTTCTGAATTTTCTATAATGAACATCCATTACTTTTGCAATAAAAACACTGAAGAAGCAACTAGGGAAGTGAGGGAGGAGCAGTTAAAAAGGAAAAGGAGCATCTTTTGGGTGGAAGATCCTGGAAGGTTCTGTGTAGTTGGGTTGAGGTGAATGGCTCCGTGGATGCAGAGAAAAAGAGGCTCAGGGATCAAGGACTTAATTTGTAAACCTTTCAAAATGCCCATGACATCACGGGGCCAGATAGAGCATTCTGAAACTGGAAGAGGACCGCAGACCTCCTGTTGGTTGATTGAAGAACTTTTATCGGCTCACAGAAGGTGCTGCCAGGGAGGGGCTCTGCGGCCATTGCACGGATCTTCTCACACCTGCTGTGGGTGTGTATGTGACGTGGCCACCTCACCAGTGGGAGGACAGGGGCCAAGCCCCTGACTGGCACTCTGCAGGCTCTGGGGTGGGTCTTGGTAGACACGAACACGTCCAGTTCTAGAATCCTCTTCAGATGAAGCTGATTAGGAGGGAGTCAGGACTATTAACCTCTCTTCCTTCTTCACAGATTTCACTGATCGCAATGCCCTGAGGAAGGAACCTTGAAAGACAGCGCTCAAATGAGTTTCAGTGACATCCAGTCTGCCGCTCAAGGGGCTGTGCTGGTTTTTTATTAAAGTTCATTACTTTCAATTATGAAAGAAGGGGTTTGGAGGGCTTATGTCTTCAAACTAATTGAACCATCTCCCCCACTCCTCTCCCCAGTGTAAAACGTTCTCACCCGTTGGTGCAGAAAACAGCAGAGAAAACATTTCTTCATTTTAAGGAAGTATATTTATCCGTGAAGGGCATTGAGAATTGAAGAAAACATAATGGGCTTGGTTTGGAAGTGGGGGAGGAAGGGGCTGCTGCTGGAAATCCCAACCCTGAGGTGCCTGAAATCCCACACCAGTGGGGAGGGTTCCCCTGTGCCAGCTCCTTGTACTCCTGGGTCCTCTGCTGGGGTTCCAGGGGCTGCCTGGTTCCTGGGAAGGGAAGGCTGCCTTACAGAGAGAGCTTTATAAGGTTGATGGAGGCCACTAGCTAAAGGGAGAGTGGAATTGTTCCTGGATAAGCAGAGTGCTCTCTCCCTCCCTTCCCATCCTCCCAACAAGATTTCTGGATTGGAAAAAAATGATCATGGCTGGAGCTTGTCCTTGAAAGGAGCTGAGCTCTGGAATTCGCCCTTCCGTGGGTCCTTGAAGGGATTTCATAAACAGTGTATGGCCGAGGGGTAGGATCCTGGGGGTTAGGGAGTCGGGAAGATTGGCAGATTTTTTATACACACATATCTCAGCCCTGTGTAAGCAGAAGCCAGTTTGTTTTGTAACGTTTTTCCTAAAGCATTTCTGCAGAAGTCCAGTGATGAAGCCAGGTAATCCAGGGAGTGGTGTGAGACTGGCGTGTGGATTCGGAAGCCAGCTCCTCGAGGCTGTCGCTGTGTTACAGGCAGGTCACCATCCTCTTCCTGTGCAGGGGCCTCCTTTGCTCTCCTTCTGTTGAAAAGGGCTGTGGTGGGGACACGCATCCCCCAGACCCGAGCCCAAGTTGGGCAGCAAGGTTAGGAGAAGTGAGGCATGGAGGAGTGTTCTGACCAAGTGCAGCCAGGTCTCTGATTACTTTGCCCCCTGCCTTTCATTTGGGTGTGAAGGAAACGGGAGAAAGAGGGACAGGGGGCAGAGTCTGCTATTCTGGTGGAGCTGATAGAGAGAAGGGGGTTTGCTCTGGGACCCTGTGCACTGGCCATCTGATTCTTGGAGGTGGCTCCCAGGCCCTCCTCATGACTCTGACCTCGGCTCCCTGTGATCTGTCTCTTTAACCTCCTCCCACCACTGGTCCCTGGTGCCTTCACTGCTTGGGCACTGTGACATTGGCAGAGGGGCTGCAAAGTGACGAAGAGATGTCCCTAATGGCCCAGAGCTTGCTGGTTAGCAAAGAGGATGCCGTGTGTCCATCCTGACCCTGCTTCCAGCAGAGGGAGAGAGCATCTCAGGAGAGGGGCTGTCTGGGACATTCAGGTGGCCGTGGAACTCAGAGTCAGGGGAGGCTTTAGGGTGAAGAAGCAGTCCTCATGGGCTTTCTAGGATTTGACAGGGGAATGTTTGAAAAGGACATTCTGGGACTGGGGACCAGCAAAGTAAGACTGAAGTTGGATAAGGAGGGATTGGAAATAGATTCAGTCCTGAGTGTGGGTGAGGGAGGGTGGAGAGAGGGGGCAGAAGCAGGGAATGGACACTAAGTATGGGGAGCCGTGAATACCTTCTAGGGGCTTGGTCATGGATCAGGAGGAGGGAACCTTGGGAGGCCTGTGAGTTTGGGAGCTTACCTAAAGTTCCATTTGAGAAAACTCACTGATTGCCTGGCTGCTGAGTCTAGGGTTGGCAATGTGGTGAGATGGGGGGAGGTGAACAAGGGTGGTTTGGAAGCTGCTTGGGGAAGGGGAAGTGGGGGTTTTCCTCCTTCGTGTGCTGAGCCTCACCATGGAAGGTACCGGCAAATGCTGAACTGGCCACAAATGTTCTTGGTGCCCTGACTGTCATGTCTGAGGCCATGGCTAGGAAATTGGCCCCGTCTCTTAATTCCACTGTTAAAATCTGTGCCCTTGATAAACTGAAGCTTCATCCTCAACCAGAGCTGACAATGTTGGCCCTCTCTCTCGTCTTAAGTACTGGAAGCCTCTTGTATTGGTTGCCTGGGTCATGCCCAGCCTTAATATCCAGATAAGTAGACCTGGATTTGCTAAAGTCATCTACCCGCCCCCTCCTTATCTTCTGTTTCCCCTGAGTTTCAGTCAATGCCCAAGAAATCTTTGGTGAAAGACCCAGCCAGTGAGAAGGCTCTTAGTGAGCCCAAGGATGGTGGGCTGATGGGGATGTGGAAACCCAGAGCTGGCACTTGAAACGTGTCATTGTTTTATTAAAGTTTAAAATTTAATAAAGCACAATTTATGGGAGATGTTCCAACTCCCACATACATCATTGGGCTTCTTGCTGACACAGCGTGTTGGGCGCACAGCCGTGCTTCCCTAACTCTGGATGTCAAAAATAGAAGACCTGGTGGTTGTTGAGGACTTGTGGGGTGGGGGTGGGCTGCTCCAGCTCACTAGGGCTGGGGGCAGGACAGAGCTGGGCCAAGGTCAGCCTGGGTTAGGATCCTGTCTTTGGTGCTGTTCTCAGCCTAACGTTCCTACCTTCATTGCAGCAGCCTATCCTTGACCAGTAGTTGAGGGTACACTGAGAGCCCTTGGATGCCCACATGGAGAGGAGTAGAGCAGGGGGATCCAGGAACAGACGGCAGAGACAAACAGCGGGTTCCTGGCTCTGCTGGCTCCTCACTACACAAGTTCCTGAGCACCTTTCATCTGTAAAGTGTGATAACAAGAGATCATCTCTCATTGGGTTATAGACAGGTTGTGCCAGTGAGATGCCAGCATAGTACTGACACTTAGCATGAAATTAGACATCACATTTTAAAAATTTTATCATGGGCTAGACACTGCTGGATATTATGTCCCTCCCCTCACAGATCCTGACATCAAAATTAGGGGGCAAGTTCACAGACACTGGAAATACTTGGAGGTATGCTGAGTACTGAGAGGAGCCTGTGATGAGTGTGTGTATAATCTGGGGAGGCTTCTAGGAAGAGGTGATTTTTTGACCCTGCCTCCTAGGGGAGTGGGAAGGAGTTCCGTTGAGAGATAGAGACCTGACAAACACTACCTCAGCTAGGTGACTAAGGTCAGCATCAATGGTGATAAATCATGTTCATAGTATATACTCTGGATATGAGAATGATACTTTATCTCTGTGCTCTTCTACCCTAAAACCAGTAACTCAAGTCAAATTACAAGAAAAACATCAGAGAAATTTCAGTAGTCATATCCAAATCCCTGCCTGACCAATACCTCTCAAAACTGTCAAAGTTAGCAAACTGTCAAGTTTATTAAAAACCTGGAGAGCAGAGACGCTCTCACAGCTGAGTGGGGACTAAAGGGCTAAGTGTGGTGCGATATCCTGAATGAGATCCTGGAACAGGAAAAGAACATCAGATCAAAACTAATAAAATCTGAAAAAAGAATGAACTAGGCTAAAACAAAAGGATCCCAAATCATTTTCTCTGAAAAGGGAGTGACCGAGAGAAGCTGAGCATGTGCTTGTCTCAGAGGGGTATTCACAGTGATTAAAGTCTTTAGCTAACGGCTGGGATTCTGACCATCAGTGGTGCTGATGCTAATGATAACAACAACAACGATAACAAGGAAAACAGGCAGACTAAGGAAGGTGCCTATTGACCTGAGCTATGCCCTCCTTCCGGGCATACCTCTTAAGAGTGTGTATCATGGCAGATGGCCCATGAAGAAATCTTATTGACAGTATATCCAGTGTGGGACAGGATTTCTGATCCCCGGAGTTCGAGGTTGCTGGGGAGACTGGCAAGGAAACAGGCCTCGGCATGGGCTGTGTTGGCTGTTGGGAATGGGCACACAGACCTGGCTGGGGTGATGTGCGAGGGAGCCTCTGGGAGGGAGCCAGAACACTAGGCAGAACCCCCAGCATGCGCACAGGTCTCCTGGGCAAGGGAATGGTGCTGGGTACCCGCCATAGGCCTCCCCTCTGCACACACAGCCACACCACCTGGACCAGAGCTCAGCCTCTCAAAGCAGCTGGGTGACAACATTTTTTTTTTTTAAGTTGAGAAATGATTACAGTTTGGCCCAGATTTCCAGTGCTGAGAGAGCAGTGAGACATTTGCCTGAAGGCTGTGGAGGGTCTGGAGCTCTCCGCTGTCATTCACAGCTTTCCTTTTAATCGCTATTTATTTTTAAATATCTGTCTAATGTATAATACAAGTTTAGGCTCTTGAGGCTATCGCCTCCCCTTTCAGGTCTGTTTCTGAAATCCCACTTATGGAGGACAAACAGCTTTTGGGGACAAGAGTCTTTGCCTCTTCAAAGAAGCAGTTAGCAGGCTGTTCTCTCCTGCCTGTGTCTGTCTATGGTTGCAGCAACAAAGTGAGATTATTTTAATTCCGTTTAAACTCTCCAGAGGTCTGGCTGTCGAGGGAGGTGGCTGTTGTCTTTGTTGGCTTCCTTTTCACATGAAACCGCGGTGTGGATTTCTTGGGGTGGGTGGGGAGGGTAGGTACTCACAGGGGGTCTGTTTCTGCCTACTGGCTGCCATGAAGGCCTTAGGATCAGGGGTAAGCATTTCTCTGAACTTCAAAGAATCTCTCAGCACTATCTTTGCGGTAATGACTCAGAAGGGTGTTTGCTGAGTTTGTATTTGTGCGTGTGAGTACCCCCAGGCTGTGAGGTCAACTGGATTTATTAAGCATGCTTCTTCTCTGAGCCAGAATTTATGGAGCACCAGCTTCCCTCCTAGCTCAGTCGGTAAAGAATTTGCCTGCAATGCAGAAGACATGGTTTCGATTCCTGGGTCAGGAAGATCCCCTGGAGAAGGAAATGGCAACCCACTCCAGTATTCTTGCCTGGAGAATCCCATGGACAGAGGAGCCTTGCGGGCTACAGTCCATGGGGTCGCAAGAGTCAGACACGACTGAGTGACTTTCACTTCACTACTAACTGTGTACCAGTCATGGGCCACACAAAGATGCCCAGGCCTCTGCTAACTTGGTGAAGAAGGAGTGGGATGCTGGGAGAGCTCAGAGCAGAGGCACCTGACCCAGTTCTGGAAGGCTTCCTGAAGCAGGTGATGTTTAGGTTGAACTCTAAAGGATGAATTGAGGTCATTCTGCCAGCATTTTCTGTTTCCATGAGAAAGTCTCATGTAGGTGCTGGAAACACCATGTGCATGCCTGGCACCTTGAGAGAAATATTGTGAGATGGGGACATGCCCAGACACTTGTAGCTCAAAGGCTTGTGGAAGTGATGGCGAGGGTTCACTGACATCAGCGTCTGCCTGGAATGAAGGGGTTGCCTCTAGCTGGGGAGGGGAGAGAGGGAGTGGTCCTTGACCTTAGACCCTTGTGACTAACTCAAGGACAAAGAGTTTGGAAACACTCTCAGTGACTCCAGTGGCCAGTCAATCTTCATGAAAGCAGCAGTTTTCATAGCATAATGACTGCACTGGATCAAAATCAATCCCTACCAGTAAATGAGCAAATCCCTTGAGTATCTTAGAAAAGATGCTCCCTATAGAAACACATTACACAATTTTGAATATTTTTATCATTAATGAAAACTTAGAGCATCTTGTATCTTCACCATAAAAGGTAATACCACAGATTCTGAACTTAACGTACTTGAAAAATATATTTCTTTGAAACAGATCTACAGAAACTTTGTTAGTCTCAATTATGTTTTTATATTAAGTGTAATTAGGCTGAGTGCTGAAGAATTGATGCTTTTGAATTGTGACAGTGGAGAAGACTCTTGAGAGTCCCTTGGACTGCATAGGAGATAAAACCAGACAATCCTAAAGGAAGTCAACCCTGAATATTCATTGGAAGGACTGATGCTGAAGCTGAAACTCCAATACTTTGGCCACCTGTTGCCAAGAGCCGACTCATTGGGGAAAAAACCCTGACGAAGGGAAAGACTGAAGGCAAAAGGAGAAGAGGGAGGCAGGTGATGAGATGGTTAGATGGCATCACTGATGCAATGGACAAGAACTTGAGCAAACTCCGGGAGATAGTGAAGTACGGGGAAGCCTGGCGTGCTGCAGTTCTTGCAGCTCACAGAGTCGGACAGGATTTATCAACTGAACAACAAGAACAACATATTGGAGCTTGTTGAAATAAGGCTGTATTTCACATATACCTACATGTGACACGCCATATGAAGGGCTTTTAGGAGAAAAACATTTTCTGATGTGGGCTTTTCTGCGTGTAAATAATCAAAGCAGGAAACTGGGAGCAATTCTTATGCAAATTAAAAGAAATAACTGCATATCAACAGAGCACAATTAAAAGAGTTTAAAAAGACACAGACCAACACAAACCGAAATATGTGCAGGGAAGAAACATGACAGAACAGCGTAGGCATCGGGCCACATATTCCTGGGAACTGATTTGACTCTACCTCCTAGGATTGATGTGAACCTTAAAAAAATAGCCTGGGAACAAATAGGAGGTGTTACATCCTCCAAGCAAGGAGAACTCAACCAAGAGGTGATGTAGAGGGCCCAGAAACCTCAAATGGCCTCTCCTGCCAGGACCTTCATCTAGGGATCATTTGGCTGTAATGACAGGGCTCCGAGCTGTAGTCAGCAGTGGGGGCAGGTGGCATGGTCATTGGCTGGTGCTGAAAGCTCTTCTTGCCTTTGTTTAACCTTGGAGTGGCCCCTTTCAGTGCCTGGCTGGGCTTGTTTCCTGGCTGGGGTTCAGAGGACTTGTGAGAGTCTTCCTCCAGTGTGTGGAGACGTGTGAGAACCCCAGGTCCAGGCTCTACGGTGTGTGACTGAGACAAGACTGCCTCTCGGCATGCTCTCTGAATGCTCTTGGGCACTGATGGCGGATTCCCTCCTTCTCAGGGAGCCGAGCCTTTGAGCTGTGTGTGGAGCTGGAGGCTGGGCTGTGTCCTTCAGTGTCCCAAGGTGGAGCTGGGGTGAGCAGTTGGCTCACCGGGCCTCTGTTAGTGTGGCAGCGTCATAGGAGCGGGTGTTAGAAAACCCAGATTCTTGCTTAGGGCTTTGCTGCGTTGTGCTGTCAGGCCACCTCGCCTGGCTCGGCCTCTGTTCCTTCTCCTTCAGTTCTATCATACAGTGTGGGTGGCTAGGACTACACGTGGCATTCAGTGCTTTGCCAGTGCAGGCTGGTATTCCAAGGGTTATCCTTGGATGACCTCGGGTCTGGCCCTGCGTTCTGCAAAGTTCCCTTCTCCCAACTCCCTTTTGGGTCTCCAGGGTCTGGGATTCAGAACGCCCACCAGGGCCTGCTTCTCTGGTGACTCAGCTCTTAGAGCACAGGAAAAAGTCAAAGAAAAGAATGTGAAGCTGAACTCAACAGCAGGGTCCTCAAAATAGCTCCTCTGACAGCTTGAGATTGGCGGGGAGACACTAATTTTATGTGCTTGTGTTTCCTCGATTCATGGTGACAGCAAAGTGTCCTTCCCAGATAGGACTAGAGCATGCGCGGTGGTTTTGGAGTCAGGATAGAGGTGCCTTCTGTCTGCCTGGTCCCAGGAGTGCCCTGTGTGAGCAGAGATGCTTGTGTCAGGACTCTGTGGAGGGTTCAGATCCTGCCCTGGGGAACCTGGCATTGTTGCCTGGAGAGCCTCCAGTTTTGTGTTCTGCAGAATCCCATGTTGGCAAGCCCACCTTCTGGGAGCAGGGTCTGGCCTGGGCTTCAGGCTGAGTGATGGGCAGGCTTTGCTATCCCCATTTTACAGATGAAAGTGCGAGGTTCAGAGTTTACCTGATTCTTTTCGGCCCACTTGCTGAGTCAGAGGCAGGCTTCAGTCTACAAACACTTCTCTATGCTCTTCCGGTTCTGTCCCAATATGGGTCACCCCAGTGACTTGCTCCCATCCTTCTCCTCTGCCCTCACCTTCTTTCCCTCTTCTCCCATCCTCTGGAGCTCTTCTGTCCACATAGTAGCCACTAGCCACGTGTGGCTACTGAGCCTTTGAAGTGTGGCTGGTCCAAAGATGGGCTGGAAGTATAAGGGACCCTGGAGTTTGGAGACTTGGTACAGAGAAAGAATGCAGGCTATTTCATTAATAATTTGTTTATGGATTACAAGTTGTTTTAGATATACTGAGTTAAATCAAATATATACATTTATTTTTAATCTAATTACAAGGAAATTTAAAATTACAGATCTGGTTCATGTTCTCTGGGGAGGTGCTGCTCTGAGTCTTGCTACTTGAAGTGTGGTCCCTGGACCAGCAGCACCGACGTCACCCGGGAGCATATTGAAAATGAGGGATCTCGGAGGCCCTTACACACCTGCTGAATTAGAACAGGAATTTTGACAAGATTCCTAGGTGATTCTTCAGACACAGCCCATGCTAGATAAGGCTCTGCCTGCCTGGCCCTGAATCCCATCTGTAAACAAAGAGGGGTGCCCCCCTTCAGGTCCTTACTTACGCCACGGAATCAGCTGCTCTGATGAAGGGGTTTTCAGTTTGGGGGCTGCAGGAACAGCCTGGGGGGACCCCTAGGACCTCCAGGTCTGACACATGAGGTCACAGTGAGCCAAGGGAACTATGGCCTTCAGGGACGGCTTCCGCCTGCTATTGAAAGCAGAGATCTGAAACATTTTGGTTCAAAGACCTTTCAGGATATACACTTGGAAGTTTTTGGATTTCTAGTCAACCAAGAGAGATACTTAACGATAGTAACCCGACAGTGTCTGGTGAATTTGGGGTTCGTCCCTGCAGGTTTGAACAGAGCTTGCCCAACCAAGCCCTGTCTTGGTGGGTCTGCTTTCCTTGAGGTGTAATTAGAGAATTTCTGGGCTTGGCCAAAGTAGACACAGTCTCTGAGCTTCCAGGTCCTGGGGGCTGGGGAACGGGTGACTGTACGGTGGGGCCTTGCTGTAAGCCGACCCACCCGTCAGTGCCCTCTGCTGGGCCTGTCCTCCTGGATGTGCTGGGCTTGGCGCTGTACCCACTGGTGCCCCAGGGAGGAGCGCAGAGAGTGACCCCAGGAAGGGGGAGCTGATGGCTGGCAGCTCACGGACACACTGATGGCTGTGGCTGTCTTCATTCTAAAGTCAGGATCTGCTGCTGGGACTCATGCCATGCTCCTCCTAGGTCTGGGTTTAGTGGACGGAGTGAGGTCCCTTTTGCCAAGAATCTGATGCTGAAGGAGTTGATTCTGTTCACCCAAGTGTATATATCTCATCTATGATTTTGTAAACTCTGATGGCAACTCCGGCCTTCCAGGATGTGTTCCCAGGATGGAAGAGAAGGGTGTGTGCAGTAGCTCAGGGGTTTGCAAGCAAGAGAGCCCCTGTCCTAGGAGGGGGAAGCTGGCCTGACATGCAATGCTGGGGGAGGGGGCAGATCTAAGGTGCAGGTGCCCAGTGCAGGGCTGGAGGGAGTGTGTGGCTAGAGAGGCCCTGGGGGTGTAGCACCGGCTGGGTGGGCCCAGGTCATAGGGACATCCCCTCTCTGCCCTCAGAGGTGGCTGCAAGGAGCCAGGCCCCTGCAGGGCTGTGGACCTTACCTAGGCGCAGATGGGGGCTGGCTAATTTCCTAGCCACAGTCTGACAGCTGGACCAGGTACCCAGATGACAGGGAGGGGCTTCTGTGTGCCCCTGGCTGTCTGGCTGGACATCAAAGACCTGAGGTGGGGGAAAAAAATCTGTATTCTTTAAAAGCCTTGTGCTTATGTGTTTGCATTTTCTTTATGGATTCCTTTTTTCCCCCCGAGTTTCCTACAAGAGTTTCTCTTGAAGAATTAAAAATTTTTCACATTGAGACATTTGCCCCAGTAGCTTTCAGGTAGAGGGAGAGGCTTTGCTTCCACCCAGATTGGATAGGAGGAGTAGGGGTGAGGGCAGGGGAGGATCAGGCAGGTGCAGGGAGGGTAGCAGGATAGGAATCACTGTCCCACCACTGCGTTCCCCTCTTCACATCCTACTCAGTCTTCCAGCTCCAGTGCCCCTTCTTCCAGGAAGCCTTCCTGACCACTGTCTCGTGCACCTGTCTCTACTAGGTGCTTCCTCCAGTGGTTTACATGGATTCTCTCTTTAATCCCTACAATAGCTGCACGTGACCTCATTATTATCATCCCCATTTCCAAAGGAGGAAACAAAGGCTCAGAGAGGTTAAACGGCTTATTTGAGTGTATGTTGTTGGTGAGTAGTTGAGCAGAGACTCTCAATTAGGACTTTGACTGCATTCAGGAAGTGCTTGACGGTTTATGGCAGCAGTTGGACTGGATGTTGACTTCACAGTTCAGTCAGCTAGGCTGAAGCCAGCTACTTAGGCTTGTGGCCACACCCGCGGGCGTGGTAGATGGTGGTGGTGGTGGTGGGGCCTTGAGAGAACCCACCCATTCCGCGCTAAACAGAAGCCTAGCGGTGACACAGAGGCCAGGGTCTGTGAGAGGCCACAGGAACATTGGCCCGGGGTGTGGCCCACTGAAGCCAACATCCCACCTTGAATCAGGGGCTTCTAGCTGGTAGAGGGTTGGAGGGTGTCACGCAGGCCAGCCCTCCATCTGTGGCCTTGGCCACTGATGGGCCCTGGGCTCAGTATTGTCTGGTCAACAAGTCCTGGTGTAAATCCACATTTCACTTCTCAGTGTTCACTCTTCTTACTGATCATCTCTCTAAGATAAGCATATAATAGGAAGAAATACAGTGTGGAGCTCAAGGCTGTTTCCTCAGCTCTGACATAAACAATTCATCCTTTTCCTCAATTGTCTATACCATGCATGACCATATGACCTTGACCATTGTTTAGAGATGGCTTGGTCTTTCCTCCCTGGCCTGGTATTAAAGACCCCACTCTACCTCCATTTGGTAGGATGAACATGAGGGCAGGGGTGAGCCCTGGCCTGGGTCCTACTTGCCATGGTGTGTCTTCAAGCTGGAGGGGCTAACATAGACCAGCTTTCTGCCTTTGTCCAGGACACCCCATGCTTCTCTGCCTAGCCTGGTCCCTGGCTAGTAACTGTTGGGGTCTATATGGTTTGCAGGTCACTGACCTCAGGGACATGTAGGGCAAGGCTGTTAGTTATTTCTGATGTGTTTATTTAGTCCACAAATAGTTGTTGAGTAACCATCAAGATTGGGGCTTCCCAGATGGCAGAGTGGTAAAGAATCTGCCTGTTAGTGCAGGAGGTGCAAGAGATGTGGGTTTGGTCCTTGGGTCAGGAAGACCCCCTGGAGGAGGGCATGGCAACCTACTCCAGTATTCTTGCCTGGAGAATTCCATGGGCAGAGGAGCCTGGCAGGCTACAGTCCATGGGGTCTCAAAGAGTTGGACATGACGTAGCAACTGGGCACGCACACACCCTACCCATCTCGAGCAGCAGTAGCAGGACACTGATAAGGTGGGGGATACTTCTGTCTGCATTTCAGGTCTTGTCTGGGCCCTGGCAGTCAGGGCCTGCAGGGGCTGTGGTTGGGGTGTGGCTTGCGCTGTGGCCCTGGCTGCTTGGTTTCCGGAGGGCAGTTCGAGACCCCGGGCCTCATAGCTCACCTTCCCTAGAGCCCCCAGTCAAGTGATGGCCTATTTTTATGGCCTGGCACAGCCACATTTTATTGTCGAATTAGTAGGAATAACAGCGGCATTTTAGTGGCTGATTGGGAGCTGTATATTAGCGACTGTATTAATAAGTGCGCAGTGACAGGAGACCAGTGAGAGGGAGAAAATGAGACGTGGTATTTATCCCCTGTGCAAAATCTTTTTTATTATTAAAGGCACTGGGTTAACTGAGGATAGATTTAAAGCCTGCTGGTAATTTTATTGGATCGGCAGCAGCTCAGGGTCCCCACTTCAGACTGAGCTCCGGACCCCTCATCCAGGATCACTGGATTTCTTGGAGAAGCTGCAGGGCTGGGATGTTGCAGACAGGAGCACTTTCTTGGGACTTGCTCTGAGCCTCCTCCCTGTGGGCAGATGCTGGGCAGTTGATGTGAGATGGGGCACGTCTCTCGCCCATTTGGAGATGAACAGTGTAGTTGGTGTAGGTTCTGAGGTATCTGAAGAGAGAGATTCAGGGAGAACATCAGAACTGGTGCAGGCCCACCCCTGACTCTCAGGGGAGCCTCCCAGCAGGGGGCTGCAAAACTCGAAGGTCTTACATTCTGGGGGCAGCCAGGTGGTACCCCTCACTCTGTGCTCCGTTCTGTCCAGTGCTAGCTGAGTCTGCTGTGGTGGTCCAGCCTTGGAGAGGGAAGGGTGTGCCTGGTTCTGGCTGGAGGAGCCCAGCTGCTAAGGGCCATGTGTGGCTGGAGCTTGAGGTTGTGGCCACCTTGGCACTGTGGGCTGTGGACCATGCATTTTGGCAGGAAGACCGTGCTAAAGATCCTTGGCAGCTCTTGGGCCTCTGAACATTGCAGAGGAGTGCGAGAGGCTAGACTATGAGACAGGAGAGAAAGACATGGAGCCAGAGATGCTGGCAGCTGATGGTCTCAGCCAGCCCTGCTTCCTCCTCATGGATGTGTAAGCCCGCTTGAGCCTGCTTTCTTTTAGCTTCAGTCTAGCTCCCTTCACCGCTTCTCTGTGGTTCTCCTCTGAAGGGTCAGCCCCTCTTTCCTGTAGGTTTCTCAAGGAGCCTCATCTGACCCTCTTTCTTTTTTCTTTTCCTCTGTTCATTGATTTATTTATTTTTAATTTTAATTGGAAGCTAATTTCTTTACAATATTGTGGTGATTTTTGCCATATATTCACATGAATCAGCCATGGGTGTACATGTGTTCCCCATCCTGACCCTCCCTCCCACCTCCCACCCCATCTCATCCCTCATGGTCATCCCAGTGCATCAGTCCTGAGCACCCTGACTCATGCATCAGACCTGGACTGGTGATCTGTTTCACATATGATAATATACATGTTTCACTGCTATTCTCTCAAATCATCCCACCCTTGCCTTCTCTCACAGAGTCCAACAGTCCGTTCTTTACATCTGTGTCTCTTTTGCTGTCTTGCATATAGGGTCACCGTTACTATCTTTCTAAATTCCACATATATGCATTAATATACTGTATTGGTGTTTTTCTTTCTGACTTACTTTGCTCTGTATAATAGGCTCCAGTTTCATCCACCTCATTAGAACTGATTCAAATGCATTCTTTTTAATGGCTGAGTAATACTCCAGAGACATTACTTTGCCAACAAAGGTCCATCTAGTCAAGGCTTTGGTTTTTCCAGTAGTTGTATATGGATGTGAGAGTTGGACTGTGAAGAAAGTTGAGCACTGAAGAATTGATGCTTTTGAACTGTGGTGTTGGAGAAGACTCTTGAGAGTCCCTTGGACAGCAAGAAGATCCAACCAGTCCATTCTGAAGGAGATCAACCCTGGGTGTTCTTTGGAAGGAATGATGCTAAAGCTGAAACTCCAGTACTTTTGCCACCTCATGAGAAGAGTTGACTCATTGGAAAAGACTCTGATGCTGGGAGGGATTGGGGGCAGGAGGAGAAGGGGACGACAGAGGATGAGATGGCTGGATGGCATCACTGACTTGATGGATGTGAGTTTGAGTGAACTCCGGGAGTTGGTGATGGACAGGGAGGCCTGGCATGCTGGGATTCATGGGGTCGCAGAGAGTCAGACACGACTGAGCGACTGAACTGTACTGAATACTCCATTGTGTATATGTACCACAGCTTTCTTATCCATTCGTCTGCCGATGGACATCTGGGTTGCTTCCATGTCCTGGATATTGTAAACAGTGCTGCGATGAACACTGGGGTACATGTGTCTCTTTCAATTCTGGTTTCCTTGGTGTGTATGCCCAGCAGTGGGATTGCTGCTGACCCTTTCTTTGCACTTTCTACCCTACCACCCCACCAACAAACGCTGGGGATTAGAAGATGTGTGACGGCAGCAAGGGCCTTGTGTAGCATACGTGACAGGGAGCTGGGCATAAGAGAAAGAGCATGGGCTCTGGACCACCACGGGCTTGGGTTTAAGCCCCAGCTCTGCCCTGTGCAGGCTGGGTGACATCAGTCCAGGGTGCAGTGCTTATCTCTGAGCCTTGCTGTCCTCAGCTGCCAAAGAGGACCACTGTCTCCACCTCACAGGGGGATGGCTGTAAGATTGAGAAAGGATGAATATCTGTAAAGGGCTTTGAATGCTCTTTGGCACATAGTCGGTGCTCAATATAAAGCATGCTATTATTTCTAGAAGAACTCAGACTCTTGTGTACTCAGAGGAACACCTTGGCTGCTATTGAGGTTAACTTGCTCACTCGTTTGTTCCTTTTGCAAGTGTTTGGTGCTGGGTGTCAGTGATCTTGTGTAAGGCAAATGGCACATGGTCAGTGAATATTTATGGAATGTATAGCTACAGAGATTATAGACAGAGTTCATCCTCTTGGGGAAGTTTGCCTGGGAAGGGGTCACGCTTGGTGAGTGTTTATTTTCTTGTTTTCTTCAGGCCATTTGATTTTCCTTTGGTGCCTGGTGCCAAGGAGGAAGGCTCTATCTCTGTGGGTCTGTGACATTGCCCGCTTCCTCTGTAGCCTGACATGTTTCTGATATGGGGTCTCAGGGAGAGGTGACTGTGATTTTTTCCTGCCTGGTAAAGTCAGTGCAGACCTCCTAGATCCAGTGGCAAGGGTTCGGTGGAAACTTGTGGACACAGTGAGCATTTCTTAGCCTCCTGTGCATGCTGGGAAGTCTCCATTCCCCTTGCCCTGCAACCATGTAATCCTCTGCCTTTGTGCAGCCAAGAACAGACACAGATCTGCCTGGGTGCTCAGTGAGAGATGAGAGAAGAGCAATCATTTTGGGAAACCATCATGTACTGCTGTGGAGAGCCTGAGTTGGGTTCCTGGGTGTGGTAGGTGTATATATGGGGTCCTTTCGGGAAGGTTGAAGGGAAAATTATTCGTTTCTCTAACACTGGAGTTTTAGGGGGCTTCCCTGGTCGCTCAGATGGCAAAGAATCTGCCTGCAGTGCAGGAGACCCAGATTTGATCCCTGGGTAGAGAAGATCCCCTGGAGAAGGGAATGGCAACCCACTCCAGTATTCTAGCCTGGAGAATCCCATGGACAGAGGAACCTGGTGGGCTACAGTCCAAGGGGTACCAGAGAGTTGGATACAACTGAGCGACTAACACTTTCTTTCTTTTTGGAAGGCAGGTCCTTGCCTCCAGTCTCTGCTCCCCAGCGTCCAGTCCTGTGTAGACTGCTCACTCAGCAGGGTTCTGGCTTGAACAGCCAGCTTTGCAAGTAGTTGAAAACAGATGTTGGCCCTATTGCCTCTAAAGCTGAAGAGAGCAGACAAAGGTTGAATTACAGTAGTGTGCTGGGCTTGGGAGCATGTGGAGCATACCTCAAGGGCCCAGGAGCTGGCAGCCTTTGGGGCCACAGAACTTTCTCTTTCAGAGGCTGATTGTACAGAGACTAGCAAGTGTCCAGGGCCCTGTGGTGGTTTAGCCGATCTAGGGCTGAGGACTGGAAAATCTGTGTGATTGTAGATTGCCTCCGTTTTTTATTATCAGCAAAACTTTAATTACAGTTCTCACTAAATCTACTATTTTCTGCCAACATTTACAAGGCAATAAATTTCCCCTTCTCTCCTTAAACAATCTGAACCTCCAATAGGGCAGTGCATATGCATCGGAAGATATTGATTCCCCAAAGAAATTATAACAGCATTTGTTCTCAAGTAAACATACAGAGAGGCTATTATAACACTGAGGAAGTGTCGATTATCTTTGCTTTATTAAACAACACAGCTCTCAATTGGAAGCACATCTAAATTATCGAGAGATTGATAGAACAGGCAGGCACTGATGCCTGGAATGAGGCTTTGAGTAGGAGGACTCTAATGCAGAGGTTAGAAGGAAGGCTCTGTCCCTTTCTCCTTGTTTCTCTGTTTCTCGTCAAACCAAATTGCCCCCCACCCCTACTCCTCACCCCTGCAGTCCTTTAGCACTGAAGGAGCATTGATCGTGGCTCTCAGCTAGGGAGTGGGCAGCTCACTGCAAGTTGGCAGCAATGAAACTTGCATAAGGCTGGCCAGCTGGCTAATAGCCCCGTGTGTATTGCAGACAGTAAACACAAGGTTTTTAAAAACTTCTTGTGGTGTTACTGCCAGGTAGAAAAGGTTGATGCATTCATCAGCCTAATTTGGAAAATGGTACACGGTCCATCTTTGCTTTGGAACACCCAGAAATGCATCCCACTGAGCAAAAGAGTGATCAGCCATGACCTCACTCCCACTAGGCAATTTGATACAGAATATTTTATTATGAACAACTTGGTTCTACAATCCCACAAGAGCAGAGATGGAATCAAAAGTCTGAGGATGTTCTGTGCAATGTGGACATATTCCACACTGTGTTTATGGACTGTTAATTGGCATCCTGTTAATAAAAAGATAACTTCCCCCAAACCAACTTTCCATGATTAAATAAACTCATGAGACATGGGGGTGAGACAAAGTTAAATAGATTACATCACTGTAGTACTTTTCAGAGGCTGTATATTAATATGCATTATGAACCTGGAAGAGGGTGAAATATGTGAAGTGCTCTGAATTTTTTTAAAAACAAAATTCACATCCTGTAGGACCACAGCTTTTACAAAAGAGTCTTTGAAAATAGTGGTATGGATTTTCTTTGCTGTGTTGGGCTTGGAGAAAGCCTTAGGGGTGAGTCTGACTGGGTAGCAGGAGACTCAGGCTCTGAAGGTCAGGTAGCCAAAACCTTGCCAAAACAGTGCCTGAACTTTCAGTGTGCCTCAGAGAAGGTATGCCCAGTGTTGATGTGATAAGTGCTGCCTAATGGACGACAGCTTCATCTGAGCTTAGAGAAGACTCCAAAGCAGAGCTGTCCTTCATTCAAACATGGGTATGGCAGTCTTACCGTGATTAGAGAAAACCCCAGATAAATGGAGAAGGGAATCTGTATGCTTGAAAGTGAAATTCTAGCTTATTTTGGGCCAACCTGTGATCAGGAACAACTAGACAAGCTGTGGCTGACTGTGTTTCCCAGACAGCTGCATCAATGTCTATTCTGTACCACACGCCCACCTGTGACATGTTGTAATACATTTGGCATTCCTGCATTGAGAGGTAGGTTTTATGTTTCTTCTCCTTGAGCATGGATGGACTTTTGTAGTAGTGTGGACCTACAGAATGTGGCTTCCCTAGTGGCTCCGATGGTAAAGCATCTGCCTGCAGTGCGGGAGACCCAGGTTCAATCCCTGGGTCAGGAAGATCCCCTGGAGAAGGAAATGGCAACCCACTCCAGTATTCTTGCTTGGAAAATTTGATGGATGAAGGAGCCTGGTGGGCTATAGTCCATGGGGTCGCAAAGAGTTGGACACGACTGAGTGACTTCACTTCACTCACTACAGAATGTGGCAGAAACAAAGTTGCTTGATTCCCCAGACTGTGTCATAAGTTTCTGCTTGCATCTCCTTTTCTCTCTTGAGATACGTGAATCTTGGGAGCCCTGAGCCAACCTGTGAGAAGTCCAACTAACCTGAAGCCTCCATGTTGCAGCAATCATGTGGAGAAGTTACAAAGAAGTAGTGAGGTGCCTGGGGAGCCCAATTCTCAGTGGTTTGAGTCTTCCCAGACCAGGTACCAGATATGTGAGTAAAGAAGCATTTGAGATGACCCCAGCCAAAGCCACCATCTGGCTGCAACTTTATGAGAGACTCTAGGTGAGAAACACCCAGCTGAATGGCTCCTAAGTTCCTGACTGTAGTAACTATGAGAGATAATAAGTGGTTGATATAGTTTGGAGCCAATAAGTTTTAGGGAAATTTGTTGTGAAGATATAAGAACTAGAACACACACCCATAAAATTAGTAAAAACATAAGTTGAAGACCTTGGAGAGCTATCAGAACAATAGCCCAAAGGACCAGGATTCTTGAAAGAAGGGAAACCCCAAAGGAGAGCCAGACATTTGGTGCCACTTTTACTCTCAAGTTAATTATGGGCTCAAACGCAACAGCCGAGAGGCTGAGCAGGCCATGGCTGCTAAATGACTCAAGTTGAACACAGCTCTTGGCATTTTCCTGGAGCTACGGGGGACAATTTGGGTTTACTTCCTGACAAATAGAAAGGGTCCTGGTAAATACCCCAGACTTTCCGGTGCAACTCCTAAGAGTAAACTTGAACTTGAAATAGGTAACCTTAATAAAAGCTGATTCCTCGGTTGGGAAGATTCCCTGAAGGAGGGCATGGCAACCCACTCCAATATTCTTGCCTGGAGAATCCTCACGGACAGAGGAGCCTGGAGAGCTACAGCTCATGGGGTTGCAAAGATTCAGACACGGCTTAGTGACTAAGCACATGAAAGCTGAATTCTGCCTTTAAATCACCTCACTCAGTGACTGGGTTCCTCCTCTATCTGCCACCAGAAATAAATATGAATCCTCTCTTGAGCAAGGCAATATTATCCAGGAATTCACATGGTTTCTATAATATGTGGAATTCATTAATAGATAGTTGTACACAATGCAAGAACTGACTGAAAACCAAGGGAAAATACATAGTATAATAGACTTACATAGGTCTGGCAACTGACCTATCAGTTGCCAGAATTATCAGATATGGACTTTAAATCAACTGTGATTAATATATTCAAGAATTTGAGCAGCAACATAGAGAATTTCTGTGGAGTACTGGAAACCATAAAATAAAGGGAAATTTGAGATTTGAGAAATCAGTCATCAAGAAATCAATAACTGAGATTTCAGTAGAGAGATTTAATTGCATATTAGACAGTGAAAGAGCAGATTGGTGAACCAGAAGGAAGATAAGTCCATTTTGAAGGACCAAGGGAAAAAATGATAGGAAGTTCTAGTCAAGGCTATGGTTTTTCCAGTAGTCATGTATGGATGTGAGAGTTGGACTGTAAAGAAAGCTCAGCACAGAAGAACTGATGCTTTTGAGTGGTGTTGGAGAAGACTCTTGAGAGTCCCTTGGACTACAAGGAGATCCAACTAGTTCATCCTAAAGGAGATCAATCCTGAGTGTTCATGGGAAGGATGGATGTTGAAGCTGAAACTCCCAATACTTTGGCCACCTGATGCAAAGAGCTGACTCATTTGAAAAGACCCTGATGTTGGGAAAGATTGAAGGTGGGAGGAGAAGGGGATGACAAAGGATGAGATGGTTGGATGGCATCACCGACTCAATGTACATGAGTTTGGGTAAATTTCAGGAGTTGGTGATGGACAGGGAGGCCTGGCATGCTGCAGTTCATGGGGTCACAAAGAGTTGGACATGACTGAGCAACTGAACTGAACTGATAGGAAAGAACATAACAAAAATATGGGACACAATGAAATGGTCTAACATATATAATGTTAGAGCAGGTGGAGGAACAGAGCAATATTTGAAAAGACAATGGCCAAACATTTCACAAACTGACAAAATTATCAAGCTACAGATTTAAGAAGCACTATGAACACTAAGAATAAATTATGAGGAATGTACCTAGGCACATCATAGTAAATAAACTTCTGGAAATGAAAAAGAGGAAATCTTAAAGGATTCAAAGGAGGAAAGGACACGTTACCTTCAAAGAGCAACTCTGAACATGATACCGACTTCCCAGAAAGCAATGGAAACTTGAAGGCCATGGTTCATGCTGAAAGAAAACCTCCGCGTCAGTCAGCTCAGGCTGCTATGGCAAAGCACCGTAAACTGGGGGGTTAGACAATGGACATTTACTTCTCAGGGTGCCAGGCTGGGGAGTCCCAGTCAAGGTGCTGGCAGATGCAATCCCTGGTCAAAACTCCCCTCCTGGGTTGCAGATAGTTGCCTTCTTGCTGTGTCCTCCCACAGTGAGGAGGGCCGGAGCCTTAGCACTTTTTCCTCTTCTCATAAAGACACTAATCCTATCACGGGATCCCATCCAGTTGACCTAATCTAGACCTAATCACCTCCCAAAGGCCCCACCTCCAGACATCATCACATTTGTATATGATTGTATCAAAAGTGACATGTCCCGCCTGATCATGGGGTCCAGGTGTGCCCACCTGCCTCTCTCAGGCAGCCTGCTCTTGTAGGCAGTGGCGATAGGGAACACTAGGGTGCTTATCTCACCTTGGAAGTAGGGGAGGGAGGCTGGTCCAGGTGACTTTTGCTTAGTACTGATAGAAAAACCTGCCTGGATGATCTGGATCCTCCTCAATTCATTTCTTTGCTTTTTAAAAAGTTGCTTTTCTTTCATTATTTTTGCGTACAGTACAGAATAATCAGAAAAAAATGACAAGCAAGAAGAAAAACAATCACTCATAATTCTACCCCTAGAGAGAAGTTAATTTTTATTGCATTTCCTTCTAGTCTTTTTTCCTATTTTCTAAAATGGGCTCTAACTACATATTATTTAATGCCTTACTTTTAAAACTTTTCAATTGTATGAAAAACTCCTTTTAAAGTGAATGAATGTAGATTTATACTTTTCATTTTAGTACAATTTAATTTTTTTCTAATTTTATAATAATATAGAAAATATGAAAAAGGGGAATTAAGAAAATTAGCATCTCTAGATATGACTACTCCTATTTTTGGTGAAAAAAATTTCAATCTTTTTTCTATTTATGAATATAATTTCTATTTTCCCCCCTCTAAATCAAAATTAGGCTAATCTTATGCATGGCAGCATTACTTTTAGTGACTGTATTGTATGCCACAGTATCAATGTGCCATCTTTTATTTATTTAGTTTCTTACCTTTGATCATTTATTTAAATGTTCCTATATTTTTTGTTGTTGGAAACAATGCTGCATTTATTAGTTGGGTACTCTATATCTTGTGGGAGGGAGTTACTCAGCTTTTTTCTAAAAAGAAATTTCTTAAAGTTGAATTGCTTGGTCAAAAAGTATGCCCATGCTTATGGGCGTTTTCAGTTCCTATTGCCACACTGCCTTCTAGAAAAACCACTTGAGCTTACATTCTCATCAGCACAGGGCCTCTTTTCTCCCTGCTCTTACCAACATGTTACGATCTTCCTTGTGAATATGTAAGGCCAGTAGATGGAAAATTGTATCTTGACCTTTAAATCGGCATTACTTTGATCTCTAGGGAGGTTTTCTTATATGTTTGTTGTTCATTTGCATTTCACTTTTAGTTAATTTCCTGGCCACACTAGATCAATTCTGTTGGTTCCAAACAGGGACGTGTCTGACTTCTCTGGTGAAGGCTCTGATTCAGGCTTCTAGATGGTGTCCTAAATCCCTTTCTATTTTGCTGTTAGTCAGATCCCAAAGGGTCTATTTTAAGTTGTCTGAAATGATATCTAGTCTCCAGAATACCTGAACTGAAAGAGCACACAGATGACATTTATTCTGTCTCCCAGTTTTACAGATGGGAAAACTGAGACCTAGAGAGGACAGGGGGCATGTCCAAAGCCACCCAGCGTCTCTCTCCATCTCTATCTACCTGCCTGTTTCTTTCTCAGTCGTGTCTTATTAACATATAATGTTTGGAATGGCTCAGTCTGTCTGGAACCATCTGCTGCTCCCTATCCATCACTTGGGCTAAAGATGGAAATATTGGGTATGAGGCTGAGATCCCAAACTGTCAGTCTTACTGAGTGGGACAGATGAGGAGAAACTAGTGTGAATGCGAATATCCTTGAAAAGGAAATGACCCTAGAAATCCACTGTGATTCTAAATAGATTTAGGTGATGTTGTCAAGTTTCAGCCTGTTCAGGATTTGTCTTAATGGACAGATTCAAGTCGTTTATATATAATTTATGATTTTAAATGAAAATGGACAGTGCAAAAGACATTTAAAGTGTGTTTCAAAAATCATTTTCTGTTTAAAAAAATCATTTCTTTTCTTAATAGAACTTTCATAGTGAGATTATCTCTATTCCATTAATTCACTTACAAAAATCCTTCCTTCATAGGTTGTTTCAAATAGGATAGGCTAAGTTTGGTGCAGTAGCAAGTAACTCCACACCCCCCACCCCCTACCCCCGCCCAAATCTCAGGGGTGTAAAAAACAAGAGTGTATTTCTTATTTACTCTAATGTCCAGTGGGAACCGACTGGAGGCTCTGCTCAGCAGAGACACTCATGGACCCGGGCTGATAGAGGCTCCATGTCTACAAGTCCTTCTGTGGTCATCTGGGCAGGGGACATGGATAGAACAAAGAAAGTGAAGTCGCTCAGTCGTGTCCCACTCTTTGCGACCCTGTGGACTGTAGCCTACCAGGCTTCTCCGTGCATGGGATTCTCCAGGCAAGAATACTGGAGTGGGTTACCATTTCCTTCTCCAGGGGATCTTCCTGACCCAGGAATCAAACCCAGATCTCCCGCATTGGAGGCAGACGCTTTAACCTCTGAGCCACCAGGGAATCACCCACCAATTCTTTTGTGGCAGGGATTGGTAAAGTATAGCCTTTGAGTCAAATCTGACCTGTCATCTGTTTTTGTATATTCTACTGGGTAGGAAGATATGTATATTTTAAACCATATCTTCAGCTGGTTAAAAAAAAAGAATCACATTTTGGGAGTACACAAAAATTATATGGATTTCAAATTTCAGTGTCCATAAATAAAGGTTTTTGAAAACACGGCCACACCCATTTGATTACATATTATCTCTGGCTGCTTTCACACTATAACGCAGAGTTGAATAGTTGTGACAGCAACCATGAGGCTCACAGAGCCTGGATACACACACCTTCTGTCCTTTTAGTGAAAACGCTTGCCGACCTTTGTTTTAAAGCACCAACCCGGAACTGGTATATGGCACTCATGCTCACAGTTTTTTGGTCAAAACAAATCGTTTGGCCTTTGCCACCTTTAGAAGAGATGGAGAAATGCCCATAGGAGGGGAACTTGAAATATTTAATGAATCACACTGATAACAACCCCATAGACAGAGGGAAGATGACTTCTCCCTAGTATCTGGCTGAGATCTCACCAATTCTTAATGAATTGAATCTGAGCTAAAGATAATTTACTTTAAATGCCTGTTGAAACTCTGAAGAGCCTGTTTGTGTAAACCTGGCCCTGCCTCAGAATGACTGCAATCGATCTGTGATTATTCTCATAACTTCAATTTACAACTTGATAACAACAGCTGGAGAAATTTATAAGCAACCCAATGAGCAATTTTAAGGAAAAAAAATCAATTCCAGTTCTTCAGAGTACAAGGGGACATTTGATACTGTAAATTGAGCTCAGCTAGCAAGAGAAAAAGAAAAGTGTTTATTTTCTTTCTTACAGTCTCCATTAGGGTAAGCATTTTGACCCTTGGGGTGATGTGTCCCAAACAAAACTGGAGGGGAACTAGCAAGGCTGGCATCGTTCCCAGAGACAGTCATAGTCGTAAGCCCCTCCACCAGCTTCAGACACCTTCCCCACATTAAGTCCATAAGTGCTAGGTAAACCAGCAGGAAAATAGGATACGAGTCGTTCCCACACATTATCTCAGGGTTGCTGGATTTAGACTCCTCTCATGAAAGGGCTTCCCGGGTGGCTCAGTGGGTAAGGAAATCGCCTGCCAGTGTAAGAGATGCAGGAGACATGGGCTCCATCTCTGGGTTAGGGGATCCCTTGGAGGAGAAAATGGCAACCCACTCCAGTGTTCTTGCCTGGAGGATCCCCTGGACAGAGGAGCCTGGCGGGCTACAGTCCATGGGGTCGCAAAGAGTCGACAGCACACACATGAAACGTAGACACAGGCTTAGCTTTCCTCCCTGAGTTCCTGGTCACCGACGCCAGTGTGCAGACAACACAGCTGAGCTTCCGGCAGTCCCTCCCTAGCCCCATGGACATGCAGACCCAAGAGGGCAAGCTTGGGCATTCTGACCAGCAGTTTCAGAGCAACTGAGGCCACTGAGACAGCCTCACTTGCTACGGTTGCCTGTGATGTTTCCTCCCTGCCTCCTCTTCTGTGAGTTACAATCCCTTTCTTTTAAAAATCTGAAAGCTCTTGTGCTTTTGCTAACCACAATTATTCGGAATGAATCATCCCCCGAGGACACGTCTTCATGAAGTCTTGCCTACTTCCTTATGGTTCTGGCAACTGCGTAATCAGAGGATATAAGAGCTCTTGTTCTCTGCCATAAAATACGTTTATAGAGATATAATTAGCAATAGTATTATCTTCATTTGGACTTACCCATGCTAAATGTCCTACAAGAGAGGTTTACGAGGTGATATGAATGGTAATGGTATTAATAACGTGATTAGCCAGAAGTATCAATATTTCCCACCACTTACTGCCTCCTAATGAGGTTGTGTGTGGAGTTCTGGGATGGGAAAGAGCTGGTGGATTTATAGAAAGTTGTAAGGAAGCACTTAAGAGTCATTAAAAGGAACTTGCTAGCTTCAACATGTTGAACTCTTGTCCTTCCTTGAGCTAGTAGCTCAGGGCAGGTTTCCAGACACACAGCCCAGTGGCCCTGGACCACTGCTCTTTGCTCTGTGCAGGCCTCCATAGATGTTGCCCCCTGTGGCCTGAGATGCCCACTTGTGGCCCATTCAGACATCCTGCCCCAAGGGGCTGGTTCCTCTGCTGCCTCCTTCAGAAAGCATTCAGAGCACTCATAGGGGGGCTTAAAACTATTCCATCTTCCACTGTGAATGGCCTTAGCTCATGGCCTATCTCATCTTCCAACATGAGTGTGGGGTCTCTGAGATGGATGTAACATTTCCCATTTCAGTATCTTTTATAGCACCCAGGGAGAAATAGCCTTCCATCTTCACTCTCTGAGCATCTCCACTCTGGGTCTTCAGCCTCTGCAGGTACTTTTGCCTGCCGGGTGCCCCTGGAGTTGTAGGGGTAGAGCTGGGGAGGCCTTGGATGCCCTTTAGTATCACTGTCCCTTTACCGAAGGGGAACCTGGGGCTCAGAGAGTGATCTGCTTTGCCCTGGTCTCACGTGGTGAGTGGCAGAGTGGGGAACAGAGCACATGTCTCCCCATTTCCAGGCATGGCTTGGGAATGGGTGGGTGGGAGAGGAAAGGAGAGTCACTGTTGGAGCTCCAATGCTGGGCCAAGGGTAGTTCCGGCTATCCCTGTAGAGTTAGGGGTCCTCTCCTGACTGAGGGAGACTCCTCTGCGAGTGGGAGGGCAGCGTGGAGGAGGGAGCTCTGGGGTTGCGTGAGGGGCCAGCTCTGCGCCCTTCCTGCTGGCCATGACTGAGCCTTGGTCTCCTCATCTGGGAAGTAGGGGTCAATGCCCTGCTCTGTGGGCCTCCCTGTGTGTCTGTGAGCATCACGCGGCAGACTTTCTGAGAAGGCACCTGTGCCTGTGTGCTCCCCTCCTGCCCTGGGAGCTGGGGTGGGGGCGCAGGGAGACTGTGAGTGCAGTGAGCAGGCCCCCTGCTCGAGGCCCTACCCTTCGGTTGGCAGTGTGGTTGGGCCCTCGCTTCCTCTGGGTGGCACTCCCTGCCCAGGTCCCTGGTCTGCCTCTGGGAGCTGCTTCCATCCATGCTGGCTGGGCAGCGCGGGGAGCAGTGCTCCCTGCACAGCCCGTGTCACACTGACCGTGACACACCCTCCTGATTCATGGCCAAGAAGCCTGCTCAGTCAGGGTTAGCTCGTCACTGTCCCCTGAGCCTTTGGTCTCAACTTGGGCACACACGCCTGGGCACAGAGTGAAGACTGTTGGCCACTAAGTTGGGGCTAGAACAGTCTCACCGACCCATCTGTCCTGAAGAAGTGGGGAAATGCTTGTTGACTTTGTCACTGAAGCCTGCTTTTTGGGCATCATGCAGGACATTCCTAAGAGTGTCTCTGAGGGCAGAGCTGGGCTGTCCCCTTAGTCTCCATGTAAGCCAACCCTGGCTGTCACCAGTGGGCACTCTGGCCCTCAGAGAAGAGAGGGTCTTGACCAAGGCCTCAGGGGAAGCCCTGAAGGACGGTGGGTCACTGGACCCCCAGACACCAAGGTCTTCTCACCATGAAGGTGAGCATAGAGGAACTGTGGTTGTGATGGTGGAAAAGAGATGACAGGCTGCCCTGGAGCACACGCCAGGATGGGGTCCCTAGAAGACCTTCTTCTCAAGCCTGGCCTCTGAGAGGAGTCCAGACTGAAGGCCAGGCACAAGGCTCTCCCATTGTTCCCCAGGTGGGCACCTGCAGTGGTCAGCGGTTGGGGCTCTGTTCTATTACTCTGGGGTCAGCAGGGACAGCAGGACCACTGAGCCTTTAGCCGCATCCCCTGACAACACCCGTCAGCTTGGGAACTGAGCACTGGTGACTGTCAGATTCATCTCATACTCACCCCAGAGAGCACAGTAGCTGCCTGACATACAGGAGGTGCTGAATGAATGAATGAATGGTTGAGGAGAGTGCATGGATGAGAGGGTGGTTGGACTTGGTCTTGGGATGTTTTGGAGTCTTTTCTTGGAGGAAGGTGAAAAAGTCCTCCTGAGTCTCACCTGGAGGAGAGCATCCTTCCAGTGTGCCAGGCGAACAGTGTGTGGGAGGGGCCAGTGGTGGGAGGTGGCACCTGTCTCCACTCTCCCCTTTGCCGTCAGGGCTGCCCATCCGTTGTATATGGCTTCTCTTAGCCCTCTCAGATCCTATTATGCCAAAGTAAATTGAGTTACAGCATCAAAAGCTCTTTGTTTGGTGAACCAAACACTTTGTATTAGTTACTACATCTGTCTTGTTATTTTGCGTCATCTTCGCTAGAAGCCTGCCTGCATGTCCTCGAGGAGAAAGCTGCAGAGACTAAGTGATTTATGAAATCTATTTGGATCTTTTGGTTATTCTTAAATGGGATAAACAATGGCATGAGGCTCCAGTGCTTGCAGGGGAGCTGGGTAGAGGGTCCAGTGTCCCCCTTGCTCCAGGGGAATCGTAGTGCCCGTGGTCTCTCATCCTGGACACGATCAGCGAAGGTGTGACTGATTTTCTCTATAATTTAATTAGGAACAGTCTGTTAGAAACAGTTCTTGCAGAATGGATGTAGGGATGTGAGGATTACTAAGGCTGCCAATTCTTTGCATCTGTACAGTGTAAAAAATAGCAGTTTTCCCCACATTATAAAAGTATTATGGTGTGCATTGTAGAAGATTTGAAAAATAGAGACAAAGCAGAATGGAAAACAAATTCTAGGTCCCATCACTGAGTGTAAAACACTGTTAACACTTTAGTGTGTGACTTTCTAGAGACTCTTCCAGGTGTGTGTGTGTGTGCATGTGTGCACGCCCGTACATATGTACTTACAATTTTTACAAGAAAGGGATCAAAAGTGTACTCGGCTTTTATCCTCACAGCTGTGGTGTCTGGTTCCCCAGGAAGCGGGCTGACTGTCAGCTCACATAAAACCTTCTTCCCTGGCCACCACTGTCTCCTAGGGAATCTGATCCATCTCAACACTCAGCAGGGTGATGGGCAATGAACCACATGTCACCAGCACCTAAAGCTCTGTGCCTGCTGGGGAGTCCTCGTGGGGGAAGAGTTAGAGCTGAGTCCCCCCTGGTGTCCTCGATGCCTCAGGAAAGACCAAGCAGTTCTGTGCCTCTTGGGGACTCTTCCCTGCCCGGGGCTGGTTGGATATTGACGGGGCCCTATGTAGCTGGCCTCTTAGACCTTGAGGGCTGCAAGACCCTCAGTGGTTCGCATGCCTCCTGCTCTGCCCTTTGCCTCACCCTAGATCACTGAGGAGGCCCTTCTGCCTGAGGGCGGCTCCAGGGAGGTTGTGTGGCCTTGCGTGCAGGGTACAGAATTTGGAGTGGGGAGGGGTGGGAGAAATCCATGCTTGGCAGGCCTTTCACCTTGTGGAGGAAAATAATACCAGTGGAGCCTATAAACTTCGGTTTTCTCGCCGGCCTTAGGAGAACTTGACTTTTCTTCCCTCAGTCACTCACAGGCGATGTTAAAGCTTCTCTCCCTTAGTTTCAATTTGTGAGGGAGTATTTGTTCAATGTCCACTTTCCATTTTCCCGGAGAATCAATCCTCCTTGTCAGAAACACATAGTTCTGAGGTGATGTGGGCATCGAGCTCCCGGGCGGTGGGAGGGAGGCAGGGCACATGTCGGGTAGGGACAGCACTCCTTATTCAATATTCTTTGACCTCCCAGCTCACCCTGATTTGGTTCAGTCGATTGTCCCGCTGCTGTCAGGAAGGCCTGCCCTTGAACGTGGCTGAGGATTCATTATCTGTCAGAGGCAGCCAGGTGTGTCTGCACATGGTGATGCCGGGGTCTCGTTAGGCAGCTTAGTAATTAAAAGCAAACAAAGCCCGGGTGGAGACCTGCTGGTGTTGCTGGGGGCACTGAGGCAGAAAACAGCGGGAAGGCCACCGGGTTCCAGGGCCCGGGAAGACGTGGTGTCCTGAGAGGGGACAGAGAGGTGCTGAGTCCTCACCCCCCGTGGGGGGCACATGGCCCCGCCCCAGGCCATCCTGCAGCACCACTAGGTCCTCGCTCCCATCTGGGCCTGGGTGCACCTCCTGTGCTGTTAGAGAAGGACAGCAAGGCCTGTTCTCACATCACAGCCCTGTTGGGGCCTTTACTGGAATCAAACTGGGTGTTGGCAATGTTCTAAGAAAGAACTAAATCTCATTATTGAGTAGTACGGAGGTGGGCTTCAAACCCAGAGCTGTCTGATCTTGAGGCTTAACACTTGCTCTATTTTCACAGGTGGCCCGCATAAAGGGCTGAATGGGTGGCCCTCTCCAGAGGTATTTCCATTTCCTTGAAAACTGTAGATGTGACCTTATTTGGAAAAATGGTCTTTGTGGATGTAATTAAGTTAAAGATGTTGAGATGGGGTGACCATCTTGTGTTATCCAGGTGGGCCACAAGCCCGATGACAAGTGTCCATTTATAATAAGAGAAAGGCAGAAAGAGGTTTGAGACAGGGAGAGGAAGACATAGATAGGAGAAGAGGAGGCAATCTGACCAGAGAGACTGTGGAGTGATATGGCAACAAACCAAGGAATGCTGAGCCACGAGGAGTTGGAAGAGGCAAAGAGTGGACTCTCCCTTGGAGTCCCTGGAGGTGGTATGGCCCTGATGGATTTCAGACTTCTGGGCTCCAGATCTGTGAGAGAATACATTTCTGTTGTTAAAAAGTTTGTTACAGCAGCCACAGGGAACTAACACAGGGTGGCTCAGCCTGTCAGAGCTGAAGATCTGCAGCCCCTTTGCCATTGTAGCAGCAACTTTTTGGATTTGGGGCAGCCCTGCTGGCGTGGGGCCTGGCCATGGCAGCATGTGGCACCTCTTGTATCCATCCTTCCAGGCCTCTCATGACATCCACGGCATCACAAGCTGCTATAGTCTCCATGTCCTTCTCGTGTACCCTGGAGTCCCCAGCCTTGGAATACAGCGAAAGCTGACCTGATGTTGCACATACATCTTTTATGAATGGATTTTGCTTAGCTCTGAGGTTGTCTGTTTCTTGCCTGGAGGCAGTGGCAGGAAGTTGGTGCTGTTTGGGGCCCTTTAGCCCTGAAGTGGCCCACTCCCTCTCCCGCCTCACCGGCAGGTGACCTCACAGGAAAGTTATAAATAGCAATCAGGGATGGGTTCTGAGTGCCTCGAAGTGGAAGTACCATCATTTGATGACAGTTCAGTGCAGGGGAGACAGCAGGACGCGGGGGGCCATCGCTTCTCCTCCGTTCTGATGGTAATCAGAGCAGGCAGATGTCTCTGACAGCTGGGGCTAATAGGCTGTCAGACAGGGCCAGGCCGGCCTGGGACATCCTCTCTGCGTCCTGGCCCTGGTCCAGCCCAAACCGAGGGAAATCAAGCATGGGGCCAAGGAGGGAGGCTGTGGACCTGCTGGAAGAGACTGTGCCCACCAGCACCCCCACCCCCACCCCCAGGATGAAAATTCACTCACTGGGAGTGGGGTGTGTGGGGGTCTCCTCCATCCATTCTGGACAATTTTTCCATTTGTGGGAAATGGTCATTTGAATTATTGATGAGAGATGAAAACTAGGCTAATTCAGTTCAATTTCTCCAATGGACAAAACTATTTATAATTAACCTAGCATCAAAGGTCAAGGCAGTGGTAAATGACTGGGGTGGCAGAATTGCAATAGGGCCCACTTTGCGCTGAGGTGGAATTTATGCAAGAACCATTTTGAGAAGTGCTCCGAAATGAATTCCTGACTCAAGACCAGAGTGTGGGGCCACCTGCAAGACCATCATCTCAGCACTGGGACATTTTGAGCAAAAGAGGGTCTGGGTCTGTTTCTGCAATGTGTAGCCCTGAAGAGGGAGTGAGCTGGTGGCTTCTGGGAAGGGAAGCCAAGATGTTCTTGACTTGTCCATCCGTGCGGCTGGGGCTTTGTCTTTGGTAGGCATCCGGGACCGAGGTACTGTTCAGCAGACTTGACAGGAAGAGGACTCAGGGGTCTGGCAGAGGGTAGTGGTTTCTTCCAGCTCACGCCTGGATCCTCCTCTCCCCAGCCTCCAGGGTACACCTGCACACTTTGGGCAAGAGAAACTTGGCTGTTTTGGCAAAGAGTTCTGCCTCTGACATCACCTTGCATCTCTGGAAGGTGTTCTCAGTCCTTCTGGGAGTTAGGTTTCAGATTTTCTGAGGACTTGGCTCCCAGTAAGACCTCCCCACTGTATGACTGGTTCCTTAAGACTTAAGGTCAAGCTAAGGCCTCACCACTTCTGTCCTGGGACCCCTGACGAGTGCCCTAGGGAGGGGAGGGGAGGAGTTCTGTCCAACAGAATGTGACCGTAGCTCAGGAGGCCCACCAGGCTGCCTTGGGACACTCTCTTCAGATGTTTTCCATTTGTTTCTTATTTTTATTTTTTTAATATTTATTTATTTGACTGCACTGGGTCTTAGCTGTAGTGTTTGGGGTCTTCGATCTTTAATTGTGGCATGTGGGATCTGGTTCCCTGACCAGGGATTGAACCTGGACCCCCTGCATGGGGAGCATAGAGGCTTAGCTGCTGGACCCCCAGGGAAGTCCCTGTCCATTTGACTTGTTTCCTGGGAGGCTGAAGCTGATTTTGGAAGGAGCTGAGGGGGATATCTGGGTGGCCCAAGAATGCCTGGTGAAGACCAGATCTGGCTCTGCTTTCCACTTGTCCTCACCCAATGTCCTTGACCCTGTAGAAACTCTTGGCTTCTTGACTGAAGATTTGCCTCCCATGTGTCTCCTGACTATTACGGCACCTAATCACCTTCTAATCTACCATATGGGGCTTCCCTGGTGGCTCAGCTGGTAAAGAATCCACCTGCAATGTGGGAGACCTGGGTTCAATACCTGGGTTGGAAAGATCCCCTGGAGAAGGGAACAGTTACCCACTCCAGTATTCTGGCCTGGAGAATTCTATGGACTGTATAGTCCACGGCGTTGCAAAGAGTCGGACATGACTGAGCGACTTTTACTTTTCAATCTACAATATACTTTCCCTGTGTATCATATCTGCTGCTTATGGTCTGTTTCCATGTCCACAGGTGCAAATGTACGCTCCTCCAGGGCACAGATACTGTTTTGTTCACTGCCGTAGCCCAAGTAAGATCTTAACAGACATTGGTAAAAGGATGAATGAACGAATGACTAACATTTCTTTCCCATAGACCTACAGAATTTTTTTTAACATTTCTCTGGAAAGTTAATTCTCTGCTTCTTAATTTTATTTTGTTTTAATTTTTTTGGCCTCTTTTTGAGTGGAGTTAAAGTTAAAAGAAAAAGAGTTCGAGGAAAAACATCTATTTCTGCTTTATTGACTATGCCAAAGCCTTTGACTGTGTGGATCACAATAAACTGTGGAAAATTCTTTAAGAGATGGGAATACCAGACCACCTAACCTGCCTCTTGAGAAATCTGTAAGCAGATCAGGAAGTAATAGTTAGAACTGGACATGGAACAACAGACTGTTTCCAAATAGGAAAAGGAGTACGTCAAGGCTGGATATTGTCACCCTGCTTATTTAACTTACATGCAGAGTACATCATGAGAAATGCTGGGCTGGAAGAAGCACAAGCTGGAATCAAGATTGCCGGGAGAAATATCAACAACCTCAGATATGCAGGTGACACCACCCTTATGGGAGAAAGTGAAGAGGAACTAAAAAGCCTCTTGATGAAAGTGAAAGTGGAGAGCGAAAAAGTTGGCTTAAAGCTCAACATTCAGGAAACGAAGATCATGGCATCTGGTCCCATCACTTCATGGGAAATAGATGGGGAAGCAGTGGAAACAGTGTCAGACTTCATTTTTTTGGGCTCCAAAATCACTGCAGAAGGTGATTGCAGCCATGAAATTAAAAGATGCTTACTCCTTGGAAGAAAAGTTATGACCAACCTAGATCACATATTCAAAAGCAGAGACATTACTTTGCCGACTAAGGTCGGTCTAGTCAAAGCTATGGTTTTCCCAGTGGTCATATATGGATGTGAGAGTTGGACTGTGAAGAAGGCTGAGTGCCAAAGAATTGATGCTTTTGAACTGTGGGGTTGGAGAAGTCTCTTGAGAGTCCCTTGGACTGCAAGGAGATCCAACCAATCCATTCTGAAGGAGATCAGTCCTAGGATTTCTTTGGAGGGACTGATGCTGAAGCTGAAACTCCAGTACTTTGGCCACCTCATGCGAAGAGTTGACTCATTGGAAAAGACTTTGATGCTGGGAGGGATGGGGGGCAGGAGGAGAAGGGGATGACCGAGGATGAGATGGCTGGATGGCATCACAGACTCGATGGACGTGAGTCTGAGTGAACTCCGGGAGTTGGTGATGGACAGGGAGGCCTGGCGTGCTGCAATTCATGGGGTCGCAAAGAGTCGGACACGACTAAGTGACTGAACTGAACTAAACTGAACTGAACTGAAAGTTTGTGGCTTCTGATAAAGGGTCTGCTGGAGGAATATGAAACTACTTCCTCAAGACGGGTTCCATATTCTTTTTGAAACAACGCTTTCCACAGACCGTATGTCTTTGCATTTCCATGAGAGTCCCTGGGGACCTCCCACCCCCAGTTTTCCTTCATGCTGGATCCTGTGTTATTTCACAAAGCTCTGCTCTCATCTCCTTTGGTTTCTGTAGTTTTGAAGTCCACTCACCTTTCAGTAATGAGGAAATAACCGCTGCTGCTGTGTGTGACCTCCAACTTTAATTGGATTTCAGATCGGGTTTGAATGAATGAGTGAAGTTGTTGGCCTGTTGGAACAAGTGCTTGTAGTAATGAGATGAAACCATTACATTAATTTCTTTGGGACCTCTTCCTTCCCCTGCTCAGATTGTTTGCAGACACTGGTCAATGCTACATATAAATTGAGGTCTCAAAAGGCTAAATTAACAATTAATTGGCAGCATTTCTAAGCCCCTAAAATGGAAATAGTCCCTCAATTGTAAGAGGAAATCTACCTTCAGAGACCGCTTGTTATTGAAGACGTGCACCTTGAACACATCAGGGAACGTGGAGTGAACTCTGGTTTATAAGGTCCAAAGGGGCAAAGAGTGTTCATACATCAAAGACATAATTCTTAGCGTTTTGTCAGATCAGCTTTTCTCTTTCCTGGTGTTAACGCAAAGTCTTGGAGGAAAAGGCGTCTCTGTCAGTCAAGGAGAGCAGTGGGTTTGATTTAGAGACGTGACCCAGTGGCCACTCACAGTCACTCTTCCCTCTTACTGTCCCCTCAGCCTTCTCTGAGGCACTTGGCATCAGTGCTCCTGCCTTTCACGCTCCATTTTCCTGGGCCACCATGCTCCCTGCACCTGGATTTCAGGCCTCTCTCCTTGCCTCCAGTGTCTCCCTGGCCACCCCTTTGAGCGTGAGGTCTGTAATTACCTGGCTCAGGAATCCTCGGTGACTCCCACTGCCCTGGGAGTGTAGGAGCTCCCCCGGCTTCCTGCATGCACTCCCTCCGTGCCCTCTTCCCTACCCCGGTGTGTGCCACTCTCCACATTGGCTCTTCCTCATGCTTCTCCCCGCTCCCCACAGCCCTGCTAAGTCCCGCCTCCAGACTTCTTCACTCATTATTTCTAGGGTGGTCCATAGTATCTGTTGTGCAAGCCGGGGTGGTTTTTGATAAATGAAAGCGGACACTAGTAGTAATTGTGTTGGGACAATGAGTGTAAATCAGATGGTTCCTGGAAACCAGGACATGTGGTCACCTTCGCTGGTCCTACAATTGTTTTCTCACTTTCCATCTCCGTTCTCACCCCCAACTCAGTTCCCCTCAGATCTTTCCAGTCCTCGATGGCTCATTTCCAGGAGGTTTCTCTTGGTGAGTCGCAGTCTTCTCATGGTAAGTCTCCTGGCTATGTGCCAGAAGCCCTTTTGGTTCCCCTGGCTCTGTGCATCTCATCTGAGCACCTCCCAGCAGTGAGTGGGTACCCAGATCAGGAGCAGGGGTTCTGTATCACCAGGGGTCATTCCTCTTAGTGCCCAGAATCAGACCACAGGTGAGGGCACCTGGCGGAGGACATCAGTGGTGGCTTCTCAGGACCGGTTCTGGAGCAGATGCAGAGATTTTACCCTAGCTGTGCATCTCCAAGAACGGTTCTCTGGACCTGCTGGTGACGCTGGGTGCTACTGACCATTCTTTATCACAAAAATGTGAACCACAAACAAGAGAAGAGAAAAGAAATCACACAATGAATCCAAGCCCCTGCATGCTCACCAAGCAGATTCAACAATTATAAAACTCTCTTCGTTTTGACTCCTCTGTTCCCAAGGGCCATGTGGTTTTTGGTGTCAAGGTGCAAGGAGGAAGAAAGGCTGGAGAATGCACACCTACTTCATAACTGTCAGGAAACGACACCCAGAGTTACTCATTCCATTTGAGAGAGTCTGTCTGGTGACCAGTCCTGGCTGCAGGAAAGGCAGGGACATAGAGTCCCTTGCTGGCAACTGCTTCCCAGGGCAGTGCTATCCCACTGAGAGGGCACGTCCTGGCACTGCTTTCTTGGTTTGTGCAGAGCCTGCTCGAGTGATGCACTCACTCAGGGCACTGCCATTCCTGCACGTTTTCCTTTTGTTACAGCCTTTGGGTGTGGACTTCTCGTTCTGCTACGTGTTGCTCATCTTACCCACTATCTAGTTCTTTTCCTGATGTCCCCAAGTCCTAGGGAGGGTCTCTTTGTAGCCTTGGCAAGATCCAGATGAAAAAGAGATGTGGACAACATGATGCCATCATGCATCCCTCAGGGAATTCTGCTACTAATCAGACGAAAGATCTTTAAATCAGTTTAATTGATTCTTTCTTTATAATCAGTGCTTTTTACTATTTAACATTACTTTCTTTCCTAACCTCTTTGTGGATTCTCCAAAGGTTGATAGCAACTGTAACATAATTTTAATCAACTTCTAGAGGAATGCATAAAACAAGTTTTCAGAAGACATATCTTTCAAATAAAATCGGTAGCTGCTCTTATAATTTCCTTGTCAAACTTTAATCGATCCCTGCTTTTTTCCTGAAAATAGCTACTTGTTAGAATGCAGTGTTTACTTATAATGTACATTGAGTTGTTCTGCAATAGTTTAATATGCTTTTTTTTTTTCTTCCAGGGAGGGGATAGGATATTGTATGTCTTGGTTCCTCCTTTATCCTAGCTCAGGGCTGGCCCAAAATATTGCTGGTGGGTCAGTAGACTGCTGCTCTGTTGCCTAGAAAAGAAGTACACACGAAGTCTGAACGCTAAAACTTAAAAAAAGCTCAAGCTGTATGTGGTTTTGGGTTTGGTGCAATGTTGTAGAGTTGGGAACCTCTGCTCTCCCTGTAAAGAAGCTCTATTTCCTCACTGTTATACACAGGCCAAGGGACTATGAAATGTATAATCATGGACACTAGGAGGGGTCAAAATGAAGGACCATTTAAATGTTTCATGGGGAAAAAAATGTGCATCAAGTGGGGTAGCGGAAGAGAAGGTAATGCCTGTGCCAGACAAGCCTGTGGTTTTGAGTCAGCTTCTTGTCCGAGGGGGAGAAAACCTACATAGTCACCAGGAGATGTGTTTCCAGCCATTTGATGGCACTATAAATAGCATAAACAATGACAAGTCCCATGAACATCATTGACGGAGGAATTTGCCTTGAAGTTTCTTCTGGGATCTAATTTAAAGGAACATCTTGGTGAAACTGAGGTCATGAGGGAGGCAGAAATAAGTGGAGAGAAATGCAGTGTGACAGCTGAGTCCTCCCAGCCTGCCCGCCAAGCTACGCTCGCTCTGCTGCGGGGAAGGACTCCAGGGAGGAGGCGCCGGCGGGAAGTGACCCCGCGGGAGACCAGGGCTCAGCAGCAGCGACCCCATAGGTCTGCTGCCACCAAGGCCCCGCAGAACAGAAGTGTGCCGAGCAGGGAAGAGGATCTAGGGCGAGAAGATCAGAATTCCAGTCTAACCTCTGCTGTCTGCTGTATACAGTTGAGTGACCTTGAGCAAGTCACATGACCTTGAGCAATGACTCTCCCTCAGCTGCAAATGGAACTGAAGCTGTTGCCCACTTGGGCTGCTGTCAGGACCTGAGTAGTCACATGTCCAAGGGCAGGAAGGGTGGCTGTCACACTGTCAGTTCATTAATAAGAAGGTGCTGTCCACGGAAGTTTTTACTGGGTTCCCAGTCTGAAGAGTGATAAAGAGCCTGCCTGCCAATGCAGGAGACGTAAGAGACGAGGGTTCAATCCCTGGGTTGGGAAGACCCCCTGCAGAAGGAAATGGCAGCCCACTCTAGTATTCTTGCCTGAAGAATCCCATGGACAGAGGAGACTAGTGGCTACAGTCCATGGGGTTGCAAAGAGTCAGACACAACTGAAGTGACTTAGCACGCACCCGCACCAGTCTGAATATTCTTCCTGTTCAAGGCTTTATTTAGGCTTTTAGTTTCTGAAAAACAAACTTTCTTTCTTTAATAAAATCAGAGTTGGGAATATGACAGAACATTCAGAACATTGTGGGTGGGCAGCAGGTTTCATCTTGATCTCTGGATGAACTGCATATCTCAGGTCAGCTAAACCTGCCTGCAATCCCAATGCTGTCAAAAGTTTAGCAAGTAAAGGGCAGCCAGGCACAGTTCAGTTCAGTTCAGTTCAGTCTCTCAGTCGTGTCCGACTCTTTGTGGCCCCATGAATTGTAGCACGCTAGGCCTCCCTGTCCATCACCAACTCCCAGAGTTCACTCAGACTCACATCCATCGAGTCAGTGATGCCATCCAGCCATCTCATCTGCTGTCGTCCCCTTCTCCTCCTGCCCCCAATCCCTCCCAGCATCAAAGTCTTTTCCAATGAGTCAACTCTTCGCATGAGGTGGCCAAAGTACTGGAGTTTCAGCTTCAACATCAGTCCCTCCAAAGAAATCCCAGGACTGATCTCCTTCAGAATGGACTGGCTGGATCTCCTTGCAGTCCAAGGGACTCTCAAGAGTCTTCTCCAACACCACAGTTCAAAAGCATCAATTCTTCAGCACTCATCTTTCTTCACAGTCCAACTCTCACATCCATATATGACCACAGGAAAAACCATAGCCTTGATTAGATGGACCTTTACTAGCAANNCTTTCAGGATTTGAAATAGCTCAACTGGAATTCCATCACCTCCTCTAGCTTTGTTCATAGTGATGCTTTCTAAGGCCCACTTGACTTCACATTCCAGGATGTCTGGCTCTAGCCAGGAACAGTGATCCATAAATGGGAGCCTGCAGATCCATGGGCCACCAGGCTGCACTTTGTTTGGCAGAGAAGGCAAGATGCCTCGTGTGGGGTCTAGGAGATCAAACACGAGGGTCCTGCTGGCTCAGCAGCGACACCTCTGCTCCTCAGAAGCCCAGCAGAATGGAGGCCTGGGGCTCCAGAGCCCCTGGAACTTGTTTCTAGAAGCTGTCAGGAGGGACACTTCCCTCCACAGGGCCCTGTGCTCTCCAGCTATTCCTGTCCCCTCCCAGCTGATAGGAGATAGAACGTGAGCCTGTTTATTTTCAAAGTGAAGCTGACTTTAGTCTCTTGTTCTAGGTGGTTCTTATTTTAGCTAAACCCTACAGTGTCTACTCTCAAGGCTGCTGGAAAGACTTCACTGTGTACAGCAGATGAGGAAGGAGCAGGCAGGGTCTGGAGCCCTGAGAAAGGAATGGGGAAGCTGAGTGCAGCGCAGGCCGTGGGGGTGAAGGGCTGGGAGGACTTGCTTGGTTCACAAAATTCTGTTGATCTTCCTGGAAATTGTGTACATATATTTTGTCTTCAAAACAAGATTTTCTTAAAATTTGTTGGAAGACAAGCGCTGGGGGACTGCAGAGGGGTCTTGAAGTTGAGTCCTTTTCTGAGATGAATGGGGTTCTTTCTGGGCTCACAACTGAGGTCTAATTCCTCCTTCTAGAAAAGGAGTCTGGAGAGAGAAGGGATTTGTTGTTATTGGCTTTTAATATTTTATTGAAGTGTAGTGATTTACAGTGTTGTGTTAATTTCTGCTGTACAGTAGAGTGTTTCAGTTACACGTGCATACATTTTTTTCGCATTCTTTTCCATTATGGTTTATCACAGGATATTGAATATAGTGCTATACAGTAGAACCTTGTCGTCTATCCATTTTCTGTGTAATCGTTTGCATCTGCTAATCCCAACCTCTCAGTCATCCCCTCCCCCGTGCCCCCTCCCCCTTGGCAACTGCAAGTCTGTCTATTTCTGTGAGTCTATTTTTGTTTTATAAATGTATTCATTTGTGGTCTATTTTAGATTATACATGTAAGTGATATATGGTATTTATCTTTCTCTTTCGGACTTACTTTGCTTAGTGTGATAATCTCTAAGTCCATCCACGTTGCTGTACTGTTTCGTTCTTTGCTATGGCTGAGTAGTATTGTGTATACACACCTCATCTTCTTTATTCATTTATCTGTTGATGGACATTTGGATTGTTTTCATGTCCTGGCTATCGTAAATAGTGCTGCTATGAACTTAAGCGTGAGCGTATCTTTTCATTTGTCTGGGTATATGCCCAGGAGTGGGATTGCTGGATCATACAGTAATTCTCATTTTAGTTTTTTGAGGAACTTCCATAATGTTTTATAAAGCGGCTCCACCAATTTACATTCCCACCAGCAGTGTAGGAGGGTTCTCTTTTCTTCACACCCTCACCAGTATTTGTAGAGAGAGATGGGATTTGGTGTGGGACGGAAGAAGGTGTAGGGGTGTACGAACCTCTTCTTTAGGGTGGATGATGCTGGAGTCTCCCCAGACTGCGTGGAAGATATTTGCAGCCTTCTGAGGCTTGCAGGATGATGCAGATATTGTAATACATTGCATGAGCGGGCCATAGGAACTGAATTTAATTTTATGTCCGCTGGGAGATTCCAGCAGTGTGTTTCTGTGGTGCGGAATCATTATTTACAATGAAGCACTTACAGAGAAGTAGTAAAGTTAATGGAGGTTTCAGAGGAATTAGCCTGTTCCATTCCCCAGTGGCACCCCTCTGCAGTAGCTGGATCAGGTGAGGAGGTGGTGCGCTGAGCTAGTGGAGTCTGGGGGCAGGGGATGGATGAAATCTGCAAGGACCCTAAAGCAGTGGGATCCAGGCCTTCAGAGACTTGCAAGCCTGCCTGTGATCAGCAACCCTGCGTGGCTTTGTTGGGGGTTCTGGGGCTTTGCTGGCCCTTGTGGCTCCTGGTTGAGTCAGTGCTCTTAGTTCCACTGACTATGTGATTTTGCTGCTTCTGTAAGAAATGTCAGGAGTTGGAACATGTGCAGGTGGCCTGGGGGTCAGCCCCAGGCTCATGATTGCTGGAGGAGTGATCAGCCTGCACCATGGACAGTGACCCACTCAGACCAGTCACAGGCCATGAGGTCCTTGGGCTGCAGACCCCAGTACGAGGCTGCTCCTGCCTCTCCATTCCCTGTGTACCACCAGGATTAGCAGCCAAGCAGATGTGGGTTTGAATCCAAATTCAACTGGATGACTTGAGCATGTTGTGTGGTCTCTTGAGCTTCATTTTCCTTATCTCTAAACAGTGGAAACAGTGTCAGACTTTTTTTGGGGGGGCTCCAAAATCACTGCAGATGGTGACTCTAGCCATGAAATTAAAAGACGCTTCCTCCTTGGAAGAAAAGTTATGACCAACCTAGATAGCATATTCAAAAGCAGAGACATTACTTTGCCGACTAAGGTCCGTCTAGTCAAGGCTATGGTTTTTCCAGTAGTCATGTATGGATGTGAGAGTTGGACTGTGAAGAAGGCTGAGAGCCGAAGAATTGATGCTTTTGAACTGTGGTGTTGGAGAAGACTCTTGAGAGTCCCTTGGACCGCAAGGAGATCCAACCAGTCCGTTCTGAAGGAGATCAGCCCTGGGATTTCTTTGGAAGGAATGATGCTAAAGCTGAAACTCCAGTACTTTGGCCCTCATGCGAAGAGTGGACTCACTGGAAAATACTTTGATGCTGGGAGGGATTGGGGGCAGGAGGAGAAGGGGATGGCAGAGGATGAGATGGCTGGATGGCATCACTGACTCGATGGACGCGAGTCTGAGTGAACTCCAGGAGTTGGTGATGGACAGGGAGGCCTGGCGTGCTGCGATTCATGGGGTCGCAAAGAGTCGGACATGACTGAGCAACTGAGCTGAACTGAACTGAACTGAAAGTAGCGACGGTGGTTACACCCATGTCCTGGGTTTTGGGGAGGGCTGTGTGGCATTTGGGATGGAGGCACTGAGCCCTGTGCCAGGCGCTGTGGAAGTCAGGAGGCGTTTTCACTTGCTGCACCCAGCCGTCTGTGAGTGTTTTGGGAGTGGCTTACCTGCAGACTGGGCACCTTAGGCTTCCTCGCCAGGGGGCCTTCTGGTGGGTTCTGCCGGCTGGAGGCCTGAGGGGGAAGGCAGGGGTGGCCTTGGTTCCTCTCAGCTCTCTCCTCCTTCCCCTTGCGGGTGGTCTCACCCGCAGCACCGCACTGGTCCTTCCTCCACGCTCCCAGCTCCTGGGGATGAAACCCCTGCTGTCTGCCTGCAGGTTGGTGACCTGGTCTCCTGCCTTTGTGACCCAGCCCGGGGGAAGGTGTGGGCTCTTTGCTTTTCCTCGTCTCTGGGGCCCCTCACCTTCTCCTTCCTACTGTCGCAGTGCCTGTGTGCGCCATTCACTATGTTAAATCTCTGTGTAGCGGACTTAGTATAGTTTCTGTGTCCCTGACATGACTCCCATCACTTCAGTGGATCTCGTGTTCATCATAACAAGAGCACGACCTTGGAGTCAGACCAGGCAAGGTTCACACATCGTGGCTCCACCCCGTCCTTGCTGTGTGATCTCTCTGTGAGCATCTGTAAAATGGGGATGATTACAGGGCCAACTTCATGGGGTTATTGGGAAGATTTAATGAGACAGTTCTTTTACAATAGAAGTGAAATCTTCACATGGTGTGGGATACAGTGACATGGCCTGAGGATATCTTTCTAGAAGAGTTAGTTGCTTTCTCAGGTTGATCCGGGGCGTGCTGCCGGACCACTGGAAAGGGCATGTGGGGTGGTGGACTTGGGCCTGGGTATCCTTGGGAAGCAGGGCTTGGAGAGCCGTGTGGTTGGGGACTGACTGAGCAGTCTCACTCTTCTCCCAGATTAACTCTGAGCTTCAGCTAAGCCCCAAGGGCCAGGCCCTCCCTAGGCCCTTAGTGCTAAGGCCTTTTCTTTAAGTCTCCAGGGCTCAGATAATCGAGGACAGGCCAGTGCCTCAGTGTGAGGCATCACTGGCCACGTGGCTTTTAAAATCTACTTAGTCATTCATTTTGCCTAATTAGCCAGTGACCTCACACCATCCTATAATGTGATTTTCCGCTCAGAATGACACTCTCGGGGTTTGGAGAGCTGGAATATTTCATCTGCTGCCGGATGGGCAAACATCCCAGCATTTCTCATTCAGGCCCTCCAGTGGGGAGGGTGGCACTGGCCCCCTCCTGGGGGTTATCTGAGAGTCACAGGGCCAGTGAGGGAATCGATAAGGCATCCTCAGGCCCCCAAGGAGTGCTGGGTCAGCATCCCCACTGTGAATGGATTTCCCTGGACTTTTTATCTCTAGGACGTAGTGGTGGGGGTGGTCATGATGACCAGGCAGAGACTCTGCCAAACTTGAGGGGGATCTGAATCAGCAGTGTTGGGGTGACTTGCATCCTAAGCAGTCTGTCTGGCCTGTGTAGTCTTGCCCAACTGCCTGCACTCTGTTGGACTCTTGTCTTTTCCTGGGGAGCTGGAGCTGCGACCCTGTGTTCAGAAGCGCCCCAGGGTGCAAGGTCCTCCTTTTAACTCCTGCCCTCCACACTGGGGGTTCACTGGCCTCAGGAGCATCCTCTTCTTCAGACAGGTCAGCCCCCAGGTGTAGTTTTCTGCCCTTGGCCTTTGCCATGCCACAGACCTTGCTGGCGATGCCCTCTCCTTTCTGTGAGTACAGATCCTATTTGCTCTTGAAGGCCCTAGGGAACTTTCCCTGCTCTTCAGAGGCCCACTTACCTCTCTCCTTCCCAGCTCCTCTGTATTCTGCAACAACCACTTCATGAGGTTTTGCCTGACATGATTCTCCAGGTATTTGCAAATGTCAGGCTGGAGACTCTGTGGGTTTCTGTAAAGCTCAGCTTTACACGACCAGCCATATAGGGGTACAGATTCCTCTTTGGGGCCTTGGGTGCAATTCTGGGTACTCTTACCAGGAAGGCAGAGCTTTCAGGGAATTGCTGTGTGGGGCAATTAGTTAGGACTTCCCCACCTGTGGTTGAGGGCTTCCCTGATAGTTCAGTTGGTAAAGAATCTGCCTGCAGTTCAGGAGACCCTGGTTCGATTCCTGGGTTGGGAAGATCTACTGGAGAAGGGAAAGGCTACCAACTCCAGTATTCTGTCCTAAACAACTCCATGGACTGTATAGTTCAAGGGGTCGCAAAGAGTCGGATATGACTGAGCGACTTTCACTTTCACCTGTGGCTGGGGACGAGCACCAACCAAAGGTTTCTTACTCTGACTTTGTGCCTGGGAAAATTAAAAAATTAATTCCTAGAACTCACCCCCAACACTCTGTTTTAGTAAATCTGGAGGCAGGGCCTGGGATTGTGTGGTCTAAACCCAGATTCCCAGGTGATTTTGATGTTCAGCAGAGTGTGGACACCCTGGCACAGAACAATCACCTTTACGACTATGCCACATCCTGTGTTTTGGAGGACAGTCTAATCTCAAGTATTCTGTCCCATTGCATCCACAAACTACTGGAATGGTCCAGAATGCCCAAGTTTTGTTATCCCAAATGAGTGTCTTGGACCACCTCTCAGACATCACTAAGGTAACAAACCTTCTCCGGACCTGCAATCCTGAGTTGGGAAGCGGGAAATGGGTGCCTTCCTATGGAAGCAGCTGAATCATGAGGCACTTGATTTTCACTTCTCTTGGAATCTAAAATTTAGCCAAGGGTAATTCAAGTCTCCTCTGCACGATTTAGTCAGAGCTAGGACGACCTCAGCAGGAGAAGCCCACACTTGTGCTGTATCAGTGGCCCCATGGGGGACCCACTGGTTTAGAACTTCTTTGTTCCTGGGGTAGATATCCTTCTTCTTGTCCCTTTCAGCCCTGGTCTTACTTCAGCCCCCTGGAGCAGTGGTTTTCAACCCTGGCTGCCTGTTAGAATCACACACTGATACCCAGGCCCCTCGCACTGAGATTATGATTTAGTTGGTCAGGGTGGAGCCCTCACTTGGGTTCTGAGGTGCCCCGGACCTGAGAAACACCTGGAACAAGCCATGTCATCATATGTATGCACGCTGTACAGTGGGAGCTAAATCAGAGCAGAATTTAAGAAAATGTCTGCGCTTTGACACAATTTAGAACGTTCCTTCCTGAGCTCTAGTTTTCCTTATCCTCAAGGTTCTTTATTTGGTTTTTCAGAAAACCTGAAACTGCCTTTCTCAGTGTAGCATCTGATGCTTCAAAATGACACCCAAAGTGGACATGTCCCCAGAGCCCGATTTGCTGACTGCAGTGGCCTTCTGCCCTTGACAGAGTTGCTTGGGTTACTGCCTCCCCTCCTCTCCTTATCACAGTCTGAGCCCTCTCCAGCCCTTATGCTTTTATGATGGGAAGCTGAACTTCCTGCTCCTGTGAGTTAGCTGAATGTCCTCTCCCCAGAGCATCCCAAAAGAGAGACAGCAAGAGGAAGTCTGTACCGTGGCCACGTTTCTCCTCACCATCCCCTTGCTTTTGCTTATCTCCCAGGTTGGCTGCTGCCACTGTCCTCCACAATGTGCAGGGTCCACAGGCATGGAATAAAGATCATCCATGAGTCCCCCCAACTCCTTCTCAATTTGGCTTCCAAAAGAGGAACATGTTCTCTATGCTGACTACTGAAAGGCTTTGTATTTTAAACCAAGTGTGGCTTCCTTGCAGTCTCCAAGGGAAGGGGGCACATGTGGTCTGTTGCTCCCCAAGCCTTGTGCTAAGACCAGGCCAGCCCCAGGACAAACACTCACTGTCTTAAATTCTGTTGAATTTCTTGCTCTTCCTGGACAGGGTTTACTCTGGGAGGCTAGCATGAGGAATTGTAGTGTTAGGTTGTACATTCTTACTTCAGCAGGCTGTCACTGTCCTTGTTGGTGATACCCCCTGGTTTCATATGCCCAGTAGCTCGTTGGAGGAGATTTTGACCAGCTAGGGGTGGAACTTGTTAGCATGAAGGTGTGCAATTCCCGCCCACTCTCAGATTTCCAAATAAGCCTCTTCTCTCTTTGGACTGGAATTGCTCTTACCCTTTGCAACTGGCTTATAGGATTCATTAGTTCTACTATCAGAAACAGATTCCTATTAAAGTCAGTTAATAAACTGTGATAATCTCTCAGTAGACCTGGAGCCAGGAAATACAGGAGCCTGACCACAGCAATGTCACGGGGGAAACCTTGCTGCTGCTTCTTGGCAGGGGAGGGTAGGTTCCCACCACTTACATGTGCAGTGGATTCAAGGGACTGCAAAGGGTTCTGTTGTAGAAATTTAGGGGAAAGGAAGAAAAATCAGTGCAGACTCTGTGTTTTTCTCTCAGTGCAGGAAAACTTGGGTCATGTAAAAAGATGAAGCATCCGAGACTAAAATACATCCCATTTTGACATCATGCCCTCCTCAAGTCTAGCACAGTTGGAACTTGATTATTCTAGACCCACACTGTTCAACAGGATGGCCACCAGCCACACATAGCTCTTGGGCACTTGGAATGTGGCTGGTCCAAATCGAGATATTCTGCAGGTATAAAACACACACTTGAGTCTGGAGACCTAGTACAAAGAAAATATGTAAACTGGCCAGTTAATTTTTTTTTATATTGATTGAAATACTAATAGTTGAAATATACTGGGTTAAATAAAACACTGATATTTAACTAATATTAAAATCCATTTCACTTGCTTCTTTTTTTCATTTTTAAAATGTGGCCATTAGACCAGTCTTAGTTTCCTATTTGGCCCTTATTTGTGGCTTACATTATATTTCTGTTGGATGGTGTGGAGGGTGAGCTCTCCCGTGTTGGACAGGGGACTGAGCCTTGTGGTTGAGATGCTCTCTGGTTGTCTTGGCCTGTCCCTTGCTCCAGTCTATTCTCCATGGAAAGCCAGTCACTAGATGGTTAACAAGATGGTCCACGGGGAGGCACCTCCCCAGGAACTTTGTTTTGGAAGCCCCAGCCCAGTTTGTCCTTTTCCTTTGTTCAGATCAGGTGCAGGACCCAGTCTACTGACCATGTCAGAGTTCAGGAAATATCCAGCAAACACCCGACTCCAGTACTCTTGCCTGGAAAATCCCATGGACAGAAGAGTCTGGTGGGCTGCAGTCCATGGGGCCACGAAGAGTCGGACACAACTGAGTGACTTCACTTTCCCTTTTCACTTTCATGCATTGGAGAAGGAAATGGCAACCCACTCCAGTGTTCTTGCCTGGAGAATCCCAGGGACGGTGGAGCCTGCTAGGCTGCCGTCTATAGGGTCGCACAGAGTCAGACACGTAAAGTGACTTAGCAGCAGAGTGCGGGGCACTGGGCCCTAGGAAGCAGCAGTGGACGTGGCTGATAAGTTTCTGCCCTCCCTCTGTTGGAGGAAACAAACAATAAACAAGTATATAAGTTTAAATGAGCAGTATGCCTTTAGGGATGAGTGTTATGCATGAACGTAAAGTAAAACAGAGATGCTGAGTCAAAAATGGAGCTACCTTAAATTGGGTGGTCTGGGAAGGCATCTCTGAGGAGGTGATGTTTAAGCATAGATTTGAATGACAAGAAAGACTTTGTCATGTGGACATGTGAAGGCTAAACACTCTCTCTTGAGAGGGATCATCTCTGGCAAAGACCCTGATGTTTGGACGAGACTGGTGTGTTTGAGGACCGGAAGAAGACTGACCAGAAGGGGTGTGATGGGAACTGGGGTTGGAGAAATGTCAGGGGATGGATCACATGGGACCTTGTGGCTGTGGTAAGGAGTGTAGGGATTAGTGTAAGAGAGTCTGGAAGCCAGGGAGGGACAAGGTCATTCTGGCTCCTCTATGGAGGGTGGACAGCAGGCAAACACGGAATCGGGAAGAACAATGGAGACGGTGCTTCCAGGCAGATGTGATAGTGAGTGAGCCAGAGTGGCACAGTGTGGTGGAAAGAACTGGTTATTTTGGGGTGAAGCTGCCTTGAGTGACTGATTGGCTGTGAGGGATGAGGGAAAGAGAGGAATCATGGAGGATGCCTAGATTTTTATCCTGAGCAACTGGGTAGATGGATGGTGGGGTTCTTTACTGAGAGGAAGAAGCCCGGGAAAGGAATGGATTTTGTAATAAGTGGAAATCAAGAGGGCATCAGAAGTATAATTTCAGATGTGTGGAGCTAAAGATTCCTTTAAAAAAAATAAATAAAGATTCCTTTAGACATTCTGTGTGGAGACACTGAGGAGGAGCTTGGGTCTATGACCCTGGATGGAGCTCAGGGGAAAGGTCTAGGCCTGTGATATAAACCCAGAAGCCACAGGCCCCTGCATGGCATTTAAAGCCACAGCTCTGATGTGATCCCTAGGGGGCAGGGGTAGAAGGGGAATGAAAGGGTTCTGAGAGTCCTCTAGCACCTAGAGAAGGAGTAGAGGAAAAGGGGGCTGGTAAAGGGCATGGCAAACTTGGTTGAAGGCACAAGAAGCCACACTTGAACTGTCTAAAACTCCTGAGCCTACATCTGGTTGGCTCCAGGTAGGCACTCCTAGGTTCTGGCCATTTGCTGATTGTGTTTGAGGAATCCCTGGTGGCTCAAACAGTAAAGTATCTGCCTGCAATGCTGGAGACCCGGGTTCGATCCCTGGGTTGGAAAGAACCCCTGAAGAAGGGCATGGCAACCCATTCCAGTATTCTTGCCTGTAGCATCCCACGGACAGAGGAGCCTGATGGACTACAGTCCATGGGGTCACAGAGAATCATACATGACTGAGCATTTAATGCAGGCCCAGGGAGGCCTCAGGTTGGGTGGGGAAGAGGCAGGGCTCCAGGGCTGCCTCACGAAGTCTTTCTGCTATCTCTGCATCCCAGGGTGCGTCCAGGATATTATGAGAACAGCTTTTGTTCAGAATGGGATTTCAGTCAGGTTTCCGCTGATGTGAGCAATGTAGAAGATTTCACAGAAGAGGCATGATTAAGCCTTGAAGGGTAGTGAGAATTAAGATGACAGAGGACACTCTAGGTTTGAAACCAAAACCTGAGGCAGGGGTAACATGGGGTATGTGGGGAAGGGGTGAAAATAAAGGGGCCTTTATGAAGTCTGTTGAGTTTCAGTAAATGAGATAACTTATTAAGTGGCAATGTCAGAACTCAATAACATTTTCTTCCCCCAAACAGAGGTTTTCCATGGTTGGGTAGGAGAAATCTGGGCTTCCCTGGTGCCTCAGTCAGTAAAGAATCTGCCTGCAATTCAGGAGACCTGAGTTCGATCCCTGGATTGGAAAGATCCCTTGGAGAAGGAAATGGCAACCCACTGCAGTATTCTTGCCTGGGAAATCCCATGGACAGTGTAGCCTGGTGGACTACAGTCCATGACGTCGTAATAGTAGAACCCAACTTAGCAACTAAACTACCTATTACTAGGAGAAATAAGTCCTGATGGGCTGGTGCCTGCTTGGAAATAGTACAACCCTTTTGAGGAGTGGAATGGTGCAAAATGGGTGGTGTCTGAAGGCGATGAATCTGGCATGGGGCAATGGGAAAGGTGTCTGAGTTTCTGAAATACAAGTATCGCAGGCATTCTGCCCAGGAGAGAGCAGTAAGGCTGGAGATGGGGCACTGAGTAGGTTGTGCAGAGGAACCAGAGGGTCTGACAGCTCTGAGACTCTGGGCCAGCCCATGGGTGTTGCCTGTGAGAGGGGCAGCCCCAGGAGTAGTGTCCCCAGGCATTGGGAGTAGTCCTAGGACTCATCAGCAGCAGTGAGAGAACTGCACAGGCAGCAGTGTGCAGAGGAAGGCCTTTGGGTGACGCCCAAGCTCTCCTTGCTTTAGACAATGGGTGTAGTCTGAGGAGGGAAGGTGACCACCAAACGCACAGCACACCCGTGGCCTTGAAGCACCTATCCCAACTGCGCATCAAAACTGCTTGTGTGATTACTTACTAAACGTCTATATCTCCAGCCAGGCCACACTCTCATGCAATGTGGTATGCCCAGATCGAACCACTGGGTCTGGCAAACAGCAGGTGCCCAATTAGTGTCTATGGACCCAGTGGAAGCCAGTGTTGCCATCTAGGGCTGGGCTGTGAGGGCTGGGAGGAACCTGGCATGGAGGAGTGAGTCGGCCAGTCTGTGTTTCCAGCAGCCCTGCTGGGAAGAGCAGGCTTCTCCCACTTGGCCCTTTACACTTGGCAGTCACAGGATGCCCACTGTGAGTGGAGTCCTCACGCTGGTAGAACTCCCTCCTCCTGTCTCCATCCTGAGCTGTTGACTGGTCTCTCTTCTCTGGACATTTAGGTTGGAGTTTATTTTTACACAGTTTTCTTTTTTAAAAAAATCTAGGTTCTACTGTAACTCAGGGGTGGACACTGTCTCTTTGTGTTTTGAAAGTCCAGATCTTGTTATTAAGCCTAATTCTGCTGAAAGTGGGGTGCAGACCCAGGAGAAACTGATGAACCCACCAAACTAAGCTCTTGGAGTTAGGAAGATAATTGCCCTCTCTCCGCCTCGTCCATTGCCAGTACTCATGTCACCCTCCAAGGTCATCAGATCCACTGCTAAGAAATGGTCCTTCTTGCCCCTGGTCTTTGAACTCAAGTTCACACCACTAGTTCCAAACAACTGCTCTCGAAGTGAGTGGATTGAGCTACAAGCTGCTCTTCATCCTGAAGATCCAACAATTCTGGTGCTTTTACTGGTTTTTTTTTTTTTTTTTTTTCTTTGCTGTTCTGTCAGGTTTTGTGTGCATGGGCGACAGAAGGGAGAAGACATGCTTTCCTGTCATGGCATCTGGGTTGTCACGAGGCTCCGGGGTCTCCACGTTATCTCTCAGGGCAGAAGCGCAGAGGGGCTCTTGAGTGCGATCCCAACTGGCTTATTCCTTGATGTCTTCTTTCAGTGACTTTGGGGGAGGCATGAGAGAAAAAAATAAAATCCAGACGGCTCCATTTCACCATCAGGCTTTCAAAGTCATTCCAAAGGATACCAGCCAAGATAGCATACTTAACTTTTCTCTTTCGTTTTTTGAAATTTTTTTTTAATACTGCAAAGTTCACGCTGAAGTCCCTGAACATCTGGTCTTGCAGCTGCAGGTGTTATCCTTGGTTCCCAGACCCGTGCTGCCCCTCAAGCCTGGATGGGCTTGAGGGCAAGATGACGGGCAGCATGTCTGGTAGCAGTTAATTGGCTTGGACCGCCAGGACTGGAGACTGGGCTTTGCCAGATGTGCCCAGATTGAATGACATGACTTTGCTCTGTCCTGGAGATGCTCCCTGTATCTGTGCACCCTCCACAAGCCTGATCCTGAGGGTTCTGTGTGTACTCAGCCCTGTGGTTCTTTAGGAAAGCAATGGGTCATGTTTTAGACTTATGCTAAGTCTTAAAGATGGCAGGATCTTGCATTCCAGTTTGGAGCAGCAACACTTAGAGAAGTTTGAGTGCTGGTGGGGTTGGGGGATGGGGAGTTAAACATTTGGCTATATTAAAGAAGAAAACCTCAGTTGAGTATTTCATATTGTATGCCTTAAAAACAAAGTTCGGTGTGTAACCAGCAAGGATTTATTTGAGACTGTGTGGTGGGTAAACCTCTTCTTTCAGGGAGTTCAAAGTGTCTGGTGGGTGGAGACACAGCAGAGGGGAAATGTGCGGTGAGAAGGCAGCACCCGAAGCGCAGGAGGTCTGGGGTGGCACTGGGGGTGGGCAGGGTTCTGGGCGGAGTTGGAGAAGTTTCTCCCAGAAGGTACCATCCAGAGCCCATGAGAAGATGCCATCTTTCCATCTCAGGACAAGGTGGGCTCGTGCTGTGTGCAGGTGCTGTCTAAATGTGTCTAGGGCCTCCCTTAGTTTCACCCGGATATTGCAGTGAGAGGACCTGACCCTCTGTCCACGGAAGCTCTGTCCACGGAGGCAGCCCTGTGGCTTCCCTTCTCACTGCACCTGTTTACTGAAGGCCTCTGCTTTCCACTGGGTTGCTTGAACTGCCCATTCATCAGTCTGTGGCTCTTTTCTGGTTACAGAGTGTCCTCACGACATTCAGAGGCAACAGTCAGCTGGTAACAAGCGAAGGAACACAGTTTCAGGAGAGGAGCAGGGTGACCTGCATCTGTAAATTCTGAGCATCCCTCTCTTTGTTCAAGTGTCTGTTTGTAGAACATCCTCTGATTATTGCATTTGTCTTCCATTTAAAGTGTGAAGAGCCCTCCTGACCCTATGCAAGCCAGTCAAAAATGAATGATTTTAGAAAAACTTTCTGAAGTAGATTTCTATTTACAGAAATGAGATTTGAACACAGTCTCCATCTATATAGTGGGGGAAGGTGAACAGCGCTCATGAGGTTATACTTGCATTTGGAATGCAGCAGCTTTCCCCCAAAAGGTGCTGAGCATCTCAAATTTTATCTACAATAAAGTAAATAAGCAAACATTAGCCCTGTCCTGCTGTTGGGAGACTGAGGAACAGAGAGGGGAGATGCATGTTTCCTTCTCAGCATCTTTGCTGACCCAGCAGACCACTGGATGTAAAGAGGCTGTTTAACAACAAAAGGGAATGGTGTTATTGTTGCAAGGCTGATGGGGTGCTCATGAATATTCATGATGCTTATGCATAGTCACAAAGCAAGAGTGTGATTGACAGGCCACACCTGAAAAGTTCCCAAAGTGAAAGTGTTAGTAGCTCAGTTGTGCCGACTCTTTGCTACTGCATGAACTGTAGCCCTCCAGGCTCCTTTGTCCATGGGATTCTCCAGGCAAGAATACTGGAGTGGGTGGGTAGCCATTCCCTTCTGCAGGAGATCTTCCTGACCCAGGGATTGAATCTAGGTCTCCCTCATTGTAGGCAGATTCTTTACTGTGGCTCAAAGTGCCCTCAAAAGGCTTCTCAGCTGTGAGCCTTGGTGTCTGCCCTTCTCTGGAAGGGCTCTGCAGGGATGGGGCTCCTTCAGGTAACATCTGCCTGGAGGGTCACCTGGGTACTTGTCTTCCCATTCATACACAGTGGGTACCCTCACCCAGGTTGTTCCAAGTCCTGCTTTGGGAAAAGAAATATTTACTTCATGACTCCCCAGTGATGGGGAAGCATAATTGTAACATAAGTTAATCCTCTTGCTTTGGCCACCCAGCAGCACCCAGGAGCCAGTTTCTCTCTGGGTCAGAAGAGGGGAGGAAGTGAGAAGGCTGGTGCTTTCCAGGTGGGTGCCTGCGATTTCCTCACCAGGTACTTCATCCATACTGGGAGCCAAGGCGAGGCACATGCCTTCCTGGGACCCATGCTGTGGCCTCAAGATAGTGCTGTCTGCTTTCTCTCTCAGAGCAGCTCTGAGGCCTGGGAATGACAGCAGAGCCTGGGAGTTCCTCAGTGGCCCAGGCCCCGCCCCTGGCCCCTGGTTGGATGAGACAGGTGGGTGTGGATGTTGCTGAAGCCTCTGCAAATGGGGAAACAACTGTTCTCCTCCCAAGTCTGGGTTTCACTTGCAGCTCTCCCTCCCTTCCTCACCCATGTTGGAAACCTTGGCACTTTCTGAGCAGGGTGTGAGTCTCCTCCCTGTCCAGAAGCAGGCTGGGTAGGTGGTTTCCACACAGAATGTGTGGATTTCTGCTACTTGATGTTACCGGGGACTTCCCTAATACTGAATGTTGGAGGCTTTTTGTGACCGGGCTGTGTGGCTGTGTGCTGCGCATCACAGAGCTGGCCAGGATTTTCCTGAACCAGTCCCTTGGCATAGATCCTACAAGTAGTGCTTCATCTTGGAAGAAAAACCTTCCAGAGTCCAAGTCCCAGTTTTAGCCTGTTGTTCAGTCGCTGAGCTGTGTCCAGCTCTTTATGAGCCCCATGAACTGCAGCACGCCAGGATTCCCTATCCTTCACTATCTCCTGGAGTTTGCTTAGATTCGTGTACATTAAGTCGATGATGCCTTCCAACCATTTCATCCACTGTCATTCTGTTCTCCTCCTGCCTTTAATCGTTCCTAGCATCAGGGTCTTTTCCAATGATTCAGCTCTTGGCATCAAGTGGCCAAAGTATTGGAGCTTCTGCTTCAGTGTCAGTCCTTTCAATGAATATTCAGGGCTGATTTCCTTTAGGCTTGACTGGTTTGATCTCCTTATTGTCCGGGGCACTCTCAAGAGTCTGCTCCAGGACCACATTTCAAAACCATCAGTTCTTTGGCGCTTAGCCTTCTTTATGGTCCAGCCCTCACATCCATACATGACTACTGGAAAATCCATAGTATAACCAGGTCTTTTACTATACAGACCTTTGTTGGCAAATTGATGTCTCTGCTTTTGAGACAAACCTGAGTTTGTGTCAGAGGTGACAGTTCCTTGTCTTGATATCTTCCAGTATGACAGCTTCTTGGAAGCTGGGATCCTGGCTGACTCATCCTTGCCCCTACGGTACTTAGTATCAGATCTTGTATACAGTTGGAGCTCAGTAAATATGCTGAACTAACTCCTGGGCCATTCTCTCAGTGGTCCTGGGGCATTCAGGTGCCCAAACCTCTGGGCAGTGAACCAGGCCTGCCACCAAGGGCTGCTGCCCCTGTCTTGCACGGCCACCCTTGGCAGACCCCCTGTCAGTTCTGGAACCCACTGCTTGGGCTCTGCCTTGATTTAATAGGGTTCCTTAGCGACAGGGGTGCTTCCTGTTCCCTCCAGCTAGCCTCAGTCCTGGGATGAGGCCTTGGAACATGAACCTTAGGAAAGGTTGACTATTGCTATGGGTCATTTAAGAATCAGTCTGGATTGTATTAATAGGACAAAAAGTTGCCAAGAGAGGACCATAAGAGTGAATTAGCCACAGAGCTTTCTGAAGGGTAGAAGAAAAAGAATCAGGACAAAATATCCTGTGACAGGGAAACCTGCCCTTTTGTTTACTGACATACATCTATGCTTCAGGCTATTTTGTAAATGAGCATTTTATTGATAAAATGAATATGATGAAATGAAGGTGTGGAGGTGATAAAAGGATGAATGGAAATTTACCTATGAACGTCTCTGTAATTGAGTGCCTGTCTGCAGGATGAATAGTGGAAGCAAATTATCCACAATGGGCCAACTCTCTGCTTTACTAGGATTGTGCCTGCTATTCTTCCTGCTCAATAGAGGACATTGTCTGCTCCACCAAATTAGCCAAACACAGATAATGTTGTCAGAGAATGGCTCCATTAGATTTCACAGACGCCTGACACCAAGACAAAAGCCTCTACCCTCGCAGCATTTCAACATCAATTTTTTCTTACATGACTCAAAAAATAAATTTGTTTTGTGGGGCAGAGATGATGAGTTTGACAGGTTTTTAGAACAGAAGATAAAAGAAAAGTTAGCAATATTGGCTGGGGGGATTCCAGCAAGTTTCATTAGGCTATATAAAATATAGGGATGTAGGCAACTTGGTGACCTGGAAGGGACTTTCCTACTGGGCGATGGATGTGGGGGGGCCTGGCTCCTGTCCCCATGGGGATGTTAACTTGGTTTGCACATTCTGCCTCTTGGAGATGACAATGTTGAGATTCAGAGTAGAGACCTTAAGCTAAGAAATCTGGTGGGGAACTGAGGGTTGAAGAGGGGCCATACACACAGCCTCCACATGACTGAATTTTTCTTTTTTCTTTTTGCGACTGTGCTGTGCAGGGAATCTTAGTTCTCCTTCCAGGGATCAAATCCGTGCCTCCTGCAGTGGAAGTATGGAGTCTTAACCCCTGGTCCACCAGGGAAATCTTGGAACGTCAGGTAACAGTGCCTAGGAAGTCTCGGGTCTGCTGGGAGAGCTGAGTGGAGAGTGGGGCACAGGGCATCCCAGAAATGGGGCAGCTGCTCAGAAAAAGAGGCGGGAAAGCACTGCACCCACGATACTGGGTGGGCTAATTTCAGCACACACTTCAGGAAGACCTGAGAAATCTAGTGAACTCTTTACACTTTATTTTCTTTTCATTGAAGAAAGTCTTAAAATAATAGGGAATCCGAAAAAATAATTCTTCTGTCTTACTACCCTGATCCACCAGAGAACATTTTGCCTGTGTCTTCCCATATTCATGTGTGGAAGTTTGGTTTTTCTGTTTGCTCTTCCTATTCCCTCTGGCAGGAGCATGGCACACACCTCGTTTCTGGGGCATACACCGAGTTGGGAGACCTCCAGGGGAGAATGGAGGCAAAGACTCTTTCTGCAAATAGCATGCAGAGTTAGGCCCCGGGTGGACTCCTTGGCAGAGTAGGGGCCTGGCTGTCTGCTGGACATTTGATAGGAAGACCAGGGTCTCCTTCATTCTCTCCCTGGGGGCCTGGTTCTCCCTGTCTGATGGGCAAGGGACTGGAACATGGGGGGAGATTGGGGTGCAGGATGATGGAGTACGAAGTCTGAAGACCAAAAGTGGGATTCTAGGAGGGGTGAGCAGAGGGAATTAAGAAGCCAAGGAGGCAGTGTGTTGGGGCTCAGAGAGAGGTGGGATTAAGAGATGGGCTCACGGAGCATCATGAAGTGGGTCCCAACAGGAGCAGTCCTGAGTGTCAAGAAAGAGTTGGGAAGCCCCTGTCCAAGAGGGCTGCTCACAGATAACAGTGGGGGACTGGGGTGGCCCCAGTGATTCCCCTGGCCCCTTTCTAGATATCACATGGATGAGCAGATAATCAGGGGTCAGGCTGTTTTATTCCTGTAGTGGATTGTCGTCTCTTCCCCTTTTAGTGTCTAGTGGAAGGAGATGTGTTTATGTATATGTGTGTGTGTTTGCAGCCGCACTATACCCACTAGTTTAAGGTCACTTATACTCGTCTGGTGTGATCCATGTTTTTGATGGCCGTATAATCCTTGGCTGAACTGATGACTATGCTGTAGTAGGTACTACACAAGGTCCATGGTCTAGTGTCCGGCAGGCCCTGAGGACAATGTGGCCAGGCAAGGTTTGAGAGACAAGGGCTTTTCTCAACAGAGACAGGATAGCCCAGCTCTTCATCTGGCTTCATCTGGCTGGCTGTGGAGCAGCCTTCTGGTCTTGCTGCCCTCCCCTAGGATCAAGGCAAGGTCTTTTAGGGGAAAGGGAAGCAGGAACTGCATTAGACAGGTTGAGCAAAAAGTGGCTGGCTATAGGGATTTAGGGACTCACACGATAGTTGTAGGTGGAGTGAAAGTGAAAGTTGCACAGGCATGGCCGACTCTGCAGCCCCATGGACTATACAGTCTATGGAATTCTCCAGGCCAGAATACTGGAGTGGGTAGCCTTTCCCCCCTCCAGGGGATCTTGGAGTTGGGGGAAACAAAGGCCAGAAAGCTCTCATTCAGAAAATCTGAAAGTATAAGAATCTCACAGAAAGCTGTAGATAATGCTCTCAACTGTCTATACCATGGAAGTAGGAGACTCTCAAAGGAGACCTGGAAGCTAGCGACAAAACCTCAGACCACCAGAAGCTTCTCCCAGCTTCTGCCAGAAAAGCATGGCTTCTAGCTCCCCTTAGCTTTCCAGGCTTCACATGAGTGGCTCTCACTGGCAGAATCTAACTGCAGCCCTGTGGACAAGGGACTCTGGGATTTTCATGTGACTCAAGAAAGAGTATGGGAGTCACAGTGATACTGGGTCAGCAATAGGCAATTTGGTACAAGAGTCTTTTTAGCCCCCAAACCTAGCATAGTACTTGGCACAGAGTAGGAGCTAAACACACATTTACTGAAAGAATGAAGTGTGGGTGGGAGCACCATTCAGAGGGGTATTTCTATTCTGTGTAAGGTGAGGGGTGGGCTTCCAGAAGCTTTACTTCCAATCGAGAAGTAGAGAGGGACTGGAACCCAGAAAGTGCTCCTGGGTCTGGGAAGCGGAAACCATGGCACTCGTGCTGAGTTTCCGAAATCCAAGGTGGAGAAACAAGAGGGTTGAGGCATGGAGCCTGAACTCAGCTGGGGTTTCTCTTCTCCTGCCTACTGGCCAGTTATGGCCAGGTCTTCCTCTCAGACTATAATCTTAGATTCTTGGCTTGGAGTTGGAAGAGGCAAGTTTGTTGATGCATGCTGGGGTCAATCTTGGGAGCTCCCAGTGATCAGAACTATATTCATCTAAATTCTTGATTGTAAATAATGGGCGAACCTATGTGAGCCAAAAAGGACATTTGTTGACTTATGTCACTGAGTAGTTCAGGGGTATCTGCCTTCAAGCAAGGCGAGATTCGACAGCAGAAATGATTCTCTCTCCCCTACCCTCTCCCTCTCTTGGCTCTGCTCTCTTTGATGTTCACTCAAGTGTGGGTCTTGTTCTCTCCTGCTGCAGTGGGCCTCCTTCATAGATTCAGGGAAAAGAGCTACTAGCATCTTCAGGCCTCCGTGATCCTAGCTTGGTGAGTCAATGGAAGGTAAATTTCCTCTCCATGTATGGGTATATAAACCTGAAAATAATTTAGCTTGACAGGTCAAGTGTCCACCTGGACCAATTACTGTGTTTAGAGAGATGTGGTACTGTAACTGTTTTGGTTTGGCACACCTGCCCACATCTGTGGCCAGTGGCTGGGGTTGGGAGGGGAACTGTGATGGATAGCTTCACAGGAAACACGTGGAAAGCTGGAGGGATAGTTCCCCAGGGAATAAAAGTTGCAGAGAATGCAACATGATTCTAGAACTAAAGAGAACAGGAAGAAGCCTAGGCTGGGATGATGGTGACTCTGGGCAGAGAAGGAATACCCTTTGAGAGCCCTCAGCTTGGTCAGCATCATCTCTCATGTACCTGAGTATCCAACCAGACCCTTCTCCAGCTCTGGGAGAGCTGGCAAGTGTCGAGCAGGTGTGACTGTCCAGCAGCTGGACTTCTCCCTGGGGTGTTGCAAGGCTCCCCACTCCCCTCAATTACATTGCATTTGCCATGGATTTTTTTCTTAATTTATTTATTTTTAATTGAAGGATAATTACAATATTGTGTTGGTTTCTGCCATATATCAACATGGATCAGCCATAAGTGTACATATGTCCCCTCCCTCTTGAGCCTCTCTCTCCCACCTCCCACCTGTGCCATGGGCTTAGTTTTAAATGCCATATTTTCCCTGAACACCTTGTTTGAGAAGAACAAGGCTATTCAGCTACATGGGTTTTACAGTGAAAAGTACCCACTCAGGAAGGATCTAAAGCTCTCCCTTTCTCATCTTTCCATCCATTTTGATCCCTTGGCTCTGGCAATCTCCTACTTAGAAATTGCAGGATTATGCATTTATTCAGTCAATATTTACTGAGACCCTACTGAGTGAAAGGCCCAGGGATCCATAAAACAAGTCCAGTCCTGGCCCTCACCAAACTTAAAGACCAGCAGGGAAGTCAACAAGGTGAAACAAATAAGAAAACATAAACATTATCCAGTTGGTGACTACATTACTCGCAGGTGATGGCGTACATGCTCCAAGGAGGAAGCGTGGGGTCATGAGACCAACCTGGCTCTGGGGCAGGGAGGTTCTGTGAGAAGGGGATGTTAAGATGAGAGCTGAAGGATGGCGGATTCTGGAAAGAGGGTTGAGCACTGAAGAACTGATACTTTAGAATTGTGGTGCTGGGAAAGACTCTTGAGAGTTCCTTGGACAGCATGGAGATCAAACCAGTCAATCCTAAAGGAAATCAACCCTGAATATGCATTGGGAGGACTGATGCTGAAGCTGAAGCTCCAATACTTTGGCCACCTGATGAGAGGAGCTGAGTCACTGGAAAAGACCCTGATGCTGGGAAAGATTGGGGGCAGGAGGAGAAAGGGACAACAGAGGATGAGATAGTTGGATAGAATCACTGACTCCATGGACATGAGTTTGAGCAAACTCTGGGAGATGGTGAAGGACAGGGAAGCCTGGCGTGCTGCAGCCCATGGGGTCATAAAGAGTTGGACATGACTTAGCAACTGAACAACGCCCCAAAATTGACTGGCAGGGAGGAGGGCATTCCCGTAACTGCATTTGAATCTCTCAAGTCAAGGCTGGGCTGGCAGTGGGGTGGGAACACTGCTTTAATTACACTCACTGCAGGATGGCCTCCCTGGCTGCAGTTGAAGCAGAGCAGGAGTTTGGGCTGTTGGGTAGGGAGAGATGGGGGTGCTTGGAAGAGGCTGTTAGCAGTGCAGGTGGCACCAAGTACTGGATTCAGGTTGTAATTTGAAGGTGAAGTCATACAAACCCATGGGTGGTGTTGGATAGGATGTAGCAATGAGGAGAAAGAGAAGAATAAGGCTGGTTGCAAGACTGCAGCCTGGATGGATGGCAGTGCCATTGGCGGAGGTGCAGAAGGCTCAGAGGAAGCTGATTTGGAGGAAATAAATGCACATGCATTCTGTCTCGGACATTTTGAGTTGGAGGAGATATTGGAGAGACTGTTGGATATTTGCATCTGGGTTGGAGACACAAGCCCAGAGATGGTTAGTGAAGTCCTGGCCACGGGTGCCTGTGTGTGGGATTGAGGGAGACCAGGCCGGAGTAACCCAGGAAACAGAGCATTTGGAGGTCAGTAAGAGGAGAAGCAGCCAGTAAACAGATAAACCCGACGGGGTGCAGGCGGCAACTCACCCGTGATAAATCATGCCTGTGCTGCCCAGACTGCAGTTGTGGGCTGGGAGGAGCCCCCCAGGCACCAGGGGCCTGTCGCTGGGTGATGGATGAAGGCTGTTCCCACCCACCCGCCACGCACTGGCAAATGCTTCCCACCACCACCAGGCAGTCCCTCGGGAACAGAGAAAATAGCTGAGTGGGCTCACCGTGACAGCCTTTTAAAAGAGACTTTTAAAACTTCTGATAATTGTTGATTAAAAGGCCCATTGCTCCAAAGGGTCTGTTTGTGGTGGAAGAAGGAAAGTCATTTTAGAGGAAATTTCTGGGGAGGTGAAGTGTTCCAGCAAATTGGCCAGGCAGCGTTTGCAGCCCCAGGCTTATATTTCAAAAGCCATTAAGAGCCCCTCAAGAAAGTGCTGCAAGGTAGTCATTTTGAAAAGGGAAATACTTTTTTGGGGAGGAGAAGGAGAAAATACCAGCTGAGGGGCTTGCAGTGGGAGGAGGTGGAGGCCCCCTGTTCACCTTGGGCTCGGGGAAGGGCTGGCCTCCCAGCTTCCTGCACTGCATTCTCGGGCTCCTGCCCCCGTCCGCATCTCCACCTCCGCGCCCTGGCTTTCACTGCTCTCCCATTTGGGACAACCCATTCTTAACACCATCCTTTCTGAAGATAACCTGCTTTGTGGGCTCCTGTCCCTAATTCTCTTTTCCCTAATAACCCTCACTGACCTCCGGTGGCCCGTGACCTCTGCATGACCTGTGCATGCTTGTGGATAGGGACCCTCATCCTACTTGCTGTTTTACACATGTCACTGGTTTCCCCTGGCAGGCTGTGTACACACTTAGAGGGCACTCAGGGTGCTGGGCATGGGATGAACTCTGCAAAACCTCAGTGGTTCCTTTCCTCCTTGCTAAGTGTGGCCCAGGTGCTGTTGGGGAGCTGGTTCTTAGCACCTGTCATGTCTCTGTCCTGGACCTTGTTACAATGTCCCATGTGGGGCTATCCAAGAAAATGCAGGCAGCGTAAATGAATTGTGTGCGTGTGTGTCCTCTCAACTTTCTATGATTGTCAAGGTCAGGGCAGTAGACAGGCTGGCCAGGGGAGGACTGCCCAGCAGCATCACCTGGGATGTTTTTGTTGTTCAGTCGCTCAGTCGTGTCCAACTCTCTGTGACCCCATGGACTGCTACACACCAGGCTTCCCTGTCCTTTACCATCTCCCAGAGTTTGCTCAAACTCTTGTCCACTGAGTTGATGATGCCATCCAACCATCTCATCCTCTGTCACCCCTTTCTCCTCCTGTCCTCAATCTTTCCCAGCATCAGGATCTTCTCCAATGAATCAGCTCTTGGCATCAGGTGGCCAAAGTATTGGAGCTTCAGCTTCAGTATCAGTCCTTCCAATGAATATTTAGGGTTGCTTTTCTTTAGGATTGACTGGTTTGATCTCCTTGTAGTCCAAGGGACTCTCGAGTCTTCTCCAGGCTCTCCAGTCTTCTCCACAGTTCGAAAGCATGAATTCTTTGACTCTCAGCCTTCTTTATAGTCCAACTCTCACATCCATATGTGAAAGTGAAAGTGAAGTCACTCAGTCGTGTCCGACTTTTTGCGACCCCATGGACTGTAGCCTACCAGGCTCCTCCGTCCATGGGGTTTTCCAGGCAAGAGTACTGGAGTGGGTTGCCATTTCCTTCTTCAGAGGATCTTCCTAACCCAGGTATTGAACCCAGGTCTCCCACATTGTAAGCAGACGCTTTACCATCTAAGCCACCAGGGAAGTCTGACTACCAGAAAAACCATAGCTTTTACTATATAGATCTTTGTCAGCAAAGTGATATCTCTGCTTTATAATATTCTGTCAAGATTTGTCATAGCTTTGGGGATGAAGTGAGATCATTAAGAGCGTGCATACAGCACATAACCAGGGTGGGAGGGGAGACCTGGTGCCTCCCTGGCCCTGGCACCAAGTGTCTCTGGGTCCTTGTGGGAGCACAAGGCCTGCGTCAGAGCCCTATGCCTGGGGAGAAGGGGTTGCGCTTCTGGGAAGACAGATCTGCTCACCTGACATGAGCTCAGAGAGGTAGGTGGAGGCCCTGCCTGTGGGTGCCAGTCTCCAGCCCTGGCGGCTCCCTGAGCCCCACTCCTACACCTGGTTTGAATCATTTCTCTCCTGCTTTCCTCATGTAAATGCTGGTTTGTGTAATCATTTTGAAAGTTTTCTCTCTAAACCTAGTCTCATTGCTGAGTTGACATAAAGCCATGCCCAGGAACCACACTCACGAGAAAGGTTCATGTGTTCACAGTAACAAAATCTAGTGTTTTAAAAACTTCCCTCCGCACATTCCCTTCCCTCCCCTTACCCCACCCTGCCGTTGTCCTCCTCCATCACCCTGGCTCGAGTTCGCTGTTACGGGAAAATGGGATGGCTGGATTAGCTGAATTTTAAAGATCATAACATTATGAGCCCCATTTTTAGAATCCCAAAGTACCTGAATTAAAATAGGCTTTACTTCTTTTCAGCCTGGTGAGGAGAAACCCATGAGGACCCCGTCTCCCAGACAGAGGAAATCCGACAAGCAGTGGTGTGCGGAGCAGGCCTGCGGGTGAGAGGAGAGCTCGACAAGGTGAGTCATGAGCCTGAGGCCACTGGGCTGCCACTGGCTTTGGTTCAGCTTGGGTGGTGTTGGGTCTCCGTGTGAAGGAAGGGCTTTGGGGCCAGCACCATCCTTGGATGACAGGCATGTACTGGGGAAGAATTTTGGCACATCTGGGCCTCTGCGGGTGCTCTGGGTCCTGGAGGATGTTTCCACAGGTTTTCTGAGAGTTTGTGGGGAGACCACTTGACCTTGGGGCAGACTTGGGAAACACAGAACTGCCCAAGGGATGAGATGGGCTTTGGAGTCAGAGAGGACTGAAGGCCAAGATGTGGGACTCAGTGATGGAAATTGGAAACAAGGTGCCTGGCCCTGGGGAGGACGGGGTTGAGACTGACTCCTAGCAAGGATGAGAGGAGGAAGGGTCATGAAGGGGACCAAGGAGTCCTGGGCTCAACGCAGTCTGGTCTTTAATGATCTGTGGATGGGTGCTGTTAACTCCTAAGATTCCTCAAAGTTTTGTTTTCCCATGGTAATCTGGTGGCAAGGACTTGTTTCTCTGTGGTTGTAAAAGAGGCTTACGTGCTTATCTGAGAGACAGATAAAGAGACATTGGAAAGTGGTTGGGGGCAGGAAGGAGGTGGAGGCAGAAGAGAAGGATGGGGACTAGGGATGGAAAGATGGGTGCACAGGGCAGGATCCTCAGGAACTCAGGGCATGTCAGGGTCTTCAGCACTTGGAAGCCCTGTGACTCCCTGAGAGGACCCAGGGACCCCTCCCCTGTGTACCTACCTTTACACACCATGTGTCCTTGTGGGCACTAGGCTTGGTAGTGCCCTTCCCTTGCTCACTGTTTGTTCCCAGGTGGGGATTTAGGCCTCATAGAAAAGACCTCACAGAGATTTGACTCCTGTGAACTTTTGTGTCTTTTTCTGAAACGTCCTCTAGACGTCACTTCACTCCATTTCAGAAGGGCCTAGTGGGTACCAGTCCTGGAAGATGCCCTATGAAAGCTGCCTATGGCCTGTTGAATAATCTTTGGGGGTGCCCCATCCTATGCTTCCTTCTTGGAGATTCCCAATTAACAGTAGCATTCCAAAGGCTCTGAGAAGTCCTTCAAAACGTATCTGTTCAATGTTCCTTAAACCTGTGTTTTCTAAACTCATTTGACTACAGATCCCTTTTGGTACAGGAAGGCTATTAAAGTCCTGTGCAAGTCTCCCATTCTCTCTCCACACCTCGGGGCCCTCTGCTGCTGCTGCTGCTAAGTCGATTCAGTTGTGTCTGACTCTGTGCGACCCCATAGACAGCAGCCCCCCAGGCTCCCCCATCTCTGGGATTCTCCAGGCAAGAACACTGGAGTGGGTTGCCATTTCCTTCTCCAAAGCCTGAAAGTGAAAAGAGAAAGTGAAGTTGCTCAGTCGTGTCTGACTCTTCGCGACCCCATGGACTGCAGCCTTCTAGACTCCTCCGTCCATGGGATTTTCCAGGCAAGAGTACTCGAGTGGGCTGACATTGCCTTCTCCGTGGGGCCCTCTGATTACTCTATATTCTCATGCTAACTACCTCATGGACTCACACACTCTTAAATTTCCTCCCATGGTGAAGATTAGGCAGGGCCTTTATCATCTGATGTAGGAGCAGGCCCACTAGAGTCAGAACACAGCACATCTGTTCACACCGACCACTCAGCCAGCCCCTCTGGCAGCCTGAGTTTGCAGACTGATTGCTTCTTGGTTCACACTCTCTGGTTCAGCTGGAGCTGATTGCTTCTTGGTTCACACTCTCTGGTTCAGCTGGAGCATTTGGCCCAAAGGTTGCCTGTGTGCTCACCTTCACGGACAAATGCAGCTCACCTGGGCCTAGGCCACTCCATGGAGAATGGGATTTGAGCAGAAACATTCCATCTGTTGCACCCCTTTCCTCTGCAGCAGCTCAGGACCCAGGCTGTGCTGACTGTCTGGTTTTGCATATATGTTAAAGGACATTCTTCCAGATTTGAAAACCCTTTTGTCAAGGTCCAGGGGCAGTCTGAGCATGTGACAGAAGCCTCCCAAGCTTGGAGAGGGGAGCAGAGGGACACAGAGAGAATAGATGTCAGGAATGACTCAGGGTGGCCACCTTCTCCCACCTCGTCCCTGCAGTCTGTTCAAGGTGGGCTCTGCTGACCTGTAGCTGATTCTAGTGAATGTGGGGTTGGAGTCCTGGACTGTGGAGTTTGTAGTTTGTCCCTGGACAAGTACTTGTCCCTCTCAGGTCTTGACTTTCTCCACTGATAAAACTTTGTGGTAGACCAGATGCCCTGGGGCTTGTCATGGCTTAGGTGATAAGATTCTACTTGCAAGCTTGATTGTCTATTCATATGTTTGTTCCCAATGTTGCCTTGATTCCTAGTGAGACATATTGGACCCAGTGGTTGTCCTGGAAGGGAAGATTTCATTTCAAGGGCCCCCCACAGAATGGGGTCTGTTGGGGCTCAGCAGCTCACCTTTCCTGCCCCCCAGTGCTGGAGTTGGGGCAACTGAAACTAAGAGTCAGGGTAGCACTGGCCAGCCACATTTCTGAGCTGCTCTCTGAAGACAGCTCCATGACTTGACTCCTGTTTGGCATCCTCACAGGGTTATATCTGTATCCCTGTCTGTGTCTGCATTGGGGTCTGCTCTGAGCTCAGACATGGCCACAGCCCCCTGGCATTTCTGGTACACAGTGTCAGCCTCTCCAAGGCCTTGCCTGGCCTGCAGTTCTGGCTCTCCATTGCCCTGGCCTCTGGCTTGGACAAACCTGACCTGATTCCTGGAGTGGCCAGAGCATGTGGAAGGCCTGAATCTGTGTAACTTTGATGACATAGCCCTCCTGCTCAAGGCCACATGCTTACCCATCTCCCAGGGAGAGAGTGAGTGGCCCCCTCGGATGATTGATTAGCATCCTGCATTTCCCTCTGCCAAGGTGTCTCAGAAGCACATGAGCAGATGGCTTCTCGGGGAATTCCTCTGGGGAACCAGGCTCCTACAACCCCAACGACGTGGAAATCCAATATTCAAATAAGAGAAGAAGTTAGGAAAGAAAACATGCTGTTTTCCCTCTTCTCGGTTAAAACCTGGATACAGGGCTATGCGCTGTGCTGTGCCAAGTCACTTCAGTTGTGTCCGATTCTTTATGACCCCATGGACTGTAGCCCACCAGGCTCCTCTGTCCATGGGATTCTCCAGGCAAGAATACTGGAGTGGGCTGCCATTTCCTTCTCCAGGGGATTTTTCCGACCCAGGGATCAAACCTGAGTTTCTTATGTCTCCTGCACTGGCAGGCAGGTTTTTTACTACTGCACCACCTGGTCAGAAATAGCTTCTTCCTTCCCGGGGTTCTTTTCCCTGTAGAGGAGAAAAACAGACCCAGGGCTGCTTCTAGCCTGTACAGGGGAAGGAGCCTCTGAAAGGCTGCTGCTCTGGCATGAAAGTCTGAGGAAGTAGACTTCAATTCAATTGAATAGGCTTTGCTTAAGCATCTACTGTGTGCTAGGGCTGGGCCTGGCTCTACATGGAATCAGGTTTGATAGCACAGGGCTATGCGCTGTGCTGTGCCAAGTCACTTCAGTTGTGTCCGATTCTTTATGACCCCATGGACTGTAGCCCACCAGGCTCCTCTGTCCATGGGATTCTCCAGGCAAGAATACTGGAGTGGGCTGCCATTTCCTTCTCCAGGGGATTTTTCCTATGTCTTTCGGTCAGTTCAGTTCAGTTCAGTCGCTCAGTTGTGTCCAACTCTTTGCGACTCCATGAATCGCAGCACGCCAGGCCTCCCTGTCCATCACCAACTCCCAGAGTCCACCCAAACCCATGTCCATTGAGTCAGTGATGCCATTCAACCATCTCATCCTCTGTCATCGCCTTCTCCTCCTGCCCTCAATCTTTCCCAGCATCAGGGTCTTTTCAAATGAGTCAGCTCTCCGTATGAGGTGGCCAAAGTATTGGAGTTTCAGCTTCAGCACCCGTCCTTCCAATGAATATTCAGGACTGATCTCCTTTAGGATGGACTGGTTGGATCTCCTTGCAGTCCAAGGGACTCTCAAGAGTCTTCTCCAACACCACAGTTCAGAAGCATCAATTCCTCTGTGCCTATGTCTTTAAAAGCGCTTAATATGGATTTGGGTTTTGTTCCCAGCTCTGCTACCTTCTAGTTGTGAGACCTGGGATCAGGGCCTAGGCTGTCTGAGTCTCAGGTTCTCAGCCTGTAAGATGGGATTGTAGTACCTATCTCATAGGATTGTTGAAAGAATTGAATAAGTTAGGGTGTACGAAGTGCTTAGCCCAGGCCTGCCTCATAATACACGCTCATTAATCACAGACACTCTCATTAATCACACAGTCCCAGATCCCTTCTGTTGGCAGAAGAGATGTGCCCTGCGTTAGAGATGGCAAGAAAGGTTGCGTTAGCAGAGGCCAAGAAAGGTCATATGAATTTTCCTAAAATCACTTGGGTTGTTACTGAGAAGGCAGGGCTGGGATTGAGGTCTCTCAGTTCTCTATTAGGGTGTCCTGACCCTGCTGTGACATGGGGTCCCTCCCCGGGTCTCAGGTCAGTCTGGGGGAAGAGCCTGCTGGCAGGCACTCTGTCACTCTGCTGTTTGGCAAAGGTTGGGCCTTTAAAGCCATCTCTCTTATTTTAAGTGTTTTTTTGCTACCTTGAGAAAAGTGTAGAATTTCAAGAAATTAGAAGAGCTACCCAGATCCACCCCTGAAGCTGGCAAAGACAGTCTCTTTGTGGAGGGAGAATTCAGAGCCCCCTCCCCACGCCTGTGTTTTACGGGACCCCTTGCTCTCTAGCATTTGACTTTTCCTGTTCCTTTCTCTGAGGTTCAGTCCCATTAATGTTTATGAGCAAATAAAACTTGGATTGCTGCTTTGAGCCGTGGGATCAGTGTTGACTTGGGGAAGGAGGTCTGATTTAACGTAATCCTGCTCCTTTGACTTTCTGTGACTTCCACTGCGTTCCCCTCCAGGAAGATGAGAGAAAGGAGCAGAAATGGGATTAAAGCAGAGGCCTCTCCTTCTCTCCCAACCTTGGTGCCATTAGTCCCCTGCTAAGAGTGGGACGGCAGCCAGACCAAGTGTTGGAAACACAGGTGTTTTTTTCTTTTCATTCCTAAGTGGACGTGTATGGATGAGCAAGCCACCTTGAGGGACACTTGCGCTCCAGCATGCACGGGTGCTGTGTCAGCTGGATTCCCACAGAATGAGGTCCCAGGGCGGGACTGGAGGGTGTTTTTGATCATATGCATGAGGATGCCCTATCCTGCTTTGGAGCAAGGAATTGAACAACATAACAAGGATAAAACCCAGCTGAACTAGTGTGTGGTGCCATGAAGACCCCCACATGTGTACTGACTGTAGCATTTTTGTTTTCTGAAGTGCCCAGAGTCCTGTTGGGGATTTTCCTCCAAGGCAATGGAGGGGTGGTCTTGGTGGGGCCAGGGTGGGGGCAGAAGTGAGGGGAGGGCTGCACATCACTGTGGCCGGGGAGGGGCCTGCACTTGGGTTGGGGTGATGGAGATTCATCTCCAGGAGAGGCAGCTTATTTCTTCTGGGGCTGCAGATGGGGCTGGGAGCCAGGCCAGAGGAGGGTAATTGCATCATTCCATGTCACTCTTGTCTCAGAGGGCCGAATTAGCTGACTCGCCAAAACTAGGGCTTACTTTTGACTTCTTCATTTATGGGCTGATACAGATGCCTGCTAGTGCACGCCTCAGTTTTTCTGGCACAGTGGGCGAGACTGAGAGGAGCAAATGTGCTTCTGACATTGAGGATCTGAGGTTAGCAGGGAATAAAGGATAGATCACAATCCATGATGGTGCTCAGTGGGATGGAAATATGGGCAGAGGAAAGCTGTGGAACAGCCCAAGGGCAAGATACTCAGGGCAAGTACCCCCACTGGCTGCAGGGGCTTCACAGAAGAGATGGGCTGGTTCTTGGAGGATGGATGGGATTTCCACACGTGGAGACGGGTGGGTAAGGATCTAGGGAAAGTCTGTCCAAAACATAGGTATGTAGACAGAGAGACAGGAGCCACTTGATAAGAGGTGCTGTGGAGGAACGTTCTGAAAGTGGCTGGAAAGGTTGAGACTTTAACGGACTTTGAAGATGCTCATTTAAAGTGGGCATTTATTGAATAAATGTGTGAGTTACTGGCTGAGTAAGTGGCTCAGTTGGTAAAGAATCTGCCTGCAATGCAGGAGACCCGGGGCAATCCCTGGGTTGGGAAGATCCCCTGGAGAAGGAAATGGCAACCCACTCCAAGGAATTCCAAGGAGAGAGGAACTGGGCAGGCCACAGTCCATGGAATTGCAGAACTGCACATGACTGTGTGACTAACTTTCACTTTCCACTGGCTGAGGCTTCATTCAGCTGACATTCCTTGCTGAGTGACTGCAATGTGCTGAACACTCTGCTAGGAGGTGGATGTGCAACTGTGAGCAAAACAGATATGTGGCGCTCCCTCTGGCATGGGAAGTCAGTAAACAAATAAAACAGAAAAATATTACATACAGTGTATTAGGAAGAGGTACGTGGGAGGGGGGAAGAATGAGTAGAGAGTGGGGACCCCAGCCGTATGCGTGTGTGTGTGTTTGGGGAAGGTTGTAATTTTGACCAGGGTTGCAAAGGAGACCTCTTTGAGAAGATGACATTTTAGTAGTGTGAGAGGGATGTGGGGAGTCAGCCAGGGGGATATTTGGGGAAGAGCATTCTAGGCATCAGAGCCCAGGGCAGGAGAGCTGATGTGTTAAGAGCAGCAGGAGGCCCCTGAGGCCTGAGCAGGGTGGGTGGGGGACAGTGGTAGGATGGAAGATCAGAGAGTCACTGGGGGCCTTGAGGCCCCTCAGTGATGTGGGGGCCCCTGGGGGACGTGGAGTGGAGGAGAGAGGTGATGTGACTGCTGTTTTGAAAGTGTCATTCTGTGTGTTGTATGCAAACCTGACCGTAACAACCTGACCATTTGGGAGGCTGCTGCCGCCCCATGTGGGAGGTGATGGTGACCTGGGCTGGGGAAATGGTGGCAAGTAGCTCTGTTCTTGACATGGACGATTTCTTAACAGACTGAGTGTGGGTGTGAGAGACAGGAAGACTCCAAGGTGAAGCCACAGTTTCAGTCTCAGTGATCGGGTTTGAGATGGCCGTGGGTGGAGCAGGTTGGGGTTGGATCAGGAGCTGGTTTAGGCATGACAAACTCGAGATGTCTGTGGACATCTGCATGGAGATGTGCAGGAGAGTTCTGGAGAGGGACTGTGCTGGAGATGTAAATTTAGGAGCCGTTGGCTTGTAGATAGTGTTAAAGCCACAAGACGAGATGAGATCACCGAGGGGTTGATGGCATATAATGACAACCAGGGCTAATGTTTTGTTGAGCTTTAAGTGCCAGGCATTCTTTAAGCACTTCCCACAATCCCTCTCTTTGCCTCCATCAGAACCTGATGAAGTGGTAGCTGTTATTTCTCCCATTTTACAGAAAATGAACCTGAGGGTCAGAGGCATTAAGTAAAATATTCAAGATCACACAGCTACTAAAGGTCAGAGTCAGAACTTGCATGTTGGTCCGTCTGACTTTAAATGTTTAATCAATGAGCTTACTGACTGAATTATGGACCTAATTCTGCACAGAGTAGGGAATCCACTAAGGTGTTTAAGCAAAGAAACGACTCAGAGGGGTGTGTTAGGAAGGGGCCTGTGGAATCTGGGGGCTCATGAAGAATGTACTAGGGAGGGGGAGAGAGAGACCAGAGGCAGGGGATACAGAGAAGGTTTGGACCACCCAATCGGGGTTGGAAATGGGGCTCGAAGAAGGGATTTCCTGAGAAGTGTAGTACCAAATTGTTATGAACTCAGTGTTATGAACTAAGTGTTTGTGTCCCTGTGAAATTCACATGTTGAAACCCTAACACTCACGGGACTGTATTTGGAGATGGGGCCTCCAAGGAGGTAGCTAATGTTAAATGGAGTCATAAGGGTGGGGTCCTGGTCTGGTAGGATTAGTGTCCTTATTAGAAGGGACTCTGGAGAGCTCTTGCTGTCCGTGTATACACACTGAGGAAAGGCCCATGGAGGACAGGACCAGGTGAGGCCATCTGCAAGTCAGGAAGACAGCGAATCACCCGAGCCTTGATCTTGGACTTCTGGCCTCCAGAGCTGTGGGAAGTAAATGTCTCTGGGAAAGTTGCCCAGTCTGGTGTGTTGTGAAGGTGGACTAGTACACCCAGGCTCTCCGGGACTCTGCTCTTTTCAGACCTGTGTCTTCTTGCCAGGCTCCAGGGCTCAGTCATTTGGAAACAGGTCTCTTAAGGAACTTCTATTCCCTCCACTCTAAACATTTCTGAATGGACCGGAGGAGTCATTGAACAATTATCTAGTGATTAGCTTCTTGGAGAATCCGGAGAGTTGCTGGAAGAAAATTGGTAAATTCTTTTCATTCTTAATAAAACCTAACATTATCTTGCTAATGCTTGATATTAAGAGTTCAAAGTCAGCTCTATACCATTGATCTTCAAAGGAAGATATTTCCTAATTTATTTAACAAGGCCTGAAAAAATGAGGGTGAGGTTCCTTTCAGATGGGAATTTTATTTCAATTTTGTTAAAATCTCTTAAGCATTCTTGTAGAAAAAGTGAAAGTGTTGTAGTTTCTTTTCTTTTTTTTTTCCATTTGAAAACATGAAAGTGTGGGTGTAACAGTGTAACATTATGTAACAGAGTAACGCTCAGTCGGACTCTTCGGATCCCATGCGCACTCTAGCTCGCCAAGGCTCCTCTGTCCATGGGATTCTCCAGGCAAGAACACTGGAGGAGTTGCCATGCCCTCCTCCAGGGGATTTTCCCAATCCAGGGATCGAACCTGTCTCTCTCATGTCTCCTGCATTGGCAGGCGGGTTCTTTACCACTGAGCCAGTAGTGTGGGGGAGGGATGCAAACAAATAATAAGAAAGATGCTCTTATAACACTATTATTACTGCTGAAAAAAAGGAAAATCATTCCAAGCGCTGAAAGCCCAATGATGACATAATTTGATTTTCTTCTGTAGAGGCTTTAAAGGGCTCTGCCTGTTGATCCTGTCCCTTGCATCCAGTGAGGCCATGTCACTCTTCAGTGGCCTGGGGGGTACACTGTTGCAGTAAGATCAGTCCAGGTGGTCAGGCACATAGCTTAAACAGAAAGGTGGGAGCATCAGGGCACTAGAACTTTTCCCCACAGAAATGCTGTGGGCAAGGGGACCCTTCGCTGAACCAGGAGGAGGAATGGAACAGCATCGCTCCACCCCCACAGCGGAGGACGGCAGAGCCCTGGGGTCCCACTTCAGCTTCCATTCCCTTCCCAGAACACTGTGAAAAAAAGTCAAAATGATATGGCTGTGAAGAAAGTGCAACATATGTTTGGAAACACCAGTAGAGGGAAACATCTGAGGAGTAAGAAAAGCTCTGCCAGCTTTTACTACAAACGGGGGAAGCAGTAGCTCCCAGCCCCAGGCAAACAGACTTCCCCTTTTCTGAAACTCCCGTAGCCTAGGAGGTCAGTTTCAATTTCCCCGTCCAGTGCATTGGACTTCTAGACAAGGCATCGTGGCTGCCTATGGACTGAAAACACAAGACTGTAATCCAGGGCCTAATTCCAGCTATAAAATCGCCCGCATGCCAACAAATGACGTGATGGTAACTGATATCCCACAGCTGGGAAATTTCACAGTATTCCAGATGAGTGTTTTGGAACGAGAAGTAAACTTGTGTCATGGCTGACTTCCTGCCCCTTCTGGCTCTTGGCCTCCATCGAATCACTGGGTTCAGTGGCAGCTTGCGCTCCCCTGAGCGTTCTGAGCCCACCGAGGGGGAGGGGACCCCCTCCACCCAGAGGAGACAGGCACCCTTGTTTCCACAAGGAGGCACAGAGAGGCTCCGTGTCGTCAGCCTCTTGGGAAGCGGACATTTCTGAC